>OZ026501.1:1382500-1725000 GCA_964019985.1 Aurelia sp. 4 Dawson et al 2005 | reverse complement strand
CAATTATCAGTGTTAAGCACCCTGTGGGTTCCTGAAATTTGACCCTACATTGTCTGAGAATTGATGGGCTGAGGCCAATAAACTTTTCTCTTGTGACAGGTCAAGTCATATAGGATCAAATGCTTGAAATTTTAGTCTGGCAAGCAAGGTGAATGAGGTCAATAACCTTATTTTTGGTCTTGCAGATTATTACAGACTGGCTACATAAGTCTCAGTTTTTTGCATTGAACTGAATGATGACTGTGGCTCCAAACTGAGACTTATGGCAATGCAGCTTCAAAAACAGAAACTGCTAAGGGCATATGTACCACCTTTAGGATGCATCCAATCAAAGCTTGATGTTCTTAATGTGTTCTAACCATGTGCCTATTCTTAGCATTTGATTGGTTGACTAAATCAAAGTTTACCTCTAGTAAGAATGAAAGGAAATTGAAGAATCAGATTGAAAACATTGAATGAAGACAACTAATAACACTGTCACTCTTGGATCCTTATGCAATTGAAAAGACTCCTTATTGGGCTTTCCTTAATCATCAGATTCAGTACAAAGAAATGAATTGCAATGTACTGTAGCCAAATTTGTTCCAAGTTCTTCAGTGATATTAAGGTAACATAAGATCTTACTTTCTGTCATATGCAAATAAAGTGATTTTTCCCACACACTATACAAAATTGTGTCCAAAAATTTTTCTTTCCTAAACTCTGTGGATCTTGACATTAACCCATTAACACTGACACAGTCTTCAGCTTTATTCAAACCACCATTAATCAAACAAATCAAATGAAGTCAATTTTATGGGTTTAGAACACCAGGAAATGGGCTGCAGGAGTGAAAGCCCCTCTTGCTCTATTGAAAATGAACTGAACGTGTTACTTTCTTATTGTTTATGAGAAAAATCACTGGGCTCCAAGGCTAATTTTCATACCCTTAAATCCATAAAATTAGCAGTCCCCCTAGCAACTGGCTTGTCAGCTGTCCCTGGTTGGGTTGGCTTCTCAAAAAGCAATGTCTGAAAATTCAAGCTGGCTTAACTTTCCACAGCGGATGGCATATGAAACTTACCTCCAGAAATAAACAACAAAGATAACCAATGTTATCAAAAATGTTCCAACTGCCAGGGGTGGTAACACCACCAAAAAAATCCTTCTCTTCCCCAACAATGGTTTTGACCAGCTTCTATTTCTTTCCTGAATACCTGTAAAAATATGACTTCTTAGCATTCTATTGGCAAATTAAATCATTACCTGATTAAGTAATGATCAAAGGAACTAACGTATGAATAAATCAATGTATACATGGATAGATGAATGAATGTCTTCATTAATGAGTTAACAAGTGAACAAAGCCTGAATCAGCTTAAAGAATTTAGTGTGTTTGATCAGTAATAAATAAAAGGCGGGGAGATCCAACTGCCTTGAAAAATATTTTTAAGCGCAGCTAAAGGATAACAGTAAACATAGATCATATGCATGGTTGATGCTTTTGGTGATCTTGCTTTGATTCCTAAAGAGCTCTAGGGTACAGCCTATTATAAAGGGGTGCAAATCTAAACAAAATCCAATCTGATTTTGATTAAGATGAGGCTAGTTTGGGCTGGATAAGATCAGATTTTTAAGATCAATGACTGAATCTGATCAAGAATGAATCTCTTTAGGTTCCGATCAGATCAGCCTTGGATCAAACACTAACAGTTCTTTTAAACAGACATCCGAACTGTGTAAAAAAACTGTAAGGAGATTAGGATGCAATTTTTCAATAAGTAGCCCCCCCTAGGGGGACACATGATTTGCAGATGGATGAGGGTCTAACACCCAGTTTTCAGAAAGCCATCCTCTTCCAATTATCAAAACTTGCCATCATGTCCACTTTTATGATGAATTTTGATGGAAAACTATTGCTATTCATACACCCACAGTTACAAGAACTTTAACATTATTGACATTGCAAAACTTTCAGATGTACTACTATACCTTTCTTTGGAGTTTTGCATGATCTTGTCAATGAGAAATCGGAACAGCCAGAAAGTCCACACGCTCTCACTCTAAATTTGTACTCAGTGCCAGCTTTGAGTCTTTTAGCAACATAAACCAAATCATATCCAACATATTCTGGATCATTACCACTGAAGAGTTCATATCGCACAGCCTGCTTATTTGACATTAGAACTGGCAGCCAGGATACCTGGATCTCGGATTCACCCTGAACTGTGACATGTGGGGCAAAAGGTCTGTGTGGTATTCTGGGCACATTGATCTCTTCTGAAAATATGAATTTGAGAAAGAATCAGTTCAAAATTTCAGGAATCATGAAAATCAAAGGTTATAATTCAAGTTTTCTTAAAAATACTATACGTGAAGAAAATCAAAGGGCATGTTTACAACAATTACCAGCCTTTAACAAGCAAGAATCTAACTGTATGCTCCAGCCTGTAGCATAGCATATCGCTCCAATATTAATGAGACACCGCATCACCGCATATCATGCTGATTGTTGTAGTGAAACTACCTTTCTCCTCGTGTCTCTCTGTCTCAGACAGGCTAATCTGAAATTGAATTTGGTCACTCAATCTCCACTGCACAGCCTGGCATAGTGATTTCCTACCAGCTGTCAGCTCAAAACAGACATAAATTCCTTCACACCACACACTTATTACGACGACATAGACCAGACGCACAATACAAACAAAACTCAAACAAGAAACTGGCCTAACAAACGTACCAAGTTGTTTGAATGGTCGCACGATAGTTTCGTAGCCAAGTTCATCTTCAACAGCATTCAGAAATGTTGCACACCAAAGCAACGTAAATATTGCTGTTCTTCTGTAGAATTTTTTCTTCATCTTTTTGGTATTTTCTGCGTTTATTTTCATCATTTTGATGCCTGCGTTTTCCCCAGCACCCGCCTCTCAACAGTCGATAACCTTGAATGATGAAATGGACCACAACTACAACAACAACGTACCTCCCAAACGGTCCAAAGGTCACATTTGTCACGCTTGGCATCCACTGGCATCTCACATTTGTCACCAAGCTTATCACGCAAGAAGGAAGCCCTGGGGACTAGGTTGGTCGGGGGTTGGTCACACATCTCACTCTTTGTCAAGTTCTTGTACACAGTCCAAAGTCTACTATGAATGTTTTTGCAAGAAACTAAGAATTTATGCGAGTACTAAAGATAGGAATCAAATGTTTTAGCCGAATTTTGCTCGTGGCCCATGGCCGGAAACCTTTAAATCCTCATTTTCACGGACCAATCAGACGGCGAATAGGTGAGGAAGACAGAAGAAAGGAGTGAAGATTTTTCTAAATTTTACCTACCTTCATAAAACGCAGTCAGGACAAAAAACTGCTGGAAAATTCCCGAATTTTTTTAAGAAATCTACTCGCCAGATGTTTGGGTATCCAGATTTGAATGCCGGTTTAAATATCTCATGGTTTCTCGGAATTATGGCCTTGCTAAAACCGATGAGGCACTAAGCCTTATCTACGCGAGAGACAATGGTAATAACAATAGTGATTGTTGTAAGAACGATCCCTGAACGCCAAATGTCCACGTTTCCAATTGTTCTTGCTATTGTCCTTCCATCACAGTTTCTTTGGTTCAAGATTCAATGCCACTTCGATTTCTATGTGAACTGAAAAGATTTGCAAATGTTAGTTCTCATATTTCAAGTCATATGGCAAGACTTTTGGGAAATTTCTGCATTATACTACTTTCTGCATGCATGGCACAAGTTTTCATGGTGCGAAATAAGTTATAAAATTCAAAGGAGGTTTTATCAAGAGGTGTTATCACCTGATTTGAAGTGGCGTAAACAAATTTCGAAAAGGTTCTGCGGGTTTCGTCGATTGGAATCGCTCTATCTCCACGAAAGAGTGACATATTTTAACCGGCATCAAACTTGGATGTCCAAACATCTGGCGAGCAGATATCTTGAAAAAAATTCTGGAAATTTCCAGCAGTTTTTTGTCCTGGTTGCGTTTTATGAAGGTAGGTAAAATTTAGAATAATCTTCACAAGTTTCTTCTATCTTCTTCGCTTATGCTTATTCGCCGTCTGATTGGTCCGTGAAAATGAGGCTTTGAAGGTCTCCGGCCATGGCCCAAGAGCAAAATTCGGCTAAAACAGTTGATTCCTATCTTCGAGTATTAACTTTGAGTTAGTATTAACAAAGTTTGAATGCTGGTAGAGATTTGGCATGTGTTCCAGACCCCATACGAAAAAAGGACACAGGCTACTAGAGATTTAGGGTCAAGTCAAGTAGATAACCATTCAGGTCCTGAATGTCCTGGCAGCAAAGTCCTTTCAGTTTGCTATTATTTTTCAAATTTACTAAAGCCTAATCCAACATGTTTCCTTCAGAATCACCGATTGACCGAATATTTCATGTGATAGGTGTCGTATGAAAATGTTCAAACTATGGCCCAGTTGCTCAGTGTGGTTTTCAAGACCACCTGGATACAATACTGCCGAAAGAATCAAAATAACTGGCCATCCCTCACTGAATGATCTTTATCCCTGCCACTTACTGCATTGGAGCAAAATGCCTGTCTTCCTCTGGTAGATAGTCCTTTCCCTCTCTGCTATTATTTGTCTTCCACTTGTAGAATCCTGTCTTCCACTCCTATAATTCTTGCATACTGCATCTACATCTGGTAGACTCCTCTTTCTTTCTCTGGTATATTGCTTGTCTTCCTCTAGTGCACTGGCTGTCGTCCATTTGTAGACTGCAGGCCGAAGAAAACAAATCTTAACAACCTCCAATATGACTTTCGTTCTGACGTGCGTGGTCAGTTCAATATAGGTACACATGATATTTCAATTAAACAAATCTACAGCGTAGAACGTTGCCTGCAAATTCACTACTCTTGTTTGCAACTCTGGCAAATACTATCATTTCCAAAAGAACATTTATTTTGAAGTCAAGAGAAATCTATCACCTTGAAAGTACTAAAAGATGATTGCCAAATTAATCTGCATGCTTTGCTCTTCAGCATGTACTGTCCATCAGACAATTAGCAATCTCGCAAACTGGGCGAGTTCCGGGCGAGTTCAAAGCGCTTTGTTCACTGTAGATGCTAGAAAATTATCCTCCACACCATGAACCGTGCCTTTTTGGCTTGCTACAAAAAATTCAATTATGATGCAAGACGGAAAATGAATTTCACCGTCTACTACCTTAACTGGGGAAAAAAATAAGTTTAAAATACGGTCGATCGTGACCAAGCTATACCATTTCAGATATAGACACAACCTACTGAATTGATAACATCAGTTAAAGTTTAATATCAGCCAAATTGTCAGTAATATGTCAAGTCAACAATTCAAGTGCTATTGAACATAACATGCTTACTAACTTGAATTTGCATGGAAGAGTCTTAAAAACCATTTCATCGTGATAAAATAAAACCACTTCAGATGCAAGTACGATGTAATGAATTAATAACATCAGTCAAAGTTTAATATCACCCCCATTGTCAGTGATATGACGACAATTCAGGTGTTATTGAACATATAAACGTTACTAACTAGATTGTTGCATAACAGAGCCTCATCATCCACTTCATTATGATCAACTTAACCAATTTGAGGTGCAAAAATGATGTAGTGAATTGATAACATCAGTCAAAGTTTAATATCACCCGAACTGTCAGTAATACTCAGACAGTTCAAGTGATATTAAACATACAACGTTACTAACTAGATTCTTGCATCAAAGAGCCTTATAATACTCTTCATCGTAATCAAGATAACACATTTCAGGTGCAAAAATATTGTAGTGAATTGACAACAACAGTCAAAGTTTAATATCGCCCCAACTGTCAGTAATATCCGACAATTCAGGTGATATAGAATATACAATGTTTTCTAACTTGATTGTTGAAAAAGAGGCAAATAATCAACTTCATCGTGATCAAGATAACATATTTCAGGTGCAAAAATGATGCAGTGAATTGATAACATCAGTCAAAGTTTAATATCACCCGAATTGTCAGTAATATGCGGACAATTCAAGTGATATTGGACATACAACGTTACTAACATAACTGTTGCATAAAAGAGCCTTATATTCCACTTCCTCCTGATCAAAATAACCCATTTCAGGTGCAAAAATGATGTAGTGAATTGAACACATCAGTCAAAGTTTAATATCACCCGAATTGTCAGTAATATACAGACAATTCAGGTGTTTTTTGAAAATACAAAGTTTACTAAGTTGATTGTTGCAAGGGGAGGATTAAAATCCACTTCATCGTGATCAGGAGAACCCATATCAGGTGCAAAAATGATGTATCATATCATATCATGTGCAAAACCATCAGTCAGAGTTTAATATCACCCGAATTGTCAGTAATATGCCGGCAATTCAAGTGATATTGAACATACAACGTTACTTACTAGATTGTTGCATACCAGAGCTTCATCATCCACTTCATTATGATCAACTTAACAAATTTGAGGTGCAAAAATGATGTAGTGAATTGATAACATCAGTCAAAGTTTAATATCACCCGAACTGTCAGTAATATTCAGACAGTTCAAGTGATATTAAACATACAAAGTTACTAACTTGATTCTTGCATCAAAGAGCCTTATAATACTCTTCATCGTGATCAAGATAACACATTTCAGGTGCAAAAATATTGTAGTGAATTGACAACATCAGTCAAAGTTTAATATCGCCCCAACTGTCAGTAATATCCGACAATTCAGGTGATATAGAATATACAATGTTTTCTAACTTGATTGTTGAAAAAGAGGCAAATAATCAACTTCATCGTGATCAAGATAACATATTTCAGGTGCAAAAATGATGCAGTGAATTGATAACATCAGTCAAAGTTTAATATCACCCGAATTGTCAGTAATATACTGACAATTCAAGTGATATTGGACATACAACGTTACTAACATAACTGTTGCATAAAAGACCCTTATATTCCACTTCCTCCTGATCAAAATAACCCATTTCAGGTGCAAAAATGATGTAGTGAATTGAACACATCAGTCAAAGTTTAATATCACCTGAATTGTCAGTAATATACAGACAATTCAGGTGTTTTTTTGAAAATACAAAGTTTACTTAGTTGATTGTTGCAAGGGGAGGACTAAAATCCACTTCATCGTGATCAGGAGAACTCATATCAGGTGCAAAAATGATGTATCATATCATATCATGTGCAAAACCATCAGTCAGAGTTTAATATCACCCGAATTGTCAGTAATATGCCGGCAATTCAAGTGATATTGAACATACAACGTTACTTACTAGATTGTTGCATAACAGAGCCTCATCATCCACTTCATTATGATCAACTTAACCAATTTGAGGTGCAAAAATGATGTAGTGAATTGAACACATAAGTCAAAGTTTAATATCACCCGAATTGTCAGTAATATGCCGACAATTCAGTTGATATTGAACATACAATGATTTCTAAGTTGATTCTTGCAAAAAGAGGCTTAAAATCACTTCATCGTGACCAAGAAAGCCCATATCAGGTGCAAACATGATGTAGTGAATTGATAACATCAGTCAAAGTTTAATACCACACCAATTGTCAGTAATATGTCGACAATTGAAGTGATATTGAACATACAACTTTATTAAATTGATTCTTGCATCGAAGAGCCTTATAATACTCTTCAGCGTGATCAAAATAACACATTTTAGGTGCAAAAATAATGTACTGAATTGATAACATCAGTCAAAGTTTAATATCACCTTAATTGTCAGGAATATGACGACAATTCAAGTGATATTTAACATAAAACGTCACTAACTTGATTCTTGCATCAAAGAGCCTTACAATACTCTTCAGCGTGATCAAAATAACCCATTTTAGGTGCAAAAACGATGTAGTGAAATGATAGAATCAGTCAAAGTTTAATATCACCCCAACTGTCATTAATATGCCGACAATTCAGGTGATATAGAATATACAATGTTTTCTAGCTTGATTTTTGAAAAAGTGGCTGATAATCAATTTCATCGTGATCAAGATAACACATTTCAGGTGCAAAAAATATTGTAGTGAATTGAACACATCAGTCAAAGTTTAATATCACCTGAATTGTCAGTAATATGCCGACAATTAAGGTGATATTTAACATACAACGTTACTAACTTGATTCTTGCATCAAACAGCCATATAATACTCTTCAGCGTGATCAAAATAACCCATTTTAGGTGCAAAAACGATGTAGTGAATTGATAACATCAGTCAGAGTTTAATATCACCCGAATTGTCAGTAATATATCGACAATTCAGGTGATATAGAATATGCAATCTTTTCTAACTTGATTTTTCAAAAAGAGGCGTATAATCAACTTCCTCGTGATCAAAATAATCAATTTTTGGTGCAAAAGCGATGTAGTGAATTGAACACATCAGTCAAATGTTTAACATCACCCGAATTGTCTATAATATGCCGACAATTGAGGTGATATTGAACATAAAATGTTTACTAACTAGATTGTTGCATAACAAAGGCTTATAATCCACTTCATCGTGATGAAATTAACCCATTTCTGGTGCAAAAATGATGTAATGACTTGAACACATCAGTCAAAGTTTAATATCACCCGAATTGTCAGTAAAATGCCGACAATTCAAGTGATATTGAACATACAACGTTATTTACTTGATTCTTGCATCAAAGAGCTTTATAATACCCTTAAGCGTGATCAAGATAACACATTTCAGGCGCAAAAACGATGTAGTGAATTGATAACATCAGTCAAAGTTTAATATCACCTGAATTGTCAGTAATATGCCGACAATTCAAGTGATATTGAACATACAACGTTACTAACTTGATTCTTGCATCAAAGGGCCTTATAATACTCTTCAGCATGATCAAAATAACCCATTTTAGGTGCAAAAATATTCTAGTGAATTGAACACATCAGTCAAAGTTTAATATCACCCCAAATGTCACTAATATGCCGACAATTCAGGTGTTATTGAGCATAAAATGTTTAAAAATTTTCTTGTTGCAAAGTGAGGCTTAAGATACTCTTCATCGTGATCAAGAGAACTCATATCAGGAACACAAATGATGTATCATGTCATATCGGGTGCGAAAACATCAGTCAAAGTTTAACATCACCCGAAATGTCAGTAATATGCCGACAATATAGGTGATATTGAACATACAAAGTTACTAACTTGATTCTTGCATCAAAGAGCCTTATAATACACTTCAGCGTGATCAAGATAACCCATTTCAGGTGCAAAAAATATTGTAGTGAATTGAACACATCAGTCAAAATTTAATATCACCCCAACTGTCAGTAATATGCCGACAATTCAGGTGATATAGAATATACAATGTTTTCTAACTTGATTTTTGAAAAGAGGCTTACAAACAACTTCATCGTGATCACGATAACACATTTCAGGTGCTAAAACGATGTAGTGAATTGATAACATCAGTCAAAGTTTAATATCACACGAATTGCAAGTAATATGCCGACAATTCAAGTGATATTGAACTTACAACGTTACTAACTTGATTATTGCATGAAAGAACCATATAATCCACTTCCTCGTCATCAAAATAACCCATTTCGGGTGCAGCGACGATGCAGTAAATTGATTACATCAGTCAAAGTTTAATATCGCCCCAACGGTCAGTATTATGCCGACAATTCATGTCATATAGAATATACAATGTTTTCTATCTTGATTGTTGCGAAATTAGGTTGATAATACTCTTCAGCATGATCAAAATAACCCATTATAAGTGCAAAAATGTTGTGGTAAATGTATAAGATCAGTCAAAGTTTAATATCGCCCGAATTGTCAGTATTATGCCGCCAATTCAGGTGATATTAAACATACAACGTCACTAACTTGATTCTTGCATCAAAGAGCCTTATAATACTCTTCAGCGTGATCAAAATAACCCATTTTAGGTGCAAAAACGATGTAAAGAAATGATAACATCACTCAAAGTTTAATATCACCCCAACTGTCAGTAATATGCCGACAATTCAGGTGATATAGAATATACAATGTTTTCTAACTTGATTTTTGAAAAGAGGCTTACAATCAACTTCATCGTGATCAAGATAACACATATCAGGTGCAAAAACGATGTAGTGAATTGATAACATCAGTCAAAGTTTAATATCACCTGAATTGTCAGTAAGATGCCGACAATTCAAGTGATATTGAACATACAACGTTACTAACTTTATTCTTGCATCAAAGAGCCTTATAATACTCTTCAGCATGATCAAAATAACCCATTTTGGGTGCAAAAATATTCTAGTGAATTGAACACATCAGTCAAAGTTTAAGATCACCCCAAATGTCACTAATATGCCGACAATATAGGTGTTATTAAGCATAAAATGTTTAATAATTTTGTTGTTGCAAAGAGAGGCTTAAGATACTCTTCATCGTGATCAAGAGAACCCATATCAGGTACACAAATGATGTATCATATCATTTAGGGAGCAAAAACATCAGTCAAAGTTTAATATCATCCGAAATGTCAGTAATATGCCGACAATTGAGGTGATATTGAACATAAAAAGTTACTAACTTGATTCTTGCATCAAAGAGCCTTATAATACACTCGAGCGTGATCAAAATAACCCATTTTAAGTGGAAAAAAGATGTAGTGAATTGTTAACATCAGTCAAAGTTTAATATCACCCAAAATGTCAGTAATATGACGACAATTCTGGTGATATAGAATATACAATGTTTTCTAACTTGATTGTTGAAAAAGAGGCTTATAATCAACTTCATCGCGATCAAGATAACACATTTCAGGTGCAAAAACGATGTAGTGAATTGATAACATCAGTCAAAGTTAAATATCACCCCAACTGTCAGTAATATGCTGACAATTCAGGTGATATTGAACATACAACGTCACTAACTTGATTCTTGCATCAAAGAGCCTTATAATACTCTTCAGCGTGATCAAAATAACCCATTTTAGGTGCAAAAACGATGTTGTGAAATGATAACATCACTCAAAGTTTAATATCGCCCGAATTGTCAGTAATATGCCGACAATTGAGGTGATATTGAACATACAACGTTACTATCTTGATTCTTGCATCAAAGAGCCTTATAATACACTTTACCTTGATGAAGATAACCCATTTTAATTGGAAAAAAGATGTAATTAATTGATAACATCAGTCAAAGTTTAATATCACCCAAACTGTTAGTAATATGCCGACAATTCTGATGATATAGAATATACAAAGTTTTCTAACTTGATTGTTGAAAAAGAGGCTTATAATCAACTTCATCGTGATCAAGATAACACATTTCAGGTGCAAAAACGATGTAGTGTATTGATAACATCAGTCAAAGTTTAATATCACCTGAATTGTCAGTAATATGCCGACAATTCAAGTGATATTGAACATACAACGTTAGTAACTTGATTCTTGCATCAAAGAGCCTTATAATACTTTTCAGCACGATGAAAATTACTCATTTTAGGTGCAAAAATAATGTGGTAAGCTGATAACATCAGTCAAAGTTTAATATCGCCCGAATTATCAGTAATATGCCGACAATTCAGATGTTATTGAACATAAAATGTTTACTAATTTTATTGTTGCAAAGAGAGGCTTAAAATCCACTTCTTCGTGATCAAGAGAACCCATATCAGGTGCACAAATGATTTATCAAATCATATCAGATGCAAAAACATCAGTCAAAGTTTAATAACACCTGAATTGTCAGTAATATGCCAACAATTCAAGTGATATTGAACATAAAACGTTACTAACTTGATTTTTGCATCAGAGAACCTTATAATACTCTTCAGCACTATCAAAATAACCCAATTCAGATGGAAAAACTATGTAGTGAAATGATAACATCAGTCAAAGTTTAATATCACCCCAACTGTCAGTAGTATGCCGACAATTCAGATGATATTGAACATAAAACGTTACTAACTTGATTTTTGCATCAGAGAGCCTTATAATACTCTTCAGCACTATCAAAATAACCAATTTCAGATGGAAAAACTATGTAGTGAAATGATAACATCAGTCAAAGTTTAATATCACCCCAACTGTCAGTAATATGCCGACAATTCAGGTGATATAGAATATACAACGTTTTCTAACTTGCTTGTTGTAGAAAGAGGATTATAATCAACTTCATCGTGATCAAGATAAGCCATTTCAGGTGCAAAAATGATGTAGTGAATTGATAACATCAGTCAAAGTTCAATATCACCCGAATTGTCAGTAATATGCCGACAATTCAGTTGATATTGAACATACAATGTCACTAACTTGATTCTTGCATCAAAGAGCCTTATAATACCCTTCAGCGTGATCAAAATAACCCATTTTAGGTGCAAAAACGATGTAGTGAAATGATAACATCAGTCAAAGATTAATTTCACCCGAATTGTCAGTAATATGTCGACAATTCAAGTGATATTGAACATAAAATTTTTCTAACTTGATTGTTGCATAAGAGGCATATAATCCACTTCATCGTGATCAAGATTAGACATTTCAGGTGCAAAAATGATGTAGTGAATTGACAACGTAAGTCACTGTTTAATATCTCCCGAATTGTCAGTAATATGCCGACAATTCATGTGATATTGAACATTCAACGTTACTAACTTGGTTGTTGCAAAAAGGAACTAATAATCCACATCATTGTGATTAAGATAGCCCATTTTAGGTGCAAAAACGATGTAGTGAAATGATAACATCAGTCAAAGTTTAATATCACCCCAACTGTCAGTGATATGCCGACAATTCAAGTGATATTGAACATACAACGTTATTTACTTGATTCTTGCATCAAAGAGCCTTATAATACTCTCAAGCATGATCAAGATAACACATTTGAGGTGCAAAAGTGATGTAGTGAATTGATAACATCAGTCAAAGTTTAATATCACCCGAATTGTCAGTAATATGCCGACAATTCAAGTGATAATGAACATACAACAATACTAACTTGATTCTTGCATCAAAGAGCATTATAATACTCTTCAGCGTGATCAAAATAACCCATTTTAGTTGCAAAAATGATGTACTGAATTGATAACATCAGTCAAAGTTTAATATCACCTGAATTGTCAGTAATATGCCGACAATTCAAGTGATATTGAACATACAACGTTACTAACTTTATTCTTGCATCAAAGAGCCTTATAATACTCTTCAGCATGATCAAAATAACCCATTTTAGGTGCATTTACGATGTAGTGAAATGATAACATCACTCAAAGTTTAATATCACCCCAACTGTCAGTAATATGCCGACAATTCAGGTGATATAGAATATACAATGTTTTCTAACTTGATTTTTGAAAAGAGGCTTACAATCAACTTCATCGTGATCAAGATAACACATTTCAGGTGCAAAAACGATGTAGTGAATTGATAACATCAGTCAAAGTTTAATATCACCTGAATTGTCAGTAATATGCCGACAATTCAAGTGATATTGAACATACAACGTTACTAACTTTATTCTTGCATCAAAGAGCATTATAATACTCTACAGCATGATCAAAATAACCCATTTTAGGTGCAAAAATATTCTAGTGAATTGAACACATCAGTCAGAGTTTAATATCACCCCAAATGTCACTAATATGCCGACAATACAGGTGTTATTGAGCATAAAATGTTTAATAATTTTTTCGTTGCAAAGAGAGGCTTAAGATACTCTTCATCGTGATCAAGAGAACCCATATCAGGTACACAAATGATGTATCATATCATTTAGGGAGCAAAAACATCAGTCAAAGTTTAATATCACCCGAAATGTCAGTAATATGCCGACAATTGAGGTGATATTGAACATACAAAGTTACTAACTTGATTCTTGCATCAAAGAGCCTTATAATACACTTGAGCGTGATCAAAATAACCCATTTTAAGTGGAAAAAAGATGTATTGAATTGTTAACATCAGTCAAAGTTTAATATCACCCCAGCTGTCAGTAATATCCCAGCAATTCTGGTGATATAGAATATACAATGTTTTCTAACTTGATTGTTGAATAAGAGTCTTATAATCAACTTCATCGTGACCAAGAAAGCCCATATCAGGTGCAAACATGATGTAGTGAATTGATAGCATCAGTCAAAGTTTAATATCACCTGAATTGTCAGTAATATGCTGACAATTCAAGTGATATTGAACATAAAACGTCACTAACTTGATTCTTCCATCAAAGAGCCTTATAATACTCTTCAGCGTGATCAAAATAACCCATTTTAGGTGCAAAAACGATGTAGTGAAATGATAACATCAGTCAAAGTTTAATATCACCTGAATTGTCAGTAATATGCCGACAATTCAAGTGATAATGAACATACAACAATACTAACTTGATTCTTGCATCAAAGAGCCTTTTAATACTCTTCAGAGTGATCAAAATAACCCATTTTAGGTGCAAAAATGATGTACTGAATTGATAACATCAGTCAAAGTTTAATATCACCTGAATTGTCAGGAATATGCCGACAATTCAAGTAATATTGAACATACAACGCCACTAACTTGATTCTTGCATCAAAGAGCCTTATAATACTCTTCCGCGTGATCAAAATAACCCTTTTTAGGTGCATTTACGATGTAGTGAAATGATAACATCAGTCAAAGTTTAATATCACACCCAACTGTCAGTAATATGCCGACAATTCAGGTGATATAGAATATACAATGTTTTCTAGCTTGATTTTTGAAAAAGAGGCTGATAATTAATTTCATCGTGATCAAGATAACACATTTCAGGTGCAAAAACGATGTAGTGAATTGATAACATCAGTCAAAGTTTAATATCGCCCGAATTGTCAGTAATATGCCGACAATTCAAGTGATATTGAACATACAACGTTATTTACTTGATTCTTGCATCAAAGAGCCTTATAATACTCTTAAGCGTGATCAAGATAACACATTTGAGGTGCAAAAACGATGTAGTGAATTGATAACATCAGTCAAAGTTTAATATCACCCGAATTGTCAGTAATATGCCGACAATTCAAGTGATAATGAACATACAACAATACTAACTTGATTCTTGCATCAAAGAGCATTATAATACTCTTCAGCGTGATAAAAATAACTCATTTTAGTTGCAAAAATGATGTACTGAATTGATAACTTCAGTCAAAGTTTAATATCACCTGAATTGTCAGTAATATGCCGACATTTCAAGTGATATTTAACATACAACGTTACTAACTTTATTCTTGCATCAAAGAGCCTTATAATACTCTTCAGCATGATCAAAATAACCCATTTTAGGTGCATTTACGATGTAGTGAAATGATAACATCACTCAAAGTTTAATATCACCCCAACTGTCAGTAATATGCCGACAATTCAGGTGATATAGAATATACAATGTTTTCTAACTTGATTTTTGAAAAGAGGATCACAATCAACTTCATCGTGATCAAGATAACACATTTCAGGTGCAAAAACGATGTAGTGAATTGATAACATCAGTCAAAGTTTAATATCACCTGAATTGTCAGTAATATGCCGACAATTCAAGTGATATTGAACATACAACGTTACTAACTTTATTCTTGCATCAAAGAGCCTTATAATACTCTTCAGCATGATCAAAATAACCCATTTTAGGTGCAAAAATATTCTAGTGAATTGAACACATCAGTCAGAGTTTAATATCACCCCAAATGTCACTAATATGCCGACAATACAGGTGTTATTGAGCATAAAATGTTTAATAATTTTTTTGTTGCAAAGAGAGGCTTAAGATACTCGTCATCGTGATCAAGAGAACCCATATCAGGTACACAAATGATGATTCATATCATTTAGGGAGCAAAAACATCAGTCAAAGTTTAATATCACCCGAAATGTCAGTAATATGCCGACAATTGAGGTGATATTGAACATACAAAGTTACTAACTTGATTCTTGCATCAAAGAGCCTTATAATACACTCGAGCGTGATCAAAATAACCCATTTTAAGTGGAAAAAAGATGTAGTGAATTGTTAACATCAGTCAAAGTTTAATATCACCCCAGCTGTCAGTAATATCCCAACAATTCTGGTGATATAGAATATACAATGTTTTCTAATTTGATTGTTGAATAAGAGGCTTATAATCAACTTCATCGTGATCAAGATAACACATTTCAGGTGCAAAAACGATGTTGTGAATTGATAACATCAGTCAAAGTTTAATATCACCCGAATTGTCAGTAATATGCCGACAATTCAAGTGTTATTGAACATAAAACGTTACTAACCCTATTCTTGCATCAAAGAGCCTTATAATACTCTTCAGCATGATCAAAATTACCCATTTTAGCTGCAAAAATGATGAAGTGAATTGATAAAATCAGTCAAAGTTTAATATCGCCCGAATTGTCAGTAATATGCCGACAATTGAGGTGATATTGAACATACAACGTTACTATCTTGATTCTTGCATCAAAGAGCCTTATAATACACTTCACCTTGATGAAGATAACCCATTTTAATTGGAAAAAGGATGTAATTAATTGATAACATCAGTCAAAGTTTAATATCACCCAAACTGTCAGTAATATGCCGACAATTCTGGTGATATAGAATATACAAAGTTTTCTAACTTGATTGTTGAAAAAGAGGCTTATAATCAACTTCATCGTGATCAAGATAACACATTTCAGGTGCAAAAACGATGTAGTGAATTGATAACATCAGTCAAAGTTTAATATCACCTGAATTGTCAGTAATATGCCGACAATTCAAGTGATATTGAACATACAACGTTATTAACTTGATTCTTGCATCAAAGAGCCTTATAATACTCTTCAGCACGATCAAAATAACCCATTTTAGGTGCAAAAATAATGTGGTAAGCTGATAACATCAGTCAAAGTTTAATATCACCTGAATTGTCAATGTTATGCTAACAATTCAGGTGATATTGAACATACAACGTTACTAACTTTATTCTTGCATCAAAGAGCATTATAATACTCTTCAGCATGATCAAAATAACCCATTTTAGGTGCAAAAATATTCTAGTGAATTGAACACATCAGTCAGAGTTTAATATCACCCCAAATGTCACTAATATGCCGACAATACAGGTGTTATTGAGCATAAAATGTTTAATAATTTTGTTGTTGCAAAGAGAGGCTTAAGATACTCTTCATCGTGATCAAGAGAACCCATATCAGGTACACAAATGATGTATCATATCATTTAGGGAGCAAAAACATCAGTCAAAGTTTAATATCACCAGAAATGTCAGTAATATGCCAGCAATTGAGGTGATATTGAACATACAAAGTTACTAACTTGATTCTTGCATCAAAGAGCCTTATAATACACTTCAGCGAGATCAAGATAACACATTTCAGGTGCAAAAACGAAGTAGTGAATAGATAACATCAGTCAAAGTTTAATATCACCCGAATTGTCAGTAATATGCCGACAATTCAAGTGATAATGAACAAACAACAATACTAACTTGATTCTTGCATCAAAGAGCATTATAATACTCTTCAGCGTGATCAAAATAACCCATTTTAGTTGCAAAAATGATGTACTGAATTGATAACATCAGTCAAAGTTTAATATCACCTGAATTGTCAGTAATATGCCGACAATTCAAGTGATATTGAACATACAACGTTACTAACTTTATTCTTGCATCAAAGAGCCTTATAATACTCTTCAGCATGATCAAAATAACCCATTTTAGGTGCATTTACGATGTAGTGAAATGATAACATCACTCAAAGTTTAATATCACCCCAACTGTCAGTAATATGCCGACAATTCAGGTGATATAGAATATACAATGTTTTCTAACTTGATTTTTGAAAAGAGGCTTACAATCAACTTCATCGTGATCAAGATAACACATTTCAGGTGCAAAAACGATGTAGTGAATTGATAACATCAGTCAAAGTTTAATATCACCTGAATTGTCAGTAATATGCCGACAATTCAAGTGATATTGAACATACAACGTTACTAACTTTATTCTTGCATCAAAGAGCATTATAATACTCTTCAGCATGATCAAAATAACCCATTTTAGGTGCAAAAATATTCTAGTGAATTGAACACATCAGTCAGAGTTTAATATCACCCCAAATGTCACTAATATGCCGACAATACAGGTGTTATTGAGCATAAAATGTTTAATAATTTTGTTGTTGCAAAGAGAGGCTTAAGATACTCTTCATCGTGATCAAGAGAACCCATATCAGGTACACAAATGATGTATCATATCATTTAGGGAGCAAAAACATCAGTCAAAGTTTAATATCACCCGAAATGTCAGTAATATGCCGACAATTGAGGTGATATTGAACATACAAAGTTACTAACTTGATTCTTGCATCAAACAGCCTTATAATACACTTGAGCGTGATCAAAATAACCCATTTTAATTGGAAAAAAGATGTATTGAATTGTTAACATCAGTCAAAGTTTAATATCACCCCAGCTGTCAGTAATATCCCAGCAATTCTGGTGATATAGAATATACAATGTTTTCTAACTTGATTGTTAAATAAGAGTCTTATAATCAACTTCATGGTGACCAAGAAAGCCCATATCAGGTGCAAACATGATGTAGTGAATTGATAGCATCAGTCAAAGTTTAATATCACCTGAATTGTCAGTAATATGCTGACAATTCAAGTGATATTGAACATAAAACGTCACTAACTTGATTCTTCCATCAAAGAGCCTTATAATACTCTTCAGCGTGATCAAAATAACCCATTTTAGGTGCAAAAACGATGTAGTGAAATGATAACATCAGTCAAAGTTTAATATCACCTGAATTGTCAGTAATATGCCGACAATTCAAGTGATTATGAACATACAACAATACTAACTTGATTCTTGCATCAAAGAGCCTTTTAATACTCTTCAGAGTGATCAAAATAACCCATTTTAGGTGCAAAAATGATGTACTGAATTGATAACATCAGTCAAAGTTTAATATCACCTGAATTGTCAGTAATATGCCGACAATTCAAGTGATAATGAACATACAACAATACTAACTTGATTCTTGCATCAAAGAGCATTATAATACTCTTCAGCGTGATCAAAATAACCCATTTTAGGTGCATTTACGATATAGTGAAATGATAACATTACTCAAAGTTTAATATCACCCCAACTGTCAGTAATATGCCGACAATTCAGGTGATATAGAATATACAATGTTTTCTAACTTGATTTTTGAAAAGAGGCTTACAATCAACTTCATCGTGATCAAGATAACACATTTCAGGTGCAAAAACGATGTAGTGAATTGATAACATCAGTCAAAGTTTAATATCACCTGAATTGTCAGTAATATGCCGACAATTCAAGTGACATTGAACATACAACGTTACTAACTTTATTCTTGCATCAAAGAGCCTTATAATACTCTTCAGCATGATCAAAATAACCCATTTTAGGTGCAAAAATATTCTAGTGAATTGAACACATCAGTCAGAGTTTAATATCACCCAAAATGTCACTAATATGCCGACAATACAGGTGTTATTGAGCATAAAATGTTTAATAATTTTGTTGTTGCAAAGAGAGGCTTAAGATACTCGTCATCGTGATCAAGAGAACCCATATCAGGTACACAAATGATGATTCATATCATTTAGGGAGCAAAAACATCAGTCAAAGTTTAATATCACCCGAAATGTCAGTAATATGCCGACAATTGAGGTGATATTGAACATACAAAGTTACTAACTTGATTCTTGCATCAAAGAGCCTTATAATACACTCGAGCGTGATCAAAATAACCCATTTTAAGTGGAAAAAAGATGTAGTGAATTGTTAACATCAGTCAAAGTTTAATATCACCCCAGCTGTCAGTAATATCCCAACAATTCTGGTGATATAGAATATACAATGTTTTCTAACTTGATTGTTGAATAAGAGGCTTATAATCAACTTCATCGTGATCAAGATAACACATTTCAGGTGCAAAAACGATGTTGTGAATTGATAACATCAGTCAAAGTTTAATATCACCCGAATTGTCAGTAATATGCCGACAATTCAAGTGTTATTGAACATAAAACGTTACTAACCCTATTCTTGCATCAAAGAGCCTTATAATACTCTTCAGCATGATCAAAATAACCCATTATAGCTGCAAAAATGATGAAGTGAATTGATAAAATCAGTCAAAGTTTAATATCGCCCGAATTGTCAGTAATATGCCGACAATTGAGGTGATATTGAACATACAACGTTACTATCTTGATTCTTGCATCAAAGAGCCTTATAATACACTTCACCTTGATGAAGATAACCCATTTTAATTGGAAAAAGGATGTAATTAATTGATAACATCAGTCAAAGTTTAATATCACCCAAACTGTCAGTAATATGCCGACAATTCTGGTGATATAGAATATACAAAGTTTTCTAACTTGATTGTTGAAAAAGAGGCTTATAATCAACTTCATCGTGATCAAGATAACACATTTCAGGTGCAAAAACGATGTAGTGAATTGATAACATCAGTCAAAGTTTAATATCACCTGAATTGTCAGTAATATGCCGACAATTCAAGTGATATTGAACATACAACGTTATTAACTTGATTCTTGCATCAAAGAGCCTTATAATACTCTTCAGCACGATCAAAATAACCCATTTTAGGTGCAAAAATAATGTGGTAAGCTGATAACATCAGTCAAAGTTTAATATCACCTGAATTGTCAGTGTTATGCTAACAATTCAGGTGATATTGAACATACAACGTTACTAACTTGACTGTTGAATAAAAGAGCCTTATCATCCACTTCTTCGTAATCAAAATCACCCATTTCTGGTGCAAAAATATTCTAGTGAATTGAACACATCAGTCAAAGTTTAATATCACCCCAAATGTCACTAATATGCCGACAAATCAGGTGTTATTGAGCATAAAATGTTTAATAATTTTGTTGCTGCAAAGAGAGGCTTAAGATACTCTTCATCGTGATCAAGAGAACCCATATCAGGGACACAAGTGATGTATCATATCATATCGGATGCAAAAGCATCAGTCAAAGTTTAATATCACCAGAAATGTCAGTAATATGCCAACAATTGAGGTGATATTGAACATACAAAGTTACTAACTTGATTCTTGCATCAAAGAGCCTTATAATACTCTTCAGCACGATCAAAATAACCCATTTCAGGTGCAAAAATAATGTGGTAAGCTGATAACATCAGTCAAAGTTTAATATCACCTGAATTGTCAGTAATATGCTAAAAATTAAGGTGATATTGAACATACAACGTTACTAACTTGATTGTTGCATAAAAGAGCCTTATAATCCACTTCTTGGTGATCAAAATAACCCATTTCTGGTGCAAAAAATATTGTAGTGAATTGAACACATCAGTCAAAATTTAATATCACCCAAATTGTCAGTAATATGCCGACAATTCAGGTGTCATTGAAGATAAAATGTTTACTAAGTTTGTTGTTGCAAAGAGAGGCTTAAAATCCACTTCATCGTGATCAAGAGAACCCATATAAGGTGCAAAAATGATTTATCAAATCATATCAGATGCAAAAACATCAGTCAAAGTTTAATATCACCAGAAATGTCAGTAATATGCCAACAATTCAAGTGATATTGAACATAAAACGTTACTAACTTGATTTTTGCATCAGAGAGCCTTATAATACTCTTCAGCACTATCAAAATAACCCATTTCAGATGGAAAAACTATGTAGTGAAATGATAACATCAGTCAAAGTTTAATATCACCCCAACTGTCAGTAATATGCCGACAATTCAGGTGATATAGAATATACAACGTTTTCTAACTTGCTTGTTGTAGAAAGAGGACTATAATCAACTTCATCGTGATCAAGATAAGCCATTTCAGGTGCAAAAATGATGTAGTGAATTGATAGCATCAGTCAAAGTTCAATATCACCCGAATTGTCAGTAATATGCCGACAATTCAGTTGATATTGAACATACAATGTTTACTAAGTTCATTCTTGCAAAAAGAGGCTTAAAATCACTTCATCGTGACCAATAAAGCCCATATCAGGTGCAAACATGATGTAGTGAATTGATAGCATCAGTCAATGTTTAATATCACCTGAATTGTCAGTAATATGTTGACAATTCAAGTGATATTGAACATACAATGTCACTAACTTGATTCTTGCATCAAAGAGCCTTATAATACTCTTCAGCGTGATCAAAATAACCCATTTTATGTGCAAAAACGATGTAGTGAAATGATAACATCAGTCAAAGATTAATTTCACCCGAATTGGCAGTAATATGTCGACAATTCAAGTGATATTGAACATAAAATTTTTCTAACTTGATTGTTGCATAAGAGGCATATAATCCACTTCATCGTGATCAAGATTAGACATTTCAGGTGCAAAAATGATGTAGTGAATTGACAACGTAAGTCACTGTTTAATATCTCCCGAATTGTCAGTAATATGCCGACAATTCATGTGATATTGAACATTCAACGTTACTAACTTGGTTGTTGCAAAAAGGGCCTAATAATCCACATCATTGTGATCAAGATAGCCCATTTTAGGTGCAAAAATGATTTAGTGAATTGATAGCATCAGTCAAAGTTTAATATCACCTGAATTGTCAGTAATATGCTGACAATTCAAGTGATATTGAACATAAAACGTCACTAACTTGATTCTTCCATCAAAGAGCCTTGTAATACTCTTCAGCGTGATCAAAATAACCCATTTTAGGTGCAAAAACGATGTAGTGAAATGATAACATCAGTCAAAGTTTAATATCACCTGAATTGTCAGTAATATGCCGACAATTCAAGTGATAATGAACATACAACAATACTAACTTGATTCTTGCATCAAAGAGCCTTATAATACTCTTCAGCGTGATCAAAATAACCCATTTTAGGTGAAAATGATGTACTGAATTGATAACATCAGTCAAAGTTTAATATCGCCCGAATTGTCAGTAATATGCCGACAATTCAAGTGATATTGAACATACAACAATACTGACTTGATTCTTGCATCAAAGAGCATTATCATACTCTTCAGCGTGATCAAAATAACCCACCTTAGTTGCAAAAATGATGTACTGAATTGATAACATCAGTCAAAGTTTAATATCACCTGAATTGTCAGTAATATGCCGACAATTCAAGTGACATTGAACATACAACGTTATTTACTTGATTCTTGCATCAAAGAGCCTTATAATACCCTTAAGCGTGATCAAGATAACACATTTCAGGCGGAAAAACGATGTTGTGAATTGATAACATCACTCAAAGTTTAATATCACCCCAACTGTCAGTAATATGCCGACAATTCAGGTGATATAGAATATACAATGTTTTCTAACTTGATTTTTGAAAAGAGGCTTACAATCAACTTCATCGTGATCAAGATAACACATTTCAGGTGCAAAAACGATGTAGTGAATTGATAACATCACTCAAAGTTTAATATCACCCCAACTGTCAGTAATATGCCGACAATTCAGGTGATACAGAATATACAATGTTTTCTAACTTGATTTTTGAAAAGAGGCTTACAATCAACTTCATCGTGACCAAGATAACACATTTCAGGTGCAAAAACGATGTAGGGAATTGATAACATCAGTCAAAGTTTAATATCACCTGAATTGTCAGTAATATGCCGACAATTCAAGTGATATTGAACATACAACGTTACTAACTTGATTCTTGCATCTAAGAGCCTTATAATACTCTTCAGCATGATCAAAATAGACCAATTTTAGGTGCAAAAATATTCTAGTGATTGGAACACATCAGTCAAAGTTTAATATCACCCCAAATGTCACTAATATGCCGACAATTCAGGTGTTATTAAGCATAAAATGTTTAAAAATTTTCTTGTTGCAAAGAGAGGCTTAACATACTCTTCATCGTGATCAAGAGAACTCATTTCAGGAACACAAATGATGTATCATATCATATCGGGTGCAAAAACATCAGTCAAAGTTTAATGTCATCAGAAATGTCAGTAATATGCCTACAATTGAGGTGATATTGAACATACAAAGTTACTAACTTGATTCTTGCATCAAAGAGCCTTATAATACACTTCAGCGAGATCAAGATAACACATTTCAGGTGCAAAAACGAAGTAGTGAATTGATAACATCAGTCAAAGTTTAATATCACTCCAATTGTCAGTAATATGCCAAAAATTAAGGTGATATTGAACATACAACGTTACTAACTTGACTGTTGCATAAAAGAGCCTTATAATCCACTTCTTGGTGATCAAAATAACCCATTTCTGGTGCAAAAATATTGTAGTGAATTGAACACATCAGTCAAAATTTAATATCACCCAAATTGTCAGTAATATGCCGACAATTCAGGTGTCATTGAAGATAAAATGTTTACTAAGTTTGTTGTTGCAAAGAGAGGCTTAAAATCCACTTCATCGTGATCAAGAGAATCCATATCAGGTGCACAAATGATGTATCATATCATATCGGGTGCAAAAACATCAGTCAAAGTTTAATATCACCTCAATTGTCCGTAATATGCCGACAACTAAGGTGATATTGAACATACAACGTTACTAACTTGAATCTTGCATCAAAGAGCCTTATAATACACTTGAGCCTGATCAAAATAACCCATTTTAAGTGGAAAAAAGATGTAGTGAATTGATAACTTCAGTCAAAGTTTAATATCACCCCAACTGTCAGTAATATCCCGACAATTCTGGTGATATAGAATATACAATGTTTTCTAACTTGATTGTTGAAAAAGAGGCTTATAATCAACTTCATCGTGATCAAGAGAACCCATATCAGGTGCACAAATGATTTATCAAATCATATCAGATGCAAAAACATCAGTCAAAGTTTAATATCACCTGAATTGTCAGTAATATGCCAACAATTCAAGTGATATTGAACATAAACGATACTAACTTGATTTTTGCATCAAAGAGCCTTATAATACTCTTCAGCACTATCAAAATAACCCATTTTAGATGGAAAAACTATGTAGTGAAATGATAACATCAGTCAAAGTTTAATATCACCCCAACTGTCAATAATATGCCGACAATTCAGGTGATATAGAATATACAACGTTTTCTAACTTGCTTGTTGTAGAAAGAGGACTATAATCAACTTCATCGTGATCAAGATAAGCCATTTCAGGTGCAAAAATGATGTAGTGAATTGATAACATCAGTCAAAGTTCAATATCACCCGACTTGTCAGTCATATGCCGACAATTCAGTTGATATTGAACATACAATGTTTACTAAGTTGATTCTTGCAAAAAGAGGCTTAAAATCACTTCATCGTGACCAAGAAAGCCCATATCAGGTGCAAACATGATGTAGTGAATTGATAGCATCAGTCAATGTTTAATATCACCTGAATTGTCAGTAATATGTTGACAATTCAAGTGATATTGAACATACAATGTCACTAACTTGATTCTTGCCTCAAAGAGCCTTATAATACTCTTCAGCGTGATCAAAATAACCCATTTTAGGTGCAAAAACGATGTAGTGAAATGATAACATCAGTCAAAGATTAATTTCACCCGAATTGTCAGTAATATGTCGACAATTCAAGTGATATTGAACATAAAATTTTTCTAACTTGATTGTTGCATAAGATGCATATAATCCACTTCATCGTGATCAAGATTAGACATTTCAGGTGCAAAAATGATGTAGTGAATTGACAACGTAAGTCACTGTTTAATATCTCCCGAATTGTCAGTAATATGCCGACAATTCAAGTGATATTGAACATAAAACGTCCTTAACTTGATTCTTCCATCAAAGAGCCTTATAATACTCTTCAGAGTGATCAAAGTAACCCATTTTAGGTGCAAAAATGATGTACTGAATTGATAACATCAGTCAAAGTTTAATATCACCTTAACTGTCAGGAATATGCCGACAATTCAAGTAATATTGAACATACAACGCCACTAACTTGATTCTTGCATCAAAGAGCCTTATAATACTCTTCCGCGTGATCAAAATAACCCATTTTAGGTGCAAAAACGATGTAGTGAAATGATAACATCAGTCAAAGTTTAATATCACCCCAACTGTCAGTAATATGCCGACAATTCAGGTGATATAGAATATACCATGTTTTCTAGCTTGATTTTTGAAAAAGAGACTGATAATTAATTTCATCGTGATCAAGATAACACATTTCAGGTGCAAAAACGATGTAGTGAATTGATGACATCAGTCAAAGTTTAATATCACCTGAATTGTCAGTAATATGCCGACAATTCAAGTGATATTGAACATACAACGTTACTAACTTTATTCTTGCATCAAAGAGCCTTATAATACTCTTCAGCATGATCAAAATAACCCATTTTAGGTGCAAAAATATTCTAGTGAATTGAACACATCAGTCAGACTTCAATATCAGCCCAAATGTCACTAATATGCCGACAATACAGGTGTTATTGAGCATAAAATGTTTAATAATTTTGTTGTTGCAAAGATAGGCTTAAGATACTCTTCATCGTGATCAAGAGAACCCATATCAGGTACACAAATGATGTATCATATCATTTAGGGAGCAAAAACATCAGCCAAAGTTTAATATCACCAGAAATGTCAGTAATATGCCAACAATTGAGGTGATATTGAACATACAAAGTTACTAACTTGATTCTTGCATCAAAGAGCCTTATAATAGTCTCGAGCGTGATCAAAATAACCTATTTTAAGAGGAAAAAAGATGTAGTGAATTGTTAACATCAGTCAAAGTTTAATATCACCCCAGCTGTCGGTAATATCCCAACAATTCTGGTGATATAGAATATACAATGTTTTCTAACTTGATTGTTGAATAAGAGGCTTATAATCAACTTCATCGTGATCAAGATAACACATTTCAGGTGCAAAAACGATGTTGTGAATTGATAACATCAGTCAAAGTTTAATATCACCCGAATTGTCAGTAATATGCCAACAATTCAAGTGTTATTGAACATAAAACGTTACTAACCCTATTCTTGCATCAAAGAGCCTTATCATACTCTTCAGCATGATCAAAATAACCAATTTTAGCTGCAAAATTGATGAAGTGAATTGATAAAATCAGTCAAAGTTTAATATCGCCCGAATTGTCAGTGATATGCCGACAATTGAGGTGATATTGAACATATAACGTTACTATCTTGATTCTTGCATCAAAGAGCCTTATAATACACTTCACCTTGATGAAGATAACCCATTTTAATTGGAAAAAGGATGTAATTAATTGATAACATCAGTCAAAGTTTAATATCACCCAAACTGTCAGTAATATGCCGACAATTCTGGTGATATAGAATATACAAAGTTTTCTAACTTGATTGTTGAAAAAGAGGCTTATAATCAACTTCATCGTGATCAAGATAACACATTTCAGGTGCAAAAACGATGTAGTGAATTGATAACATCAGTCAAAGTTTAATATCACCTGAATTGTCAGTAATATGCCGACAATTCAAGTGATATTGAACATACAACGTTATTAACTTGATTCTTGCATCAAAGAGCCTTATAATACTCTTCAGCACGATCAAAATAACCCATTTTAGGTGCAAAAATAATGTGGTAAGCTGATAACATCAGTCAAAGTTTAATATCACCTGAATTGTCAGTGTTATGCTAACAATTCAGGTGATATTGAACATACAACGTTACTAACTTGACTGTTGAATAAAGGAGCCTTATAATCCACTTCTTCGTAATCAAAATCACCCATTTCTGGTGCAAAAATATTCTAGTGAATTGAACACATCAGTCAAAGTTTAATATCACCCCAAATGTCACTAATATGCCGACAAATCAGGTGTTATTGAGCATAAAATGTTTAATAATCTTGTTGCTGCAAAGAGAGGCTTAAGATACTCTTCATCGTGATCAAGAGAATCAATATCAGGTGCACAAATGATTTATCAAATCATATCAGATGCAAAAACATCAGTCAAAGTTTAATATCACCTGAATTGTCAGTAATATGCCAACAATTCAAGTGATATTGAACATAAAACGTTACTAACTTGATTTTTGCATCAGAGAGCCTTATAATAATCTTCAGCACTATCAAAATAACCCATTTCAGATGGAAAAACTATGTAGTGAAATGATAACATCAGTCAAAGTTTAATATCACCCCAACTGTCAGTAATATGCCGACAATTCAGGTGATATAGAATATACAACGTTTTCTAACTTGCTTGTTGTAGAAAGAGGACTATAATCAACTTCATCGTGATCAAGATAAGCCATTTCAGGTGCAAAAATGATGTAGTGAATTGATAACATCAGTCAAAGTTCAATATCACCCGAATTGTCAGTAATATGCCGACAATTCAGTTGATATTGAACATACAATGTTTACTAAGTTGATTCTTGCAAAAAGAGGCTTAAAATCACTTCATCGTGACCAAGAAAACCCATATCAGGTGCAAACATGATGTAGTGAATTGATAGCATCAGTCAATGTTTAATATCACCTGAATTGTCAGTAATATGTTGACAATTCAAGTGATATTGAACATACAATGTCACTAACTTGATTCTTGCATCAAAGAGCCTTATAATACTCTTCAGCATGATCAAAATAACCCATTTTAGGTGCATTTACGATGTAGTGAAATGATAACATCACTCAAAGTTTAATATCACCCCAACTGTCAGTAATATGCCGACAATTCAGGTGATATAGAATATACAATGTTTTCTAACTTGATTTTTGAAAAGAGGCTTACAATCAACTTCATCGTGATCAAGATAATACATTTCAGGTGCAAAAACGATCTAGTGAATTGATAACATCAGTCAAAGTTTAATATCACCTGAATTGTCAGTGTTATGCTAACAATTCAGGTGATATTGAACATAAAACGTTACTAACCCTATTCTTGCATCAAAGAGCCTTATCATACTCTTCAGCATGATCAAAATAACCCATTTTAGCTGCAAAATTGATGAAGTGAATTGATAAAATCAGTCAAAGTTTAATATCGCCCGAATTACCAGTAATATGCCGACAATTGAGGTGATATTGAACATACAACGTTACTATCTTGATTCTTGCATCAAAGAGCCTTATAATACACTTCACCTTGATGAAGATAACCCATTTTAATTGGAAAAAGGATGTAATTAATTGATAACATCAGTCAAAGTTTAATATCACCCAAACTGTCAGTAATATGCCGACAATTCTGGTGATATAGAATATACAAAGTTTTCTAACTTGATTGTTGAAAAAGAGGCTTATAATCAACTTCATCGTGATCAAGATAACACATTTCAGGTGCAAAAACGATGTAGTGAATTGATAACATCAGTCAAAGTTTAATATCACCTGAATTGTCAGTAATATGCCGACAATTCAAGTGATATTGAACATACAACGTTATTAACTTGATTCTTGCATCAAAGAGCCTTATAATACTCTTCAGCACGATCAAAATAACCCATTTTAGGTGCAAAAATAATGTGGTAAGCTGATAACATCAGTCAAAGTTTGATATCACCTGAATTGTCAGTGTTATGCTAACAATTCAGGTGATATTGAACATACAACGTTACTAACTTGACTGTTGAATGAAAGAGCCTTATAATCCACTTCTTCGTAATCAAAATCACCCATTTCTGGTGCAAAAATATTCTAGTGAATTGAACACATCAGTCAAAGTTTAATATCACCCCAAATGTCACTAATATACCGACAAATCAGGTGTTATTGAGCATAAAATGTTTAATAATTTTGTTGCTGCAAAGAGAGGCTTAAGATACTCTTCATCGTGATCAAGAGAACCCATATCAGGTACACAAGTGATGTATCATATCATATCGGATGCAAAAGCATCAGTCAAAGTTTAATATCACCAGAAATGTCAGTAATATGCCAACAATTGAGGTGATATTGAACATACAAAGTTACTAACTTGATTCTTGCATCAAAGAGCCTTATAATACTCTTAAGCGTGATCAAGATAACACATTTCAGGTGCAAAAACGAAGTAGTGAATTGATAACATCAGTCAAAGTTTAATATCACTCCAATTGTCAGTAATATGCTAAAAATTAAGGTGATATTGAACATACAACGTTACTAACTTGACTGTTGCATAAAAGAGCCTTATAATCCACTTCTTGGTGATCAAAATAACCCATTTCTGGTGCAAAAAATATTGTAGTGAATTGAACACATCAGTCAAAATTTAATATCACCCCAATTGTCAGTAATATGCCGACAATTCAGGTGTCATTGAAGATAAAATGTTTACTAAGTTTGTTGTTGCAAAGAGAGGCTTAAAATCCACTTCATCGTGATCAAGAGAATCCATATCAGGTGCACAAATGATGTATCATATCATATCGGGTGCAAAAACATCAGTCAAAGTTTAATATCACCTGAGTTGTCCGTAATATGCCGACAACTAAGGTGATATTGAACATACAACGTTACTAACTTGAATCTTGCATCAAAGAGCCTTATAATACACTTGAGCGTGATCAAAATAACCCATTTTAAGTGGAAAAAAGATGTAGTGAATTGATAACATCAGTCAAAGTTTAATATCACCCCAACTGTCAGTAATATCCCAACAATTCTGGTGATACAGAATATACAATGTTTTCTAACTTGATTGTTGAAAAAGAGGCATATAATCAACTTCATCGTGATCAAGATAACACATTTCAGGTGCAAAAACGATGTAGTGAATTGATAACATCAGTCAAAGTTTAATGTCACCCGAATTGTCAGTAATATGCCGACAATTCAGGTATTATTGAACATAAAATGTTTACTAATTTCATTGTTGCAAAGAGAGGCTTAAAATCCACTTCATCGTGATCAAGAGAACCCATATCAGGTGCACAAATGATTTATCAAATGATATCAGATGCAAAAACATCAGTCAAAGTTTAATATCACCTGAATTGTCAGTAATATGCCAACAATTCAAGTGATATTGAACATAAAACGTTACTAACTTGATTTTTGCATCAGAGAGCCTTATAATACTCTTCAGCACTATCAAAATAACCCATTTCAGATGGAAAAACTATGTAGTGAAATGATAACATCAGTCAAAGTTTAATATCACCCCAACTGTCAGTAATATGCCGACAATTCAGGTGATAAAGAATATACAACGTTTTCTAACTTGCTTGTTGTAGAAAGAGGACTATAATCAACTTCATCGTGATCAAGATAAGCCATTTCAGGTGCAAAAATGATGTAGTGAATTGATAACATCAGTCAAAGTTCAATATCACCCGAATTGTCAGTAATATGCCGACAATTCAGTTGATATTGAACATAAGATGTTTACTAATTTCATTGTTGCAAAGAAAGGCTTAAAATCCACTTCATCGTGATCAAGAGAACGCATATCAGGTGCACAAATGATTTATCAAATCCTATCAGATGCAAAAACATCAGTCAAAGTTTAATATCACCTGAATTGTCAGTAATATGCCAACAATTCAAGTGATATTGAACATAAAACGTTACTAACTTGATTTTTGCATCAGAGACCCTTATAATACTCTTCAGCACTATCAAAATAACCCATTTCAGATGGAAAAACTATGTAGTGAAATGATAACATCAGTCAAAGTTTAATATCGCCCGAATTGTCAGTAATATGCCGACAATTGAGGTGATATTGAACATACAATGTTTACTAAGTTGATTCTTGCAAAAAGAGGCTTAAAATCACTTCATCGTGACCAAGAAAGCCCATGTCAGGTGCAAACATGATGTAGTGAATTGATAGCATCAGTCAATGTTTAATATCACCTGAATTGTCAGTAATATGTTGACAATTCAAGTGATATTGAACATACAATGTCACTAACTTGATTCTTGCATCAAAGAGCCTTATAATACTCTTCAGCGTGATCAAAATAACCCATTTTAGGTGCAAAAACGATGTAGTGAAATGATAACATCAGTCAAAGATTACTTTCACCCGAATTGTCAGTAATATGTCGACAATTCAAGTGATATTGAGCATCAAATTTTTCTAACTTGATTGTTGCATAAGAGGCATATAATCCACTTCATCGTGATCAAGATTAGACATTTCAGGTGCAAAAATGATGTAGTGAATTGACAACGTAAGTCACTGTTTAATATCTCCCGAATTGTCAGTAATATGCCGACAATTCATGTGATATTGAACATTCAACGTTACAAACTTGGTTGTTGCAAAAAGGGCCTAATAATCCACATCATTGTGATCAAAATAACCCATTTTAGGTGCAAAAATGATGTACTGAATTGATAACATCAGTCAAAGTTTAATATCACCTGAATTGTCAGTAATATGCTGACAATTCAAGTGATATTGAACATAAAACGCCACTAACTTGATTCTTCCATCAAAGAGCCTTATAATACTCTTCAGCGTGATCAAAATAACCCATTTTAGGTGCAAAAACGATGTAGTGAAATGATAACATCAGTCAAAGTTTAATATCACCCCTACTGTCAGTAATATGCCGACAATTCAGGTGATATAGAATATACAATGTTTTCTAGCTTGATTTTTGAAAAAGAGGCTGATAATTAATTTCATCGTGATCAAGATAACACATTTCAGGTGCAAAAACGATGTAGTGAATTGATAACATCAGTCAAAGTTTAATATCGCCCGAATTGTCAGTAATATGCCGACAATTCAAGTGATATTGAACATACAACGTTATTTACTTGATTCTTGCATCAAAGAGCCTTATAATACTCTTAAGCGTGATCAAGATAACACATTTCAGGTGCAAAAACGATGTAGTGAATTGATAACATCAGTCAAAGTTTAATATCACCTGAATTGTCAGTAATATGCCGACAATTCAAGTGATATTGAACATACAACGTTATTAACTTGATTCTTGCATCAAAGAGCCTTATAATACTCTTCAGCACGATCAAAATAACCCATTTTAGGTGCAAAAATAATGTGGTAAGCTGATAACATCAGTCAAAGTTTGATATCACCTGAATTGTCAGTGTTATGCTAACAATTCAGGTGATATTGAACATACAACGTTACTAACTTGACTGTTGAATGAAAGAGCCTTATAATCCACTTCTTCGTAATCAAAATCACCCATTTCTGGTGCAAAAATATTCTAGTGAATTGAACACATCAGTCAAAGTTTAATATCACCCCAAATGTCACTAATATACCGACAAATCAGGTGTTATTGAGCATAAAATGTTTAATAATTTTGTTGCTGCAAAGAGAGGCTTAAGATACTCTTCATCGTGATCAAGAGAACCCATATCAGGTACACAAGTGATGTATCATATCATATCGGATGCAAAAGCATCAGTCAAAGTTTAATATCACCAGAAATGTCAGTAATATGCCAACAATTGAGGTGATATTGAACATACAAAGTTACTAACTTGATTCTTGCATCAAAGAGCCTTATAATACTCTTAAGCGTGATCAAGATAACACATTTCAGGTGCAAAAACGAAGTAGTGAATTGATAACATCAGTCAAAGTTTAATATCACTCCAATTGTCAGTAATATGCTAAAAATTAAGGTGATATTGAACATACAACGTTACTAACTTGACTGTTGCATAAAAGAGCCTTATAATCCACTTCTTGGTGATCAAAATAACCCATTTCTGGTGCAAAAAATATTGTAGTGAATTGAACACATCAGTCAAAATTTAATATCACCCCAATTGTCAGTAATATGCCGACAATTCAGGTGTCATTGAAGATAAAATGTTTACTAAGTTTGTTGTTGCAAAGAGAGGCTTAAAATCCACTTCATCGTGATCAAGAGAATCCATATCAGGTGCACAAATGATGTATCATATCATATCGGGTGCAAAAACATCAGTCAAAGTTTAATATCACCTGAGTTGTCCGTAATATGCCGACAACTAAGGTGATATTGAACATACAACGTTACTAACTTGAATCTTGCATCAAAGAGCCTTATAATACACTTGAGCGTGATCAAAATAACCCATTTTAAGTGGAAAAAAGATGTAGTGAATTGATAACATCAGTCAAAGTTTAATATCACCCCAACTGTCAGTAATATCCCAACAATTCTGGTGATACAGAATATACAATGTTTTCTAACTTGATTGTTGAAAAAGAGGCATATAATCAACTTCATCGTGATCAAGATAACACATTTCAGGTGCAAAAACGATGTAGTGAATTGATAACATCAGTCAAAGTTTAATGTCACCCGAATTGTCAGTAATATGCCGACAATTCAGGTATTATTGAACATAAAATGTTTACTAATTTCATTGTTGCAAAGAGAGGCTTAAAATCCACTTCATCGTGATCAAGAGAACCCATATCAGGTGCACAAATGATTTATCAAATGATATCAGATGCAAAAACATCAGTCAAAGTTTAATATCACCTGAATTGTCAGTAATATGCCAACAATTCAAGTGATATTGAACATAAAACGTTACTAACTTGATTTTTGCATCAGAGAGCCTTATAATACTCTTCAGCACTATCAAAATAACCCATTTCAGATGGAAAAACTATGTAGTGAAATGATAACATCAGTCAAAGTTTAATATCACCCCAACTGTCAGTAATATGCCGACAATTCAGGTGATAAAGAATATACAACGTTTTCTAACTTGCTTGTTGTAGAAAGAGGACTATAATCAACTTCATCGTGATCAAGATAAGCCATTTCAGGTGCAAAAATGATGTAGTGAATTGATAACATCAGTCAAAGTTCAATATCACCCGAATTGTCAGTAATATGCCGACAATTCAGTTGATATTGAACATAAGATGTTTACTAATTTCATTGTTGCAAAGAAAGGCTTAAAATCCACTTCATCGTGATCAAGAGAACGCATATCAGGTGCACAAATGATTTATCAAATCCTATCAGATGCAAAAACATCAGTCAAAGTTTAATATCACCTGAATTGTCAGTAATATGCCAACAATTCAAGTGATATTGAACATAAAACGTTACTAACTTGATTTTTGCATCAGAGACCCTTATAATACTCTTCAGCACTATCAAAATAACCCATTTCAGATGGAAAAACTATGTAGTGAAATGATAACATCAGTCAAAGTTTAATATCGCCCGAATTGTCAGTAATATGCCGACAATTGAGGTGATATTGAACATACAATGTTTACTAAGTTGATTCTTGCAAAAAGAGGCTTAAAATCACTTCATCGTGACCAAGAAAGCCCATGTCAGGTGCAAACATGATGTAGTGAATTGATAGCATCAGTCAATGTTTAATATCACCTGAATTGTCAGTAATATGTTGACAATTCAAGTGATATTGAACATACAATGTCACTAACTTGATTCTTGCATCAAAGAGCCTTATAATACTCTTCAGCGTGATCAAAATAACCCATTTTAGGTGCAAAAACGATGTAGTGAAATGATAACATCAGTCAAAGATTACTTTCACCCGAATTGTCAGTAATATGTCGACAATTCAAGTGATATTGAGCATCAAATTTTTCTAACTTGATTGTTGCATAAGAGGCATATAATCCACTTCATCGTGATCAAGATTAGACATTTCAGGTGCAAAAATGATGTAGTGAATTGACAACGTAAGTCACTGTTTAATATCTCCCGAATTGTCAGTAATATGCCGACAATTCATGTGATATTGAACATTCAACGTTACAAACTTGGTTGTTGCAAAAAGGGCCTAATAATCCACATCATTGTGATCAAAATAACCCATTTTAGGTGCAAAAATGATGTACTGAATTGATAACATCAGTCAAAGTTTAATATCACCTGAATTGTCAGTAATATGCTGACAATTCAAGTGATATTGAACATAAAACGCCACTAACTTGATTCTTCCATCAAAGAGCCTTATAATACTCTTCAGCGTGATCAAAATAACCCATTTTAGGTGCAAAAACGATGTAGTGAAATGATAACATCAGTCAAAGTTTAATATCACCCCTACTGTCAGTAATATGCCGACAATTCAGGTGATATAGAATATACAATGTTTTCTAGCTTGATTTTTGAAAAAGAGGCTGATAATTAATTTCATCGTGATCAAGATAACACATTTCAGGTGCAAAAACGATGTAGTGAATTGATAACATCAGTCAAAGTTTAATATCGCCCGAATTGTCAGTAATATGCCGACAATTCAAGTGATATTGAACATACAACGTTATTTACTTGATTCTTGCATCAAAGAGCCTTATAATACTCTTAAGCGTGATCAAGATAACACATTTCAGGTGCAAAAACGATGTAGTGAATTGATAACATCAGTCAAAGTTTAATATCACCTGAATTGTCAGTAATATGCCGACAATTCAAGTGATATTGAACATACAACGTTATTAACTTGATTCTTGCATCAAAGAGCCTTATAATACTCTTCAGCACGATCAAAATAACCCATTTTAGGTGCAAAAATAATGTGGTAAGCTGATAACATCAGTCAAAGTTTGATATCACCTGAATTGTCAGTGTTATGCTAACAATTCAGGTGATATTGAACATACAACGTTACTAACTTGACTGTTGAATGAAAGAGCCTTATAATCCACTTCTTCGTAATCAAAATCACCCATTTCTGGTGCAAAAACGATGTAGTGAATTGAACACATCAGTCAAAGTTTAATATCACCCCAAATGTCACTAATATACCGACAAATCAGGTGTTATTGAGCATAAAATGTTTAATAATTTTGTTGCTGCAAAGAGAGGCTTAAGATACTCTTCATCGTGATCAAGAGAACCCATATCAGGTACACAAGTGATGTATCATATCATATCGGATGCAAAAGCATCAGTCAAAGTTTAATATCACCAGAAATGTCAGTAATATGCCAACAATTGAGGTGATATTGAACATACAAAGTTACTAACTTGATTCTTGCATCAAAGAGCCTTATAATACACTTCAGCGTGATCAAGATAACCCATTTTAAGTGGAAAAAAGATGTAGTGAATTGATAACATCAGTCAAAGTTTAATATCACCCCAACTGTCAGTAATATCCCAACAATTCTGGTGATACAGAATATACAATGTTTTCTAACTTGATTGTTGAAAAAGAGGCTTATAATCAACTTCATCGTGATCAAGATATCACATTTCAGGTGCATAAACGATGTAGTGAATTAATAACATCAGTCAAAGTTTAATGTCACCCGAATTGTCAGTAATATGCCGACAATTCAGGTATTATTGAACATAAAATGTTTACTAATTTCATTGTTGCAAAGAAAGGCTTAAAATCCACTTCATCGTGATCAAGAGAACCCATATCAGGTGCACAAATGATTTATCAAATCATATCAGATGCAAAAACATCAGTCAAAGTTTAATATCACCTGAATTGTCAGTAATATGCCAACAATTCAAGTGATATTGAACATAAAACGTTACTAACTTGATTTTTGCATCAGAGAGCCTTATAATACTCTTCAGCACTATCAAAATAACCCATTTCAGATGGAAAAACTATGTAGTGAAATGATAACATCAGTCAAAGTTTAATATCACCCCAACTGTCAGTAATATGCCGACAATTCAGGTGATATAGGATATACAATGTTTTCTAACTTGCTTGTTGTAGAAAGAGGACTATAATCAACTTCTTCGTGATCAAGATAAGCCATTTCAGGTGCAAAAATGATGTAGTGAATTGATAACATCAGTCAAAGTTCAATATCACCCGAATTGTCAGTAATATGCCGACAATTCAGTTGATATTGAACATACAATGTTTACTAAGTTGATTCTTGCAAAAAGAGGCTTAAAATCACTTCATCGTGACCAAGAAAACCCATATCAGGTGCAAACATGATGTAGTGAATTGATAGCATCAGTCAATGTTTAATATCACCTGAATTGTCAGTAATATGTTGACAATTCAAGTGATATTGAACATACAATGCCACTAACTTGATTCTTGCATCAAAGAGCCTTATAATACTCTTCAGCGTGATCAAAATAACCCATTTTAGGTGCAAAAACGATGTAGTGAAATGATAACATCAGTCAAAGATTACTTTCACCCGAATTGTCAGTAATATGTCGACAATTCAAGTGATATTGAGCATAAAATTTTTCTAACTTGATTGTTGCATAAGAGGCATATAATCCACTTCATCGTGATCAAGATTAGACATTTCAGGTGCAAAAATGATGTAGTGAATTGACAACGTAAGTCACTGTTTAATATCTCCCGAATTGTCAGTAATATGCCGACAATTCATGTGATATTGAACATTCAACGTTACAAACTTGGTTGTTGCAAAAAGGGCCTAATAATCCACATCATTGTGATCAAGATAGCCCATTTTAGGTGCAAAAATGATTTAGTGAATTGATAGCATCAGTCAAAGTTTAATATCACCTGAATTGTCAGTAATATGCTGACAATTCAAGTGATATTGAACATAAAACGTCACTAACTTGATTCTTCCATCAAAGAGCCTTATAATACTCTTCAGCGTGATCAAAATAACCCATTTTAGGTGAAAATGATGTACTGAATTGATAACATCAGTCAAAGTTTAATATCACCTTAATTGTCAGGAATATGCCGACAATTCAAGTGATATTGAACATACAACGCCACTAACTTGATTCTTGCATCAAAGAGCCTTATAATAGTCTTCCGCGTGATCAAAATAACCCATTTTAGGTGCAAAAACGATGTAGTGAAGTGATAACATCAGTCAAAGTTTAATATCACCCCAACTGTCAGTAATATGCCGACAATTCAGGTGATATAGAATATACAATGTTTTCTAGCTTGATTTTTGAAAAAGAGGCTGATAATTAATTTCATCTTGATCAAGATAACACATTTCAGGTGCAAAAACGATGTAGTGGATTGATAACATCAGTCAAAGTTTAATATCGCCCGAATTGTCAGTAATATGCCGACAATTCAAGTGATATTGAACATACAACGTTATTTACTTGATTCTTGCATCAAAGAGCCTTATAATACTCTTAAGCGTGATCAAGATAACACATTTCAGGTGCAAAAACGATGTAGTGAATTGATAACATCAGTCAAAGTTTAATATCACCTGAATTGTCAGTAATATGCCGACAATTCATTTTATAATGAACATACAACAATACTAACTTGATTCTTGCATCAAAGAGCATTATAATACTCTTCAGCGTGATCAAAATAACCTACCTTAGTTGCAAAAATGATGTACTGAATTGATAACATCAGTCAAAGTTTAATATCACCTGAATTGTCAGTAATATGCCGACAATTCAAGTGATATTGAACATACAACGTTATTTACTTGATTCTTGCATCAAAGAGCCTTATAATACCCTTAAGCGTGATCAAGATAACACATTTCAGGCGGAAAAACGATGTAGTGAATTGATAACATCACTCAAAGTTTAATATCACCCCAACTGTCAGTAATATGCCGACAATTCAGGTGATATAGAATATACAATGTTTTCTAACTTGATTTTTGAAAAGAGGCTTACAATCAACTTCATCGTGATCAAGATAACACATTTCAGGTGCAAAAACGATGTAGTGAATTGATAACATCACTCAAAGTTTAATATCACCCCAACTGTCAGTAATATGCCGACAATTCAGGTGATATAGAATATACAATGTTTTCTAACTTGATTTTTGAAAAGAGGCTTACAATCAACTTCATCGTGACCAAGATAACACATTTCAGGTGCAAAAACGATGTAGGGAATTGATAACATCAGTCAAAGTTTAATATCGCCGAATTGTCAGTAATATGCCGACAATTCAAGTGATATTGAACATACAACGTTATTTACTTGATTCTTGCATCAAAGAGCCTTATAATACTCTTAAGCGTGATCAAGATAACACATTTCAGGTGCAAAAACGATGTAGTGAATTGATAACATCAGTCAAAGTTTAATATCACCTGAATTTTCAGTAATATGCCGACAATTCAAGTGATAATGAACATACAACAATACTAACTTGATTCTTGCATCAAAGAGCATTATAATACTCTTCAGCGTGATCAAAATAACCCACCTTAGTTGCAAAAATGATGTACTGAATTGATAACATCAGTCAAAGTTTAATATCACCTGAATTGTCAGTAATATGCCGACAATTCAAGTGATATTGAACATACAACGTTATTTACTTGATTCTTGCATCAAAGAGCCTTATAATACCCTTAAGCGTGATCAAGATAACACATTTCAGGCGGAAAAACGATGTAGTGAATTGATAACATCACTCAAAGTTTAATATCACCCCAACTGTCAGTAATATGCCGACAATTCAGGTGATATAGAATATACAATGTTTTCTAACTTGATTTTTGAAAAGAGGCTTACAATCAACTTCATCGTGACCAAGATAACACATTTCAGGTGCAAAAACGATGTAGGGAATTGATAACATCAGTCAAAGTTTAATATCACCTGAATTGTCAGTAATATGCCGACAATTCAAGTGATATTGAACATACAACGTTACTAACTAGATTCTTGCATCTAAGAGCCTTATAATACTCTTCAGCATGATCAAAATAACCCATTTTAGGTGCAAAAATATTCTAGTGACTGGAACACATCAGTCAAAGTTTAATATCACGCCAAATGTCACTAATATGCCGACAATTCAGGTGTTATTAAGCATAAAATGTTTAAAAATTTTCTTGTTGCAAAGAGAGGTTTAACATACTCTTCATCGTGATCAAGAGAACTCATTTCAGGAACACAAATGATGTATCATATCATATCGGGTGCAAAAACATCAGTCAAAGTTTAATATCACCCGAATTGTCAGTAATATGCCGACAATTCAAGTGTTATTGAACATAAAACGTTACTAACCCTATTCTTGCATCAAAGAGCCTTATAATACTCTTCAGCATGATCAAAATAACCCATTTTAGCTGCAAAAATGATGAAGTGAATTGATAAAATCAGTCAAAGTTTAATATCGCCCGAATTGTCAGTGATATGCCGACAATTGAGGTGATATTGAACATACAACGTTACTATCTTGATTCTTGCATCAAAGAGCCTTATAATACACTTCACCTTGATGAAGATAACCCATTTTAATTGGAAAAAAGATGTAATTAATTGATAACATCAGTCAAAGTTTAATATTACCCAAACTGTCAGTAATATGCCGACAATTCTGGTGATATAGAATATACAAAGTTTTCTAACTTGATTGTTGAAAAAGAGGCTTATAATCAACTTCATCGTGATCAAGATAACACATTTCAGGTGCAAAAACGATGTAGTGAATTGATAACATCAGTCAAAGTTTAATATCACCTGAATTGCTAGTAATATGCCGACAATTCAAGTGATATTGAACATACAACGTTAGTAACTTGATTCTTGCATCAAAGAGCCTTATAATACTCTTCAGCACGATCAAAATAACCCATTTTAGGTGCAGAAATAATGTGGTAAGCTGATAACATCAGTCAAAGTTTAATATCACCTGAATTGTCAGTGTTATGCTAACAATTAAGGTGATATTGAACATACAACGTTACTATCTTGACTGTTGCATAAAAGAGCCTTATAATCCACTTCTTGGTGATAAAAATAACCCATTTCTGGTGCAAAAAATATTGTAGTGAATTGAAGACATCAGTCAAAATTTAATTTCACCCCAATTGTCAGTAATATGCCGACAATTCAGTTGTCATTGAAGATAAAATGTTTACTAAGTTTGTTGTTGCAAAGAGAGGCTTAAAATCCACTTCATCGTGATCAAGAGAATCCATATCAGGTGCACAAATGATGTATCATATCATATCGGGTACAAAAACATCAGTCAAAGTTTAATATCACCTGAATTGTCCGTAATATGCCAACAACTAAGGTGATATTGAACATAAAACGTTGCTAACTTGAATCTTGCATCAAAGAGCCTTATAATACACTTGAGCGTGATCAAAATAACCCATTTTAAGTGGAAAAAAGATGTAGTGAATTGATAACATCAGTCAAAGTTTAATATCACCCCAGTTGTCAGTAATATGCCGACAATTCAGGTGATATAGAATATACAACGTTTTCTAACTTGCTTGTTGTAGAAAGAGGACTATAATCAACTTCATCGTGATCAAGATAAGCCATTTCAGGTGCAAAAATGATGTAGTGAATTGATAACATCAGTCAAAGTTCAATATCACCCGAATTGTCAGTAATATGCCGACAATTCAGTTGATATTGAACATACAATGTTTACTAAGTTGATTCTTGCAAAAAGAGGCTTAAAATCACTTCATCGTGACCAAGAAAGCCCATATCAGGTGCAAACATGATGTAGTGAATTGATAGCATCAGTCAATGTTTAATATCACCTGAATTGTTAGTAATATGTTGACAATTCAAGTGATATTGAACATACAATTTCACTAACTTGATTCTTGCATCAAAGAGCCTTATAATACTCTTCAGCGTGATCAAAATAACCCATTTTAGGTGCAAAAACGATGTAGTGAAATGATAACATCAGTCAAAGATTAATTTCACCCGAATTGTCAGTAATATGTCGACAATTCAAGTGATATTGAACATAAAATTTTTCTAACTTGATTGTTGCATAAGAGGCATATAATCCACTTCATCGTGATCAAGATTAGACATTTCAGGTGCAAAAATGATGTAGTGAATTGACAACGTAAGTCACTGTTTAATATCTCCCGAATTGTCAGTAATATGCCGACAATTCATGTGATATTGAACATTCAACGTTACTAACTTGGTTGTTGCAAAAAAGGCCTAATAATCCACATCATTGTGATCAAGATAGCCCATTTTAGGTGCAAAAATGATTTAGTGAATTGATATTATCAGTCAAAGTTTAATATCACCTGAATTGTCAGTAATATGCTGACAATTCAAGTGATATTGAACATAAAACGTCACTAACTTGATTCTTCCATCAAAGAGCCTTATAATACTCTTCAGCGTGATCAAAATAACCCATTTTAGGTGCAAAAACGATGTAGTGAAATGATAACATCAGTCAAAGTTTAATATCACCTGAATTGTCAGTAATATGCCGACAATTCAAGTGATAATGAACATACAACAATACTAACTTGATTCTTGCATCAAAGAGCCTTATAATACTCTTCAGCGTGATCAAAATAACCCATTTTAGGTGCAAAAATGATGTACTGAATTGATAACATCAGTCAAAGTTTAATATCACCTTAATTGTCAGGAATATGCCGACAATTCAAGTGATATTGAACATACAACGTCACTAACTTGATTCTTGCATGAAAGAGCCTTATAATACTCTGCAGCGTGATCAAAATAACCCATTTTAGGTGCAAAAACGATGTAGTGAAATGATAACATCAGTCAAAGTTTAATATCACCCCAACTGTCAGTAATATGCCGAGAATTCAGGTGATATAGAATATACAATGTTTTCTAACTTAATTTTTGAAAAGAGGCTTACAATCAACTTCATCGTGATCAAGATAACACATTTCAGGTGCAAAAACGATGTAGTGAATTGATAACATCAGTCAAAGTTTAATATCACCTGAATTGTCAGTAATATGCTAAGAATTCAGGTGATATTGAACATACAACGTTACTAACTTGACTTTTGAAAAGAGGCTTACAATCAACTTCATCGTGATCAAGATAACACATTTCAGGTGCAAAAACGATCTAGTGAATTGATAACATCAGTCAAAGTTTAATATCACCCGAATTGTCAGTAATATGCCGACAATTCAAGTGATATTGAACATAAAACGTTACTAACTTGATTCTTGCATCAAAGAGCCTTATAATACTCTTCACCATAATCAAAATAACCCATTTCAGGTGCAAAAATGATGAAGTGAATTGATAACATCAGTGAAAGTTTAATATCGCCCGAATTGTCAGTAATATGCCGACAATTAAGGTGATATTGAACATACAACGTTACTAACGTGATTCTAGCATCAAAGAGCCTTATAATACACTTCACCTTGATCAAGATAACCCATTTTAAGTGGAAAAAGATGTAGTGAATTGATAACATTAGTCAATGTTTAATATTCTGACACTTTTTCTGTGACATTTCATCAGAAGGTCTGATTTGTTGTTTTGGAAATATTCATCAATTTTGAGACAGAAAGGGGATCAAAAATTTTGGCAAAGAAGTCAAGGGCAATGAAAAATCTTAATGAAGAAATGAATCTGGAAACTATATATGCATACTGTAATATTGACGTGACTGAACTGTTAAACTTAAATTGAAATTTAATATCAGTTCAATCATTGCATTGTAGATAGATTGTTAATTATTCTTGCAAATTTTGTGTTTCTTTCAGGCAGTCATAAATTTCAGATTACTTGTAAAGAGGATCTTTTGTGACAATGGCTCTTCGAGTAGTTTGCCTTCTGTAATATGTGTATGGGCATGGACCAGTATGGTGAGCCCAGAGCCACAGAGAAGGGGGTAGCAGGAGGCTACTTTCCCATGGTTTAAGGGTATAGGGTCTATGGTTAGGGCTAGAATCATAGATTTTTGACATTTTGAGTGGAACAAATAATCTGATATGTATTTTAAGCCAATCAAAAGAGCGTTGTCGAAAAATTTCCAGCAAGATTAACCCCAGACTCCGCGTTCTTCTGCCAGCTTTGCTCGCAAGGGGCCTCATTGTTTTCGCAGTTTTGGGAGCTTTGTCCCTTGGCCTCCAAGCCCCTCGGCTGCTTTTTCGGGTGAGCCCAGCCCAGGGAGCGCCAGTGAGCCATCAAAGACAATGTGCTCAATACTCAACAACAGCAACAACCAATGTGGGCGACAGACATTTCGCGTCGGTCCCCTGTGATGATACACTCTGAATGGTGGTACTTCCTTGAAGTTGGCCTCTTGAAAGCGGTCACTAAAATCACATTTGTGTACGAGGATAATACGCTTGAAACATCGCACAATCTTTGCAGAAAGCTACTGAAAGACCAGCGTCATTAATTCTCCCGAGAAAGAAGATGGAACATGGCAGCACTCACAGAAAATCTATCGTGAAGTGAAACATAGGCCCGACCGACACCAAAATTGACATCTCTTCGGACAAAAATAGCATCGGAACACTTGTGAAAGAAGAAACAATAGCAAAATGAGTTCCGGACATGCAAGAGCAAATATATTGCACCGAAATCCAGAGAATGATTTCGAACTGGTGCAGAAAATTGGCAGTGGCACGTATGGGGAAGTATACAAGGTCATTTTTGAATAAAATCAGATTTGTGTTCATGTGTTGTTCAGTTCATCATCATAATTGAAAATTCCCCTACATGCAATATTATAATCAACAAAACGAAACCTAAATCTGATTTGTAAAAATTGCAGCAACTAATGATACAAAAAAGGTAAGGTAAGGATGGAATTCTGGAACATGGTATGAAGGAAATTCGTTGTCATAAACCTTTATAAATAATTGATGATATCAGATATCAGATAATAATGGAAACCTGATCATACTTTTTGTTCATTATCAGTTTATTTCAGTTTACTTGGCTTACAAGAATTTTCTGTAAAATTATAGCTAATTACACCTAAAATTATATAGCTAAGAATTATTGATAAACATGAACACATATTCATTATTTGGCGTGAAATAGGTTAACCTGTTTCCCTCTAAATGTCAGTTTGTGGTTCTTGCCTAAATGCATTATTACAATCACCACCCAAATGCATCACTTCAATAAAAATCCATAGCCTTTTGTGCAAAGGTGTCCTATTTGTCTGCAGTACAGGAAGTGCATGTGTCAGAGGAATGAAAAAATGATGTACATATTTGTTTCCATTAAAGAGGAACAGGGAAGACCCTATGTAGCCTTACTCTTTAAAAGGCACCGTTTCAGTTCCAAATTCTTCTTTTTCAACTGGCTTTCTCTTAAATTTATGCATCAAAAAATTTTGTGGACATACTGTAAATCCTTTCCACCACTTTAGTCATGCTTTGTTAGAGTTGGGAGAAAGTGTAGGAGTACTTGAAGTGCCCACTCACAGGAAGCCTGGTGGGCTTCAGGAAATCTATGAGCAAAAGGTGTATGACTGTTGCTTTGTGAAAATAAAGTGCAATACTTCAACAAGTTTTGATTTCATAGGTGCTACATTGATGGAGGAAAGCAGATTTTTCCTGCTTAATTTATATTCTTAGGCTATTATAAAACATGGAATTGGAAATGCTGGAATGGAATACTGGCTTAAAGATAACATTGTTAAAGCAATTTTCTGACCTCTAATATTGAAATAATGTAAGGTTTAAAAAAGTCAATGATCAAATTTTACAACTCAGGCCATGTCCACATAATGACAAGAATTCTTTTGGAAAAAGTTACAAGAATTGTTAAGATCCTGATAACTTGTGTCATGAAAGACTCCAATGAATCATTTTGATTAACAATTCTCAAGATACCTAAAGAACATTCTCAAAGATGGTTGAGAATTCTGAGCCAGGAAAACCGTATCAATGCATTGAATGCCTGCACAGTACCTGAAGTTTCTTTGAAGTACTTCAATGCAAGGAAAGATTTGATATCTGTGAGAGAGATCAGAATTCTCAAGCCCATGACTACCGTTATCTTCTAGGCAAGGGTTAAAGCAAATGGATCTATGGCAGCTGTGAAAATTGTCCATATAGATGCTGGTAAGCATTCAAGATTTGTTATTTTGTCTTCATTACAAGGAATTTCACATTATTGTGTACACTGTCACAAGGGTGCATTGAGAATTCTTAGGCTGGAAGAACATGTTAAAGGGGATAAGCTGGCCCAGCACAAGTTAAAATTTAGCATACTGAATTTGATACTTTTGGCATATGCTCTGTCATTGTGTAGCTAAAGAAAGAAGGTGTGCAGGTATTTTATTTTATTTCATTTCATTTAATATAAAAGACTTTCTACAAAAGATACAGTATAACTAACAAAAATATGAACTAATTTTTTAAGCCTATTATAGGATCGTAAAAGGGGGTCAGTATCATGAATCACAAACTCATGAATCAATATTAATTTCATGTTTTCATGTAAAATAAGAAAAGAGAGATTTGAATGTTTCACAAACATGACTATTGCTTTTCACATTACACAAGGAAAAATATGGACATAAAACAATATGGCCAATAATCACTTTTCACAGAATACCTTTTACCTCTCTCTATTTATAACGGCCACTCAACATACCTGTAATGTGCGTAAGGCCTGGATCGTGTCACTTCAAGAAAAGCATGTACCAAATTGTCCTGATATATATATTTTGAAGGAATTGCATAACAGTTAGGTACTTAACTTTTCATTGTTTCAGGGGATGACTTTGATATAATTCAGCAAGAGATCATTTTGATGCAAGACTGCAAACATCCTAATATTGTACAGTATTTGGGGAGTTATTTGAGGTAATGTCAGTCAAAGCATTATGCAGACTCACTTATCTTTTTTTTTTTTGATTAACCTTTCTTTGTTCATTAAAACACATAGATGTGGGAACCAGGGGGTACTTGCCCCCAAGATTTTGCAATAAACAAATGTCCTTTTTGTTTTTGTGAATGCCCCCTTTTTCTGAAGGAAAACAGTGCCCTTGGAGTATCATGCCCCCAAGTTTGAGATGCCTCCTATGTCCTGTTAAATCATCTCATTTATATATAGTCATGTAAAAAAGCTTCTAGGTATGCTAATTTTGATGAAGAGTTAGCAAAAGACACTGTCATTCTAGGAGAGACAAATTATGGATTGCTATGGAATTTTGTGGTGGAGGATCACTTCAAGACATTTACCATGGTATGTTTATTTAAATTTATGATTCCAACAGAGCAGAAACTACATAAAATGCTTATTTAAATTTATGATTCCAACAGAGCAGAAACTACATAAAATGACATATTGAGCAATCAGAGATTAGAAAGTGTTTTGATGGATTAAGCTTTTTGAGACAATAAACCAAGAGTTGAGGGCCCAAAGAAGAAAATATCATGTAATTTTCTAATTTCAGGATTTGTTGCAGGGAGGTAGGAGGACTCAAAGTTACTAGTTTTCATGTATGCGTGCACAATTTCTTTTGTCTGTGATTGTGATTTGATATCATCAAAAATGATGTTTTCCTTTTGATATTAGATCCATTAAATTGTAAACAATAATTTGTCCAATAAATCCATTTTTAAACTTCTGAACGGCCTCTTGAAAACAGCACTTGACAAGCATGAATGTTTTGTTTATCATCTTATTCAGCATCAATCCTCCAATCTAGCATTCTGTAAATGAAGTATAAGATGAGTCTACATGAATCAAAGAATGCCTTAACAGTTCTTTATTCAACCTCCTCAAGAAGGATATTTCAAACGTACCATGTCATTAGAAGCCTATAGGCTGCGACAGAGCAGAAACGGCGCACGCATGCGCGAAAAATTGTAACCTTTGAGTGTCCCTAGCTCCCAGCAACGGTTCCCAAAATTCGGCAACACTTGATATTTTGTTCCATGTGTCTTAAACTCTTGATTTATCTTTTCAAAAAGCTTATCTCTCCAAACACTTCCTTATCTCAAATTGCTTGATGATGTCATTTTACGCAGTTTCTTCTCTGTCATAGGCTGCATCTTAAGTTGTTTATTCCTTGAAGACCGTTTGTTATGGTTAAGAGCAAATGTTTCTAAGAGCAAATAGACAACAATCTACCAAGACTGTTTTCAGTTTGTTTGTGGTTACCAAGTGAACATGATTTTATCAAAATACTAAGAGGCAGTTCATTTCCCAAATATTCCCACAATAATGTGAAATATGTTTTTTGCAGTCATTTGATCTTTCCATGATACTTTTGAAATTTTTGTGACTTTGTAATGTTCTATATTATTTTGTCAAGATTTTTGCTATGTTTGCAAACAAGTTTTTGAGATCTACATGACAAATCTACATGACAAGTATTTTGTCTCTATCATCCTCTCTAGTCACTGGGCCTCTGAATGAGAGACAAATTGCATTTACATGTACTGAGATGCTCAGGGTAAGAACTGTTGTTTATTGTGGCATAAATTGTTTTTAGCAAGCCTTCTAGCATTGCATCACCACATTGAGTTGTTGCTGCTGGATCTGGGATCACATAAAAAATTTTCATCCACCTTTTATCACCTGATTAAATGACAATTTTACATCAGGCCCAGCAAAAGACTAGTTGTTTCAAGTTAGCAAAAACTTTAAAATAGTTACAGTTAGCGGGCACTTAGTTTATACTATTTCAAGATTTATAAGATAGGAATAGTGTGCACCAAAAAGTCAAAGAGTTCAAAATTATGATTGATTGGGACATCTTCCAAGAATGATTGCTTGAAAATGCTCAGTGTTTAGCAGTGGAGGAGCTTTTACAGCTTAGGATTGAAAGGCGAATTCCTCCTTGACTTCATCAAGGTCTATGCCATTTCTCCAAGGTTTGGAAGCTCTCCTGTAGGAAAGATTGCAGAAAAGCTTTTGAATTTTGATGAAAAACTAAGTCAAAAATCTATATTTGTAAAATTATTAAATTCATGAAAGATGAATGTTGGTGATGTTACCAATGGCTTGGTACTATGTCCTTATTTCACCTTTTTTGATAGAGTTAGCCAAAATCTCTTTGTCATTACTTGCAATTTGGTGAGACTCACATCTTCGTTTTTAGGGTCTTGGCTATCTTCATTCGAATGGTAAAATACATAGAGATATTAAAGGTGCCAATATACTTGTGACAACTGAAGGTGACATAAAGCTCGGTACATACCAATTCCATTCTATTCTTCATTAATCCATTTTTCATCAAAGTGAAGGTGAAGTTCTGGGTTTTAGCACCAAATTGTGGGATCTCAGATGCACAGAGTTCACAACATGTCATATGCTTAATGATGGTGTGGGGGTCAAAGCCAGTTTGCCTGACTGTTGTGCTCACAGAGCTAATGGATTGCAACACTGCATTGTAATGCCTTCCGCCAAGTATAAGCTGATTTATAGTTACCTCAATTAAAAATGATTGGTGCACAGAGAAATAATGATGAACAATCTAACTGAGTAGCTTTTAGTTACCATTTTGGGGTGAGTGGCCGAGTGGCTTCAACAGTTTTTGTCAGGTAACTGAAGTTAAACATGGTTGAGTGAGGTCAAACTAAGGATGGGTGGCCCCAGAGGCCTGACCTCGCAACTCACGTTGTCGTCCTTTGGAAGTTACGTTGAACTAGGGGTCCCATGCCTGGATGTGGCATGCACAGTCGGCCTCAATTAGCTTTCAGTTGTTAGAAATCCTGACAAGCCCACTCAAAAAACAAATTGGAACATTGAAACTTTAAGTCAAAGTAAATGAATGGAGATATAGCGACATAGTATAACCAATGCACAAATGAATAACATGTGACACTTCTATTCCTATTGTTTTCATCGACTGAGAACATATATATATATATATATATATATAAATCACGTTCACATTCAACCAATCTCCCTACAGCTTGCATGCAGGAGGAGTTGAGATGGCACAGGCTAAGTCCCCCATCTAAGCAACCTTCAACTCAATTAATCATCTGTTTACTTTAGCTATGCTCTTTTGAATTGTACCAATGTCTTCAAAATACGAGCTGATATCGTTATCTATCTTTCAGCTGATTTTGGAGTTTCTGCTCAAATAACTGCCACACTGAACAAAAGAAATTCATTCATTGGAACTCCTTACTGGTAGGTTTTGTGCAGCTCTTTTCATTGCATTTCTGTTATTAGATTTACTACCCCAACTCCAACTCTCATACCCTCATTGAATTAGATTGTTATTACTCATACTTTCATGAAAGAAAATACAAATTAGATTGGAAGCATTTAACAAATACAAGGAGTCATGTCGTAAATGGCATATTTATACATATATAAATCTATTGAAAAAGATACTAATAGTGCAGATGAAAAAGGAACAAGAATTATAAAAAAGTTGTTCGTTTTTCATCCGCACTATTAGTATCTTTTTTATTGTATCTTTTTTGGCAACATATAAATCTATTGACATACTTCATTGCATATTTTTTATTTTAGGATGGCCCCAGAAGTTGCTGCAGTTGAAAGGACAGGTGGATATGACCAACAGGTAAATCTGTCTAGTTTTAATAGCTGTAGGGTAGAACTCCTTCAAACTCGGAAGCTGTAACATTTGTTTTGGGGACAAAAGAATTGTTAGTGCTTGTCACCTTTACCTTGTCTGATGATTTCGTTTAACCAGCTTCTGGTATCTCTCTACAACATAGGATAACATCGGCTCCACAGTTGTCGAATACATGCAGACTCTATTGTACGTAAATTAGACATCAATGATCTTTACTATCCATACTTTTGTTTTAACCAAGGGTATGCTCTCTATACGACGAGTTTACGTATTGAGGGGGCTCCTTCTTTAAGAAATTACCTGCATACAAACTCCCTTGTGAATTTGTTCTTTCGTTAATTTGTGTTTCCTTATTATAATTTGTTGTTTTAATGAAGTATATTGTTTTTCTTTTATTGACTTTGTTATGCAGTGGACTTAAGGAGGAAAGGAACTGGACTGATTTACTAGGTAATTTTGATAGCTATATGTTGCTAGGTGGCATATTCTTATTATGCATTGCATGAAATGAAGTCCGCCATCTTTTCCGAAATCGTCTAGTGGAATTCTGTCCAAGAAGATGTGTCATTCCATTGTAAATTCTATCAGTAATTCATACCTATCGCAAGATGTGTTTGAGATTCATATAATTCACTACTTTTATTTTTAGTGCGACATTTGGGCTGTAGGAATAACTGCAATAGAGATGGCAGAGTTGCAACCTCCATTGTTCGACCTTCATCCAATGAGGTAAGTTGTTTGCTTTTTTTGACTTGTATGAATGAAGATTGAAATAAAGGTCACAGGTTTCATGTTATGAACTCTCAATGATGGGCAATGAATAGCACATACCATGTAAGCCAGGCTCTTTGCTTTGAATAGATTTTAAAATTCTACTCGAAATGTATTCGTTTTTAGCTTATTGATTGTCTATCTTGTAGAACAAAATACAGTGTGTTTAGTCACTCTAATGCTAGATAACGGGACTATGATTTCCAGTTCCAGAACTGACTTTTATCATCAACGTCTATCAGGTAGTATTCGGTTCCCAGAGGCCCTTTTACTAATGCTCTCCACCCATTCCTGTCTCTTATATATCACCTCTGAATATCATTTTTGCCCCCTCCAGCCGTCTATTCTTGAGCCCTCCTCGCTTACTTTTGCCACTGACGCTCAACAACTTTCAAAACCTAACATTCACCACACACAATATATCGAAAGTATTTCAACGTTTGTTTTGGAATGATTTTAGCCTCTAACAGATTTCAAACTTGTGTTTTTCCGCTTTGCTATTGGCAGCATTTATGAGTGTGGCTGATCTGCAGTTTTTATATTCTTTGTTTTTGTTCCTGAATGGGAGACTTGGCTCCTTAATGGTCTCCTTCACAAATTGTAACCTTTATTTAATGAGAGGGAGGATTCCTCTTTTTTCAACTTTGTAGACTGTACTGGTTTTGAAGCAAGAATGTTACAAAAATTCATTACATAACGTTTTTTTTTCTTAGAGCGTTATATTTGATATCAAAGCGAAATTACACGCCACCGACCGTTAAAGAGAAGAACAAATGGTTAGTTGTTCAGCCTCTTAATGCTGATTTGCAGTCAGTCAAATTTTCTGAGCGAACTGGAAATCTTTTGTTTATAGGAGAAAATGTCGCTTTGAATTTGAATAGAATGTTACGCATGACACGCATTTTATTGTGTAACTTCAGTCAGCCCGGCAAAATTCTACTGAGTGGAAATTAGCCATTATCCACGTCAGTCTGAGCTTTTTTCTCAGCTGAGATAAGATTGTTGTGGAAGTAATGGTTCTTGTTTACAACAATGGCTACGTATTAACTAAATCCATCTTAGCAATCATTCTCATCATCCTTGACAATAACTAGCTGTGGAAATTTCTGACCAAGAACTCTTGAAATGAATCACGATCTATAACGTCTGACATGTTGAGTTTTTAGTCCTCTGAAATCTCTGTGAGATTGTCCGAATTCCTGTTATCTTTTGCCCCAAACTGATTCATTCGAAACTTGTGTATGTGTTTAACAGCCCCAAGCTAACAGACTTCTAATCAAAAGTAGTGTCTATGGCAGTACAGCATGCTAATTTCATGTGATATTTCATGTGATCACTGTGACAAATAAGTTCTTAAGATAGCTAGGATCATGATAAAGAGACTGGTGACTTACTTGCAGTGGAGCTGCCAGAGCTGAACTACAGAAGGCAGTCTCGTTTGGAAATTTAAATCTTAGTTTGCATGTGACCAGTTGAATTCTACCAATCACAATGCTCTCTTTGAGACTGTTCATCAGCATCTTGTCAGCATATGGACAGAGTGTATACACGACTATACTTACATAGACACATGGACACATACCTTCAAGTCATCCATTATTAATTGGGATTTTTATCGTCAAGGTCTTCAGAAATGAGGGATTTTATCAAGTTATCTCTAACGAAGAATCCAAAGAAACGACCCGGAGCTGAGAAACTTTTGCAGGTTGGTGTAGCTTGAAGTTTCTTCATTTCTATTGCATTAATGCGACCAACATTGGTTCCTAACGAGAATATTCGTCTTAAGAAGTCTCAAAGATTTTCTATGACATACATGAACGACAAAATTATTTTTCAGATACAGCTATTAGAAGCGTTAGATTAGAAGTATCTTGATCTTAAATTGCTGGCTGGTTTGAATAATCAAACTTTCAAAGTTGCAAGCTATCGTTTCTTTTAATGACGGGTTGGAACCATGGGCCCAATATTTGGACAGACTGAAGAAAAGAAATTCATTTTGAAGATTTACCTAAGCTTGAGATATCTGTTAGTGCTTTACGTCAACCACTATTAAGAAAAATTCTAACAGCACTTTCCTAGTCAGTTGAATCCAGTTTATATGGGATTTTCGTGGTAATTATTCATAATAGCATTTCCAGCAACTCATGACAAGAATTCTTAGCATGAATGAATTCGTGCAAGGTTGAAGGCTTGTGTTTGCAATTGCAAAAAAATTTGAAATATCCCTGTGAAATTGAAAATCAAGAAAATTACAGCTTATCACCGCTGGGAATAACAGCACCGATCTCCAGCTTTCCGGGCAAACATCTTAACTACAAGGCCACAGTCGCCCATCTTAATCTCCTCAATTTTTAGCACCTTGTGAGTTTCTTTCGGCTTTCACCTTTTTCAAGCATGTTTTCTTTGCTCTGTTAAAAAGAGAAACTTATTTATGATCGCACTTTTCTTTTAAAAAATCCTGTAGACAGTCCAGTCCCAATAGCAGTCCATTTTTACATTGCAGCATTCATTCTGCAATAACAAGAACAGTGGTAGGAAACACGTTGTGGAATTGCTATCGAAGTATAGTAGATTAAAAGAAAGAAAGCAATACAGATACAGTGGTGAACCTGAGGAGGAGGAAGCTGTTGAGCCAAAGGAACAAGAAAAGGTACAAAATTCCAACCAACAGACAGATAGCCACTTTGTTATTGCTCGTTCTTAAAGGAAAAGTGCGGGATTGGCAGGGCTGATACCAGCCATGACTGCGTAAGGGGGCGAAAAACCAAAATTCTCCGACGAAAAACCATTCACAACAACAGCAACAACAACAGTTGCAGGAACATACGTTAAATTCATGCATTATATGACCGATCTAGCTCCTCGGTAACTAAAATTTTGCCACATTTCGCAATCCAACATTGAAATCAACACAATTAGTCAATAAAAATAAAAAATATGCCATAAAGTCAATAATTTCTGTGGGAATTTATGTTTTAACACTAATAAATTCATGTTTTTATGCATTTATTTCTCCTCAAAATCCTCCAGAATTAGTCATTTAAATCACAAAATTTCCGACAAAAGAGCAAAATTTTCCGACAAATGGTCTCCTGGGGGGGGGGCGCTCCGCCCCCCCTCCAGCCCCCATTGGCTTCGGCCCTGGGGATTGGCACGGTTGGTGACGAAATGAAAGATAATACTGCTGTGAATTTAATAATAAGATAATTGCGTATCGTACTTTATTCCAACTTTTTTGTTTTTTATCTGTGAAATTATGTATTACAGTCTACGGTATACGCATGTTAACCGGTTTTGTGTTGTGCAGGAAAATATAAAGCCCGAGGTCTTAAAGGTACAGACCGAGCTTGCGAGGTCTGTGCATTAAGACCGAGGGCTTAATATTTTCCTGTACAACAACAAAACCGGTTAGTATGAGTTTTATTACCTGACATCTTCTAATCTTGACTCTCATTTAACCAAACACATTTTGTTAGCTTTGAGTTTACTGTAAATCTCACAGGCCTAGGCCTAAAGCAGTTGCTGTGGCGACAAAAACGCGTCCTTGTATCGTATTATACAAGGCTACGGGAAACCCGCGGGAAAGGTGCGATTAGCCAATAGGAATGGCGGAATTTTGTATTGCCTCGTTTTTGAAACTTCAGTCAGGTAATAAATACGCATGTTAACCGGTTTTGTGTTGTACAGGAAATATAAATTCCGAGGTCTTAAAACTAAAGTCTGAGCTTGCGAGTAAATTTTTTACTTGCTCGTTATTTTAGCCTCAAGAGAAGACAATAAAACGAATTAAATCGAAAAAGAATAAGAAAATGAAAGAAAGAGAGGAGCTAGCAAATGTTGTTAGTAAGTAGCCTTGAAATTTTTTCATGAACTGTCTATGTATAAAATTCTTTGCTGAAGATTGAAATTCAGTTGCCTTTGGTAGGCAGTTAAAGACTAGTGTTACTGGTCCCTTTACAGACATTATCTGAAAAATTTTCCGTCCAAACTCTTAAGTTTCCACTTTGAATGACTTTGACTATTGCAAAACGTTGGGTAATCGAAACGAAACGGAATTGATTGCAAAATTACCCTTTTCATCAACAGGCATGTTATAGCTCTGAATACATGACAGTATTTCATAAAATGATAGCCATGTTCCTTCTCATAAAGCTGTGCAAGGACAGCCACTGCTGTGGTTTCCTTTTAAAGAATGTATGCTTTTTGGCTCATGCAGAAGTATTATTCAATCGTAGTGCCAGAGAATGCTACACCCATCAAGAAAGAGGTCGATCCAAGGAGAGATGTAAGTGGCTGATCCTGATGTTTTGTGTCACATTTCTCGGTGCTCTTTGCACTTTGTCTCCGAGGAGAGTAACCTCAATAGGCCAGAGGATGGCTCCATGGTAACAAGTTTAATTGAAAATTGTTGTTGCACAAATGCCCAAGGGCAGCAATTTTTTTTACTGCGTATGCACAAGGGATGCAGGCACTGAAAGTATGTCATATTCCCAGCAACCGTATCGTGAGGTCACACTCCAAAACGTATATATTACTATTAGTAAGCCACCGTCGAATAACTCAACATTGCACCTAGAAATTTATTGCCTTCAAATTTACTTTGTGAAATAAAACTGAAAGATATCCCTCTGTTTTCCTTTTCAGGCCACATTTACATCAGGGCCGAAGGCACAGTAAGTTCGAGCGATGATTCGGTTATTATCTTTTATTACGAGTCTAGGGTGATATCATAGTGTCTGTTTGGTGATACTGAGCAAGAATTAGCTCAATGGGATATGGAAGGGACGTGATTTGGGAGAGACGCCGGAGAGGGGAGGAGGTTATGCCCACCACAAAAGGTAAACGATGATGTCCACCCTCAAGGCTAGATCTTTCAGTCTTCTAGTCCGCTCAAAAGTATATTATTTGTAATTTTGGCCCAGACAAGGGTATCTGTTCTGGCAGTTTTGGTTTACAATGCCAAATTTTGGGACTTTGTTCTAGGAACTAGCTCAGGCCGAGAGTTTTTTTTGCTGGTTTGGTTTTTGGCAGAGCTTACAAGATTTGCATTGAGATTTAAGTTAACGCGCGCGGAATGTTAGTGAATGTTAGTGAATGTTAGTGAAGTTCAAATTCTGCTTTTGTTTAATTGAATTTATTAAAATGTTTTTAAACACATCGTATTTGATGGTTTCTTCTTTTTTTCTATGTAGTGATGATGCTGGTACACTGGTAGTAAAACGACCGGAACAAAATGAGTTAGTTACATTTTGTTGATCTTAAGTAGCCTCCGTGGTTTTTTATTCCATCAATAGACCTTTTAGCTGTTCTGAAAAAGAATCTCAATCGAAAGATACTTTGCTACATTTTATAGAATTTTCGAATGTGCACAATAGTGATAGAAGCTCTAACACCACTCCAGCGAACCTTGCGTATAAAAATGTATGAAAATATCGCTCGATCCAAGCTCCTTTGCTGAATAGCTAAGAGGTCTATTTGTCCTAACACGTATTTTTGTAAGAGCCTGCTTAGAAGAAACTCAACTCTCAGATCACCAACAAATTGAAGAAACTCTAGTACTGGGAAAATACAAGTTAGGAAACTGTTTAATTTGAAAAAGGAAATCCTTCACATATTCTTTGACGTTATTGTCATTGTTTCCTGTATGACAGTACTCGGAAAGTAGTTGAGCAATGTCGAAACATTTGAATGGTTTCAAAAAACATTGTTTTGAAATGTTCTTTACGGCACAGGTAGTAAGCATGAAAGATTGTCTTGGAACCTTTAAGAAACTCGTAAGAAACTCTGAGTACTCAAAATTTGATCATTCGAGGAAACTTTCAGTGCTGGCCCAAAGTCTTATTTTCTTATGAAAAATACCTGCAATATAAGAGAGCATATTGCCATGACTATTTCTTCATTTACAGTGATCAAGGAAGCGACACAATGAAGCTTGCACATAGACCTCAGCAACCATTGCCAAATACCGCTGCTGCTCCTCCGTTGCCTCCGAAGGTATCCATTTACATTTATATGGAGCTAAAACTTTGATCGGATGTGTAACTTGAAACTTTCATTAGAGAGGCTGGACGACGAATGCTAAGATTTTTTCAGGTAATTTAAGCCTACGCCTGCTGCATCCAGTCATAGGACCCCTAGTTTAACTTCCCTTCCGAAGGATTGTGAAGTGAGTTGCAAGGTCAGGTCTCCCAGAGGTCATCCATCCGCAGTATGACCTTACTCGACCAAGCTTGACTTCAGTCACCTGAAGGATACTTCATTAGCTGCTCTGCCACTCACTCCACTTTACCTGGAACATGATTCAGTCTTTGATCTACTTACCAACAAGAAGTGTGAGGATCGGCAATATAATCAAAATTCGGTGATTTAGCGAGCAGGAGTACTTTTTTGAGACACCAGGTTCAAAGATACTTGGAAATCTTTATTCTCTATTTGAATGCCTTATTTTCGTATTGATAGACTGTTACACGAGATAGAGGCACTCCTGACTTCCATCCACCTCCTGTTCCACCACGGCCACGAGGAGAAGACGATGAAGAAGCACCACCTCCCCTTCCACCAAGGAAACCGTCAAGCAGGGTAAGAATTTCATGTTTCTTTATTATTTATTATTTTTCACTTTTGTGAAAAAGAAAAATTCCCCTGTGAAGACAATGATATTGCTTGATAAAGTTTATGTTCAAAAATACTTTAGATTTTACCTGTCGGAAATCGGCCACTCTGTTGTTACATCATCAGGAATTTTCTCGAGAAATTCCCTTCAAGGATCTACCAGAAGCTGCTTAAAGTCAGGACCAAATTTCTCACATAGTTATATCTACTGCACAGACTTGTGAATGCTTGAACACTTTTTATCCCTTTGGGAGGATGACAGTATCGTCCCTGGATGCCTAATAACACTATTTCAAACGATTTCATTCTGCGGGCAGGATATGCTAGAACGTGTTGAAGTTGTTGTAAAGGCAGAAACGTTAGGAGATATCGCTTGTACTTTCAGGCCAGTTTGAAAGTTTCCGGAAGTGGCTCTGTGGAGAAACTTCTTCATAGTTTTACAATGGGGCGGCCGCATCTACAATGGGGATTGTTTCAATCGACACGCCTAACGTTCAGCTCTTCCAGAAAGAAACTGGATGGAACGATATTTTTATAAATTTTGCAGCAATATGAGGAATTTTCGAATCCTCAGTTGAAAAAGTCAACTGCATTACCTTTTGATCTTAATGATTCTCGGATCTCTACCTTTTTGCATGCTTTTGTGATGAATTTCCATTCAATATCTTGGGTTTCCAGAAGACCTACTTTGCTTCATATTCTCAAACATATGCACTCTAGTTTTTGATTATCAGTTCTGTAAGATCATTTTTGTTTTGCTTTTTATCTAACAGCCTGAATCTCAAGCATTTGTCAACAGAACTCCGGTAAGCCTATGTTAAAAGAACAAGTTTTGCATTATATTTTCATAAATGTTGATTCCTTTCTAAGCTTTTTTATTTTATCTTTTGTCTTCATGCAGTTTTGATGTGGTTGTGTCCCTATTTAATCGTAACATTCCATTGATAACAACAAAATGAATCTTAGTTAAAACTCTTTTTGTTCTATCATTCTCAGCTTCACCCAAATATTAAGAAATGTTATAGAATGGCTCAGTGAGCGAGGGTACCATGACTTGTTAATCACCCCAGTTATGCCCCAGGATGTGTGCTTTTGTGTTCTCAAAATCATTTTTCTGCGGCGATCAAGCACAACGGTGGCGCCGTTGCCTGACCAACGGACCACGAATATACTTTAATTTTGTGTTCCTTTTCTTTTGCTAGGCAAATTGTTTCACAAAGGTCTTCAATGAATGCCCTCTCAACATACATTGTGCCAGTAGCTGGACTCATCCTGAGAACAGAAGTGAGTAACATCTATAAAAATCTGCCTCTCTTCCTATATATCTCAATCACTCAAAATGTCGACAAGTTATCAAACTCTTTCTTTCATGAAAATGCCTCTCATGCGCAGTTACGCTAAAGATGGTAGCAAGAAACTTTTGCCAAGATGTATCGTTTTTTTCTTTGCAGACCACTTCCTTGTCTTTGCTTCCAATGAAGGAATATATAGCCTCAATTTGGACGAAACTTCGAATGTTGAAATGGTTCAGGTATGTTCAAGACACGCAAACTTTCGCGGTGCTGATGAAGCTGAGGGCTGCACCAGAAATCTTCCAGTAGAGTATTTTCTTTATTTATCATTTCAAAAAGCTTGTGTATCCAAACACTTCCTCATCTCAGATTGCTTGATGACGTCATTTTACGCAGTCTCTGCTCTGTCTTTGTTAATCACTTCCACTTAGCTCCATTCATTTGATATTCGTTCTTTTATAAATTCACAGTTCTTCAATTATGTTTTATACTTGTTTAGGTCTACACACAACCATGCAGTTGGCTGTACGTCATCAAGAATATTCTTGTCTCGATATCAGGTATTGAACTGATCAAACTTATATATCTACCCTTATTGCAAACAATGAAATCTCAATTCTAGTGAAGAGAGAGGTATGAGGCAAAAAGAGCACCAAGGGTTCATGTCCCCCTCCCTAAAGTTTTTCGATAAATCAAAAAGTGCCATTTCTGTCTCAGGAAATGCCCCGTTGCTAGACCGATGCTGCCACAATGTTGTTTAGATACGGAATCATGTCAGTAACTTTACTGTTGTTAAGACTCGTTATTTTTTCATTATGTTAGTGATTTAGTAATGTTTACTTCTCGTTTGGTTTGTCGTGAGGTGCAAAGAACTGGAGCATCTATCAAGATCTACACTTTCTTCTGCAGTGTATCTTATTACTAACGTTTGAACCCAAGTCGTGTCAATGCACCCTTATCATGGAAGTTCACTTGAAGTGTTGTGCCCCTCCCCCAAGTTCGTATTGTTAGATTTTAGAATTTATGTAAATAGGTTCTTTTTGGATATAGTTGGCTTTAATGAGCGTTCCTGCTATTATAAACGTCAACTAGAAATAAAAAGGGACGTGTTATTATTAGTTGAGGATGCTTCTCACGGTCCAGATAGTGAATGATTAGAAATAATCCATTCAGCGTTTAGTTCTTCATTAGCATCCTACCAATCAACTTTGTAAAATCGAAGTCGCTTGTTTCATTCCAAAATTGTGATTGTTTTTCAGATGTTATTCATTTCGTCAATTTTGCTCAAACAAATTTAATTCTTTATAGGTTCACCAGCCAATATTCATATGCATAATCTCCTGGCATTGCATGCAGTTTCGACTGGTGATCAATGGGTGCCCCAACCTAGGTGAGTTTAAAGAAACGCATTATTTCTTATTTAAGTATTTAGTTGTTGTTGGCGATCCGTTGGAGCTTCCTTTCATACTGTTTCTCCTCTGCGCACGTAGACAGTATCATTTTCACGTTTTCAATTACTTTTTAGAGACGTTCCAATTACAAGTAAAGTTTCTGGAACACAGGGTGTGAGGAAATGCTGCGTTGGTAAGAAAAATTCATTTCAATGAAAAGTAAAAGCGGTTATAGTTTTTATACAGACTTTGGTACTCTGTTTTCTTCAATAGACCTTGTACCTATACTAAGAAGAGTCAGATTCGAACAATATTTCGCAGCATTTTGTAGAATTTTCGAATGTGAACAGTGGTATTCGAAGGTCTAGCACCCCTCTGTTAAACCTCGCGTATAAACATGTATAAGAATAACGCTTAATTCAGGTTCTTTTATAGAATAGCTAAAAGGTCTATGAAACGAACAGTTGATAAGTTCCACAACAGAACCTGAAAACCGTATCCCTGTGTGCAAAGAAGCTCGCACCTGTAATCTTCTTCAAAATAGGAATTTTTAGCATCATACTATTTTGCTTTGATGGTACAAGTTTTCATGTCGGGAAATATGTTAAAAACGATGTTTTATCAAGATACTGATTATTTGTAAACAAACCTTTGCCTATTTTGTCTATGGAACTTCAGTTTAACTTTTAGGTAACCCAAGTTTTTTAAGGCTGTGTTACTTGTCGTCAAACTTTTGTCGATATTTACAATTTAAAATACGTTTTCTTTTCAGTCCATAATCCATATAATAACCAGATCTACATGTGTGCTGCCCTTGTCAACAGTGTGCTCTTACTTCAGTGGTATGAACCGATGCAGAAGTTCATGATTGTGAAAGTATGTGCTTATTCTCGCTCAAATTTTTCTCTGCCTTAAAAATTTTTTGTATGTAGTTGGCTTTAATTTGCATTTCTGCTATTATCATCACCAACTTAAGATAAAAATATGTTATTGTTAGAACATGCTTCTCACGTTCCAGATAGCGAATGATAGAAATGATCCATTCAGCGTTTAGTTCTCTATGGACATCCTGCCAGTCAGTTATGGTAAAATCGAGGTCGTACTCCATGGACATCCTGCCAAATTTTTCTCTGTTAGCAAAAGAGCAGGTTTTGTTTATCCTTGAATTTCATTAATTCTTTGCGACAGAAATTTTGAGTAGGTAAGATCTATTTCAAATAAGATCGCATCTGGGATTTGCGATAACGCAAAATTACCCATCACAAGCTCTTGAATTGTATTTATTCGCGGGTCATTTGTACGTGGCATCTTATTTTAAACAGAGTTCAGTTTCTTATCATTGAATTCTCATAGGTGGAAAATCCTAGCTAGCCTACCAGTTTTAACTATATTTAACTATATCGTAGTTGAATAGCCTGAACTTGTTAATTTATGTCATTCTGTTTTCTAGAACTTTCCTTGCAATTTGCCTGCTGAGCTGAATTTATTTGAAGCAATTGTCACCCAGAATGCGGAATATCCTCTGGTGTGCCTAGGAGTATACATGAAGTGAGTGAATATCTCATTGCTTCGTCAGGTTGACTTTCGATTTTCATACTTTTGGCAGCATTTGACCGTAGATGGAGGAAGGTGGCTTGATGTTGGCTAAGAAGAAAGGAAGGAAAAAAAGGAAGAAAAATCTCCATGGCGCAATGTTTGTTTCTAAATTTTTACTATAGTATTTAAAGGCCGTATGAATTTATCATTCTATTCAGAAGGCATCATCTCCACTTTTACTACATTTTGAGGCCACCCAGCAAGGCTTTGCAGGCTTCTATTGGCATAGGCCTAACTATGCTAGACCTCGCTTTTTACGAATACTCAGGTCAATTGCTGCTAAGGGATAAGGAGCGAGAAAATCGAATGGCGACGGCCCCTTATATTTGAGCACCTTATTCCTTGTTGCGCAAAGTTTGAATCATGATAGATTCCGGGGTTTCTCATTCCACTCCTTGTTTCCTTCATGAACATTTTTCGGTCCCCTTGCCCGCTACTTGCCTTACACTTTTGGACACAATAAAATGCCTTTTAAATCAAATGTGAGATATATCTCGTTGTCGCTATTGCTGTTAAGTTCTGGGCGACAGAACAAAACTTAGATCCAAGGGCATATGAGACTTCACCAATGTTTTTGTTATTGTACTGTCTATGTGTTCACCTCAGGCTTGTAAAAATGTTTCGTTTTGATCCAGGTCTGATGGCAGTTTCTTTTTTGACAAAGTTGATCTCAAATCTGCATCAAGCTGGTTCTTGCAACAAGGTAAATCGTCATTGTATCTCGTTTCTTTCGTTTGTCATCGTGAATCTGATTAATGTCTATCCCAAATGAGATGTCACTTGCTACTTTCCGCAGATAAAGATAATTGAAGTGTTATCCACCCATCAATTTTGCGTTTCCGCAAACCTTAACGTTGCATACCTTATGACCAAAAAATGACTTTTACCAAATCATCCAATTTTAATGATGCTACTGATCTTTGAATGTTCTATTGTGCATTTGTTCGTTATTTTATCCTTTATGAGAGAGATGACAAAGCTACGGCAAGAAAAAGTACGCTTCGAGAAGCAGTATTTTACAAAAATATCACATTTTTTTGCCAAGAACGTATTTCATGCGATCTCAATATTAAATTTCAAATTTTGCATGATAAAAGAAAGAGCAGCCAGTATATGTGGTACTGCAAATCATATTTTCAAATCACATTCACCGTAACTCCATATTTTTTTCTGAATCTTAGAGGGCATCAAATGTTACTAACGATCACTTGATAACATCCAAATTTCTTCCTTCGATGAGACATCATTATTTTCAAACCTTTGTAATTTTCTTGTAGATTCAAAGCCTTTAAACGTGAAAACCTTTTCTCAGTTGGAACGAGACGTGATTTTGATTTCATATGAAAGTGAGTGCTTGTTTGGAATTTTGATTTTCATAACACTAAAACCAACTAAATGATCGTCACACTATATCAGCCATGTAGTTGTTCTATTTGCTTAGAACAGTGTGTAAGAGGAGCTGAAAACTGTGGTCACTGCAGGCAAACAACGGCAGATATTCTTCAGAAAGTAGTCACCGAAATGATTTTGATAATCATATGCTTAGAAATTCAAGTTGAGTCCACATATTTGCACCTATAAGTAGAATTTTGACCCAGTACCAAAGTTTCTCAAAAGTATCTTATTTTGAGTCTTCAAAATTTCTTTAGAGCTCCTTAGAAATTTCATCACATTTTTGGTCTTCGTGCGCTTCGTGTGCTTTGTATGCTTCCTGTGCCGATGTGAGCATTTCATGACGAAGTCTTCTGAATTCTTGTCTTTTTTTATATCAAGGCAAGATAAACTGAACGCAGGCTTTGGATTTTCCTGTCCAAAAGAAAGTCTTTCGATTGCATTTGCCCCAGTCCTCAAGTTTCTTGCAAAGAATTACTTGTAGAAAATGCATATAATCGAAATGTTTGCAATTCATTTTCCAGATGCTGGATTTTCATATTTCCTTATATATATATGTAATCAGTTTGAATATGGTATAGAAAAGCAGATGCAAGAAACGAAAAATTGTCGTTTCTTGCATCTGCTATTTCAATCTATACCATATTTTATCGCACAACGTTTACCAAATATATGTAATCAGTTTGAATATGGTATAGAAAAGCAGATGCAAGAAACGAAAAATTGTCGTTTCTTGCATCTGCTATTTCAATCTATACCATGTTTTATCGCACAACGTTTACCAAATATATGTAATCAGTTTGAGACGTTTTTTAATACTGATTATTTTATAGGGACTGTAATTTTCGTCAACGTTGATGGACAAAAGAAAATCATAGCAGGGCATGTTACTGAACTGGAATTTGACAATGATGTTGAAAATACAGGTTTGTGGTGAATTTAACCCTGTAATGAAATATTAAATACCTTTCCTTCCAAAAAGTGTTTTACCTCTTTTTATACATCAAGTACCATTGATGCCTTGAATTTCAAAAGTAGGAGTTTTTTCTGGCTCACCGAGTATCAATCTGAGCGATTCTGGTTCGACTGCCAGCCCTGTCAAGAGTGCCAACCAGGCATAAATACTATTTATCCCTGGTGCCAACTCTCTGTAATTGCAGGCGGAAGGAATCACGAGGTTTGAATGAGATTCGAAGGTTCAAAGGAAGATTCGAAGATTCGAAGTTTGGCCACATAGATTTGAAGGACCAGGACACTACTGCTTTGATGCGCCTAGTTTCTCGATGTCTAGAAAACTTCCTTTGGATCTTTTAAAGTTTGTTTCCAATTAGTTTCTAAGTGAGATTTACGATTTCGTAAAATTGTTCATACAGAAACTTAATTTTTTCTGTCCGCGGACATTTTCACGTGACATTTAATTTGAGACAGACATTAGGCAGAGATACAGAAGAAGTCAAACGTCACAAAGACATCATGTAATGACAATGCTGTAATCATTTTGATAAACGATCACATCTTTTGTTTACATTTTCATCGTTGTCTCTTGGAAACGATCGCTTCTTTTTTGTTTATCAGTTTGCCTACCTGGAAGTGTATTAACGTTTCACAATTATGGTATACAAGGAAAGAGTCTGCAAGATGGCCGTGTGAGTAATTTAGTCTCTAGTTTTGCCTTCCGGAACTGGAACTAGAACCGTAACCGGAACTGGAACCGAGTAGATTGCAAGCACTTCCTTATATTTTCATTTATACATATTCATTCATACAGGGTGGAAAATTCAATAAGTATTTCCTTCAATTTGGTTCTGTTGAAATTGAAGTTTCTAATAAAGTACATATAGATGAATTAGATAAAAATATGTTTGTCTGAATACAATAAAATATGTGTACAAAATTAAAGATTTTCATACCCCAACTGTATCAATCTTGATTTAAAAGAGTATAGTGAAGGGGCCTCGTTGATATTGTTCTTAAACTTGTTCCACAGTTTTGTGCGACAGTAAGAGAATGCCTTTTGGCCACATACTGTTCGCATTAACGGTACTGCAAGGTCATTTTCAATGTTTCTTAGCTCTCTAGTGTGGAAATCTGATAGTCTAACGAAAAGGTCAATAAGGTACTGTGGTGCAAGGTCGTTTAAAGATTTATACATCATAGAAGATGCCTCCTCCAAAATCATATCTTTGCTGGACTACCAGCCAAATTCTCTGTGTATTGACACAGAAGGTGCATTTTAAGGAATAACCTCAATCCACAAAATAATTGGAGAAGACAATAGAAACGTGCCTGAAGTAGTAAATATATATATATATGTTGCGATATTTCAAATTTGCTTACAGTTTCGGCATCCAGCCCGTACGTTACGGGTGAAGATCCTAAATTCTGGGTTATAGACCCTGTTCACAATGACGTGTGTTCTCTTGAATGCATCTTTCGCTTGGATATGGCGTAAAGCTAAATCTCTAAAGCATGCATTTCTCTCAGCAACGCATGAAATATTCTTACACGTGTGTTTGCATCAAATTGGATATGCTGTAGGTCACTTTCTATGCTGGTACTTGCATCATTCACATAAATTTCATATCAGTTATGAAGAAGGTCTATGACATGAATTTTTAAACGCTGATTTATAAAGTTTACCTTCCAGTCCTTAGTTTTAGTGTCAGCGTTGGAAATTTTTAGGGGATTCAAAGGTAATACAGGATTTCTATCATAGCAAGTTTTCTTCAATTTTAGGCAACAGCACAGTTCAATGATACATCGAGGGTCTACAAACTCCTTGGCTCAGATAGGTAGGTCACAGATTTTGTAGCACATGAGTCGTTCTTGTTGTCTTTGAACAACAGTTTAATTTTTATGTTAGAATCATCAGGTGTGCCAAAACTTGTGTGGCTTTTGGACAGTTTTGATGGAGTTTGAAACAGGCACATCTAGTTCTTATTTGAAAATATTTTACATTTTGATCCTGTTTTTGACAAAATTTATTGTTTTTGAAAGTGAAAATGCTGCTGTCCTGTGAATTATGTTTAAAATTTCTTAGCGATCGCCCGAATCGTTCGCTTGTTTTTTAGCAGAAATCTACTGAAAGTAAATTCTATTAAGGATAAATTTGGTAAGTTTTGTACAATTTAGGTATAGAGCTATTCCAATCGTAGACATCAGTTATTTTAGCAAGAAAATTCGGCTGTTAAGCGAGGAGCAACCTAATATCGGCTGAAAAGACAAAACTTTTCTTGATATTCAATCGAAACGTGCGTCACTTCATTTATTCGGCATACAGTCAGCAAAACATTCTTCATCCAAGTGTCGGTATAAATGGACTGTATCGGTTGTTTTTACACAACTCGTAGCTAATTTAGAGGTTTCTCTATGCCGAAATCTACAACTTTTCAGTGGTCCCTTGTCATTTTCTTACGATGCTTCTCAAATCATCTGGCTGAGATCTTGTTGTAATGTTTTTAAATTGGAGTTACAAGTTATTTCGTTTTATCCCAGGATTGTTGTAATGGAAAGCAGAGTCCCCAATGAACTGTCCTCGAATCTTTTCATACTGGCAAGTGGATAGACCGATTCTTTATTCATAAATCTCTCATGCAAAAGGTTATCCTAATTATTTTCACCTGATTTGATCAAGTCTCTATGCACTGCATTTGCTGATCAAGCAAACTTTCCTTTCAATACTTAGTGTAAAATGTAGTACACTTAGCCAACATAATTCACTCACTAAGCCTTCTGCAGGAAATTGAGAAGCTCTGTAATAAACTTTAACGGTCAAGTTTCCAATTTTTTTAAATAGTTTGCAAAATTTTTATAAACAAAATTCATCTGGTGATAAAGTTTAACAACCATAGTTCACTCGTAAAGACAAACAAATAAAGAATCAATTACTGTACCACAAACAGACTTTGTTCTATATCACGTGCAGTCAGATAACTAGTGCATTGCTAGATTTAGTCAGATAGGGTGGAATATTTTTGACCCAACAGTATCGTATGTGAAATAATCCAGATAAAACTTAAGAATAACAAATGGGATTTTGTTTCGATTCGACTTTGAGAACTGTTTGCTTTTATAACTGCTAACTGTCAGTGGTGGTCTTTAAATGTTTTGAGGATGCACTTTGATGCTGTAGGGGCATAGAATCAATTCTTCCCGATTCAGAACCGATATTTTCCTAAAATTTAGAGTTCAATCAATATCAAAAGGGCACTGAAAATCGGGCATATTTCGGTAAGCTCAAATTATCTGCATGGATCTTACAGTCAAAGCTCCGTAGTAGTCAAATTTTTCTAACTCAGTTCGCACGATATCGACCAATTTGTAAATGGTTGCAGGAAAATTTTTGATTTACAGGATAATCAATCCTCAGTGCCAATCAATGTCAGCAACGCTTACTTGGTGTCGAATTTACAAATCATTTTTTCGTTAATTTTGAGAAGACTGAGAACCAAAGCATCAGTGTGCTTTTCATTGCATTATCACCTGAGCCAATTTAGAATTTTAGAACTCTGTTAACGAACAGCTCTGTTCGACTTGGAGCAAGTCTATTCGAGGGGGGAGTCACTCCGTCAAAAAGCAGAAACACATATTTTGATAAGGAGCTGCTTATAAGAAGCTCAACTCTCAGATTGCCAAAAAATTAAGAAGCTCCAATACTGGGAAAACATTATTTAAGATGCTATCTATTTTGCTAAAGGAAGTCCTTAGCAAATTTAATGGAAGATGCTTGAGTTGTGTCTGAGCACTGGAAAGACGTCAAAAAGCCCTATTTTGAAATGTTTATGAAGATTTTTATGGAACCTGTAGGAATGTCGTAAGAAACTTTGAGAGCTCAAAATGTGATAATTTTAAGAAACGTTCATTGCTGGCCCAAATTCTTAGTTTCTTATAAAAAGATGCATGTACTAGATTTACAGAAGAGCAAAAAGATTTCTGCAGATTTTCCGGCATTTGTTGGGAACATGAGGATTTCAGTAAATTGTTGTGCGAGATTTTTCAGGAGTGATTTGCCCCTTGACTCTGTATGCCAAGACTACGTTCAGGTGATACGATACCAGCGCTATTTGAAAAAGCATATGATGTGACGGTAGCAAAATGTTAGCTAGGGAGTTCACAAGATGCCGGGGGGCCGATGCCGAGGCAAGTTAAAATTGTGCCAGCAGAAATTGTGCCGTTGCATGTGAATGGGAGGCCTACCTGTTTCCAAGTTGTGGTGTTGTGAACGGATAGCGTGTTCGTAACAATTTCATGCCGTTTTCAAATTGCGCCATTTTCATGGGAACGTGGTTTGAATGTTTGGTGTGGATCAAAGGAAGCGCAGTTTATACTGACAACTTAAAAGGCAATCTTTTTTGATCATTTAATGCTTCATAATATTCCCAGGAGGTTAGTATCGCAATAGTTTTTGATCATATATTTATTTTCTTATTTTATAATCTATCGCATAGCATGTCAGAAAATTATATTCGATTTTATTTTTTTAAAACGCTTGATGTGAATAGTAGATAGATTTTGATGTATCAAAGAATAGCCCGGGCATGCTTCTTATTTCTCGTGTATCCTTAGTACGTTTCGTTGCAAAATAAAGTTTCAAATCTACGATAACTCAAGGCCCATGAATGTGAGGCAGCGAACGAGCTGCACCTTTCAAAATATCACGGAATATGGTACTGCTTCAAATTTGCTGCTGATATGAAATTGTGCGGGGGCGGCGTAACAAAGTTCAGAGAAGGAGGATGACTCGTTTTGAAAAAGAGGTACGTCACAGCCCTTGACATTTTCAGCGCGAAAACGCAAACGGTGCAAGCTTTTGAAAAGTGATCCTTGGAAAGCAAAAGACATGGCTTTAAAAAGTGGAATTCCATGTAACAACAGTCGAATAATTGCCCTTGTTGATATGGATTGCTTTTATGTCCAAGTGGAGCAACGAAAGAATCCAGAACTCAGAGGAAAGCCATGTGTGGTCGTGCAATATAAGAAGTGGAGAGGAGGAGGGTAAGAATCGTCGCAAAAACCGGCCTTATAGGCCTAAATAACAACCTTGAAAGTAGATTGAAAAATATCTGAAAAATTTGGAGTAGCCTTGCCTTGAATGAGCGCACCAAGAACTTGCCCTTTTTGACCGTTTTGATAAATTTATGATGAAAAGGAATTGGGCCTCTATGCACCACACCCCAATCAATATGCCTGTAAGCTAAATATTTTGACATAATAAATAAAGTATTTGATTTAATTTGATTTGACCACTGAATTCTTCTTTGTCTTTCAGATTTTACTCACAGAATGCGTTTTTAGCACACACAAATAAAAATAACATGTCACAAAAAATCTTGCTCAATCTCTCATGTGATTAAATCTAAGACTTTAAGTGGAAATCAACAACTTTCTACTTTCTTACTGTTTGTTTTCCACTGGGTCTTGATTGGGAAGCAGTAAGATTGCCATTTATTACTCTTTTTAAGCACCCTGTAGCACTTAGACTCTTTTTGAAGCAGTTCTATCATTCCACGAGAATTTTTGTATTCATGTTACAGGAAATCCTCTAATGTTCATGAAAAAATACATAAAAAATCTCAAACTTCCATTGTTTTAAAAAATAACATTTGCTTTTTCAAAATAGAGATACACCTCCATACATTGATGAAAGAAAGCAAACTGAGGGAGGTTTGGTAGTGGGCTGCATTACAGATACATTTTTTATTTTTATTAAGGGGAACTGCTTCAAATGTAAGGACAGGGGGTTGGATTCTGTGAGGAAAAAGTTCAGAGAAAAAATAACATTTCATGGAAAAATATGATGGAAGTGGGGGTGCTCAAAAAGGTAAATTTTGAAGAATTAGGCCGTTTAGACTGCTGCATGTTTAAGTTGCTTGCTAAGAAAAGAAATAACTCATATGGTACTGGACATAGAAGTATGTCCCAAAGATGAGGGAACTCTTCACTGTAAGTTACTTTTTCGAAACAACTTGCTTGGCAGAATGAATAGCATTTTCTTCAAAGGGTGCTCTGTTAGGGTAATGCTTGTGTGAAGTTGAATTCAGTATGTTGGTGTTGTTGCACAGCCAGACTAGAAAGTTTGTATTGTGTGCGTGCAAGTTAAGATAGCCAAGTAAGAATGCACCGAAATTTAGTAGTTGGGAACAATAGATGGAAAAGTAATAGACCTTTTGTTTACTGCATGGCTCAGAATGAAAACCAAGCACCTTCCTGCACAAGCAAATATTGCATGTGCTATACAAATTTTCCAGCCTCAGGTGCAGTAGTGTAATCCTCTGACTTTGTAGCCAGAAAACAATCAGGTGGACAAAGTTAGATACCTGGGAGACCCCACTATTTGTTGAGTTTCATCACAAAGGGTCACAGACTCAATTAGTGCTTAGTTACTTCAGTGATCCCAGCACTTGACGCTAAGAACTGCAACTTCACCTACACAGTGTATTCAATGGTCTTCCTAACCAACAAATTCACATCAAAAAAGCTGAGCCTAGATCTCTATACTTTTTGTTTTGTCACAAAAGTGCTTTCCAAAATCTTTAGCCAAGGTGGAGAAATCCTGTGATTCCATTTGGCAATAAATTAGTGAACAAAAGCGTAAGATGAAAAGATGAAACCACAAGTACTATTTACCCGGCAAATTCTTCAATGTGCCAATCAGCAATATTCTATGTCACATGTGTCATGGTGAATTTATACAACGTTCATCCAGAAAATTGTAAAATTTGTTAAAGTGTGTGGACACACTGTGATGTAACTTTAAAGAATGCTTATTTTACTATTAATGGCCGCAGACTGACATCATATAATTTGCCTCATTAATTTTTATAGCATCATTGCTGTCAGCTATGAGGCAAGAAAATTTGGTGTGACAAGACAAATGAGAGGAGATGATGCAAAAGAAAAGTGCCCTGACGTGAATGTCATTTACGTCAAAGAGAGCAGAGGCAAAGCTGACTTATCACTTTATCGACAAGCAGGAGCTGAAGTCATCAAAGTTCTGTCAACATTTTCAGATTCTTTGGAAAGAGCTAGTATAGATGAGGCTTATATAGATCTTGGGGAAGCTGTGAAGAGGTTTGTTTGCAGTCTTCATCTTAGATTGAATCTTCTATGTTCTGCAAAATTTGCTTCACTGATCAAATGATACATAGCATATTCTTGTTCTGCAAAATTTGCTTCACTGATCAAACGATACATAGCATATTCTTGTTGTGGCCAGATACAAAGTCTCAAGATCTTTGCAATGTTATTTTTCAATGATGTAAAGAACTGGACTTTCTAGAAGAGGGGTAGCCGGGGTAAGGGTAACCATGGGGTCCAAAGCCTTTTGTCTTTTTGTCCTTTCTTTCTCTTCTTTTCCCTTTCCTTCAACTCTGTTTCCTTTTTTCCGTTTTTTTCTACGTGGGAGATTTAAGCTTTCAGCTACCTCCCTGGTAGCCCCGCTACCACACTACTTCGCTTTTTTGAGCCTTGACAAGTGCCCCCCAACTTGTTGCAATAAACAAGAAGTGCCCTTTTAGTTTAATGAAATCCCCATTACATCAATGAAAATTCCTTTAAGGTCTTGCAGTGTTTGTTTCACTCATTTAATTCGATTTTTACTCATACCCAACCCCTCGTTCATGAGCATGCCTTTTAACCCCACCGATTACCTTTAGGATGCATCCTACGGCCCAGTAGCGCGCTCAGAAAGTTCCAGTGACTGGAAACTAGCCCTTTTAATATATAATTACCATTCATAAGTCCATACATACGAGTTAACAAGTGTCTTTTGCGTATGTTTCTTATTTGCGTCATTCATTGTCGAAACAGCTTCATAGTCTTCAGCAGTAACGCATTCTTCACGTCCGTACTTCCGAAGACACGTTTTTTGTCGAACTTTGAAGCATTGATTATCAACGAGCTCCCCACAACGCCAAATCAGACTAAAAGCGCTATTAAACAGGACAGGGTCGTCTTCAAAGAATTTGTAAGCACAAACACGACCAGGATCTTCTTTAAAAGACAAACCTGAGTGTTCTCCGTGAAATGTACCACCATTATAGTAATAAGCTGATAGAAATAAGTCCTCTGTACCGGATGACAAATATTGAATCTGCTCCTCGTTGTCTATAATGACGCGAAAACATGCTTCTTGATGATAAAAATTCTTGCTTTCTGTGTTAAGAGTTAGTTGGTATAGAAGACCAGATCTGTTCTTACTCATTGCCAAAAAGATGTACTCAAACGGCATAACTGTAGCATTTTCTTGTTTATAAACTCTCAACCTCGCTTCTGTGGGAAGTTCCAAATCACCGATGATAATTGGATAATTCTCGACTCCTCGCACGTTATACCATAGATGGCCATGTCTTTTTGACTGCAAACTAACAAAAATCGATTTTTGGAAAGGTATTCTAAATGTATTGTAGATACCCCCGTTTCTAGCTAAATGTCCCATTCGTCGTGTTCCCCAGGGAACTGAATTGTCATTATCCTGTTCGTCTGGTTCACTCCTTGCAGATAGTTCACTATCATCATCATTCGGTTCAACATCCTCGTCCCGTTTCGTTAACTCCTCATTTTGGGCTCGATTTTGGTGCTGGGCGTTCTCTTCGATTTCCCCTTCGCGTGATAACAATGTATCAAGTGGGTTTCCTAATTTCACAAAATCTTCAATTGGAATATGTGTTCTTTTGCCATTATGATGAGTATGAATGGGAGCTTTATGACGAAGATGCCGTGCCTGTTTTTTTGAATTTTGCCGTTCCCTTTTATGTGGTTTTTTAGACTCAACATCAAGGGCGTCTTGAAAATTTCTCTTTTGATTTGGACTACTTGCAGATTGGATGCTTCGCTTCATCTTCATTCGCATCGTTTCCTGTTGCTTTGTTTTCTTTGGTTTGGTTCCCTTTGATTTAGCGCTTGGAGGGAAGAAGCGATCATCTAACTTTTCTAATACCGGCTGCACATACCCTATTCCATGTGCCATATACAAGTTAACCTCAATGCTCGCTTTTTCTTCTCCGTCTATGTAATACCTAACAATAGTATCCTGATTAATGCAGCCTTTCCCAGTAAACCACTGCTCCGTGATTACTCCCGGCCCTTTCGTGTACTCGAATAACGATACTTCTTGATTCCCAATACAAGCTGCTTGTTTGATAGAATGAGTAAAGCTTCTCATATTTGGTTTCCATTTTACAGACGCATCGGTTAAGCTAATGGGAGCAATGATAAAGAGGATATAAACTGTAAAAGTTCTAAGATTTTCCGCCATCGTTGCAGAAGAGCTAGCCGGCTACTGCTCCCACGGCTTACTGAGCAAACACTGAGCACAGATTATTGGGTAACCCGTCTTTTAGTGGCCGCTGGGAATCACTGATCGGACAGGTGACCTTGCACCATTGAATGATTATCCTTGATTGGTTTCCGACTTTCTTTATTACCTCTGGCCCAAACAATGAATGCAACATGTGGCAATGTAAATTTCATGTTCATTCATAGCTAATACTATGCTGGAGCTGCCCTTTTCAATTAAAATATCTTGAACCTGTGCTAAGTTTCTTGCAGATAGCCAAAAGTTTAAGAAACTCTAGTTCTATGTCAATAAGAAACTTTTAAAGTGAATAACCTGAGTTAAAAGAGGAGATCGCATAGGTTTATGAATAGCCTATTGCATTTGGTAACCCAGCTCATGGCGAAAAAAAGCAAGGCCAAAGAAAACAATGAAGGGATTAGGTGTCTCTTTGTCCTAATTATAGACAAGTGCTATATATCTCAGGTCATTCACTTTAAAACTTGGATTTAAATATGTTATAGCATATGTGTCGTTGAAATCTTATGTTTGAATAATATTGACAAAATATTTTTTTGGACACTGTTTATTCCTATATGATGTTTTAAATGTCAAGAAGCGTATCTGCAGCAGTATTACAAGCTACATGATTATTCATCCATTTGAAAAAGAAGACACACATTAAGAAACTTTTAATCTTTTTAATGTGTGTTGCACAATGCTTCATTAAGAATAAACAAATGAAATATAACTAATTGCGCTACGAACAGAGCTTTCTTTAATACGACATTTCGGGCTTTAATACGACGTTTCAGGCCTTAATACGTAGTTTCGAATACAATTTTATCGAGTCACTTGATAATGGGTTTATGCCCGAAACGTCGTATTAAACAAATCTTTGTTCGCCGGGCAATTAGTTATAATTTGTTTGCTTAAGAAACTTTTAGTTCTGAAATGCTAAAATGGCCTAATCCAATTCAAATTTCTCTTAAAAGAACGTGCTGTAAACCGTAAATGTATTTGCCTATAAACGGAACAAAGATTACATCCATATATGGCATTGTTTGCTTCTTGGCAGTGCTTTGTTTGTGGCACGTAGCCAGTTTTATGAGATATTTTTTAGATTTTGCAAGTGCAAGCTTTTTCCTTGCATAAGATCCTTCAAGTAAATCGCAAGAGAGATGGGCTATTCTTCCCTTATCCTTGACTACACTACTGGTTTTGAACGAGCACTTTCAATGCAACTGCTCGAAATTTCAAGCCAATATCTTAATCATGTTGCATTCCCTTGTTCTTGCAAGGACACGTATATCATGAGGTGAAGACATATCATGTTGTGTGATGTTTCGGGAGATGTGTTTTCATGGTTCTCTGTGATTTTCCACCGTTCATAGTAACGAGTTTTCTGAGATTCAGAATTCTTTGGCGGTAATTGGACGTTGCAGGTTTATCTGTCACTTGTATTAACCAATGAAAACTTGCCAACATTGATGACTATGTTGCCACGATCTCAGTTAATAGTGTTGCTGAGTCGTTTGACCTTAGCACTTAGCCAAGTCAAATTTTTATATGGTTGGTGTAAGATCCTGTGGCCTATTTCTTTGAGCTGTATACTTAGTAGAATTTATAACATTAACTTTCGGTAACTTTTTGATAAGTGGAAAAATTGAAAAAGTATGACGAGAGCGATTTTCGAACTCGTGACCTTCTGTAGTCATGGCAGATTCTCTATTGACTTAGCTTTGAGCTGAATGGCAGAACTGAGGGCGGGATCTTCAACAATCATGACAGATGCTCTAACGACTCTTCATTGAGCTGGATGGCTTCAAAGACGCTCTGGCTATGATTCCACGGTTAGAAGCCTCTGATATCTTCCACATTTTCGAAATTTAAGCGGTTTTCTTCTCTTCCGAGCTCTTTTGAGAATTCAAGACAGATTTTGAAAAAAAATAAAAGTATTGTAATTTCTAAGCTTCTTTGAAGTGAAAGCGGAAGAAGCGTACGGCCCATGTTTTCAATATTCAATAGAATCGTATCTTCATTGGGTTTTGCTTTCTCTGCATGAAGAAATCATTCAACATCCTTATTCATCGTGGTTTCAAAAAAAAGCACTCCTATTGTAACCCTTCATACGCTCCGCCCAACGGAAGCAACATTCGAATCGAACGGAAGCAAATAACAAAGCAATGATCGAGTAGTCATCCAATCATGAAAATCTATTTTCAAATGATCTTCGAATTTTCATGGTACGCTTCTTCCGCCTTCACTGTAAGGAAACATAAAGTGATTCTCAAGAAAACCATTCGCTGGATGGCTACAGTAGGACATCAATAGTCTTAAATAACGGACTTATCACACAAGACCCATAAACGCAGCAGAAATACTGTAATCTGTAGAAAGAAGACTGTTGACTGCTGTAAAAGAACAATAACCAAAATAGACCTGTAACTAGACAGAAAACTGTTGAGTCCTGTATGAGAAGAACGAATTTATCTTAAAGTCGGAAAGGAAAGAAATGTTAGTAGCTGCAATAAAGAGCAACGTTAAATATTGGTATAGAGTAAAAGTCTGTCACTCTTTAAATAGCTTATGTAAAATGCCCTGCAATTTCAATAAATATTCTAGATTACCGTCTAACGGTACAAAGGTAGCAAGACTTGCCCCAACCATATTTCGTCATCTGTAGTAAGTCTATCCGTAAAATGCTCAACTATTTCCGGCATAACTTCTTGTCTATTGGCTTCTCACAAGGCGATACCATTATAAACAAGTATAAAATAAACTATAAACACTTTGATGCGAATTGAAATAAGGACGACGTTTCGAGCATAGCCCGTTATCAAGCCGTTGGCCGTTGGCCGATATCAAGATGCCCTTTCGTTTCCCGATTTTTTCGACGAAATTGACTTGGGATAATCAGCAGATAAAGTTTCTTTCAAGCCATGCAATTGAGAGAAATATGACATAGATTTTTACACCTACATTTTTACACCAATTCAAGCCATTAGCAACCATGTGCCTAATTACCCGTTGCGGAAAATAGCATCAGGTCCTGATGGGTTTTATTACGAGAGAATGCGCACAATTTTTGTGGTTAAAGCTTTATCAAAGTTTCCAGGCCCTGTCTATTTTCCTATTATCTTTTATTTTTTAGGCTCTGTTACCCAGGGTATTTTCCTATAAACAGTTCATAGTTTGAGAATCCCGAGGAGAAACTTTCTCAGAATTGGTTTTAATTTATTTTGTGCAGCTGCTTACTGCTTTTCACAATGTTTTCACCTCAACATCTTGAATGATTTCAAAGTTGCAGAAATAATGAACGATTACAATTTTGATTTTGATCAAAATAAGTAGATATCAAGATATAGTTTTGTCAACTTTTTCAAAATTTGGCCCGAGAATTTGCTGTTGCTTGCAAGTGAGATGTATAACATCAAGAACCTTTTTAAATCTATCTTTCATCAAAGATACTTTAGTCGAAGGGATGAAGCTGTTCAATTTTAGAAACAACAATGGTTTGGTGCCTATGGTCTTGTACCACTGCTCATTGCTTAGCAGGCCCGTCAGAACGAAATTCATATTGCGGGGGCTGAAGCAGAGGGCAAAAGAAGCGAGAAAAAATTGGGTTTCGGAGGCTTCCCCCCTGGAAAAATTTTTCAGGACGATGCCCTTTAGATCATTGGAAACGCCCCATTTTTGGAAATCTGCCATTGCAAGATGCAAAGGATCAAGACTGATGGCAGTCAAAAATATTCTCACTGATGTAATTGATGTTCTCTTTCGCATATTTTGGTATGACCAATGCAAGCTGTGATGATTATTCGACTTAAGGGTTAAATTCATGGGTTTCATACCATCGAATTGAAAGTTGTTAGAGAAATATATTGTTCCATTAGAAGGGCACTCTTGCCCCCTTGCCCCTCTTAGAAAAGGGCAGGAGGGGTGCTTGTCCCCCCGCGCCCCCATCTCCGGCGTTCCTGATCTGCTGGTAGCTTCCTCGAATACAAATGAGTTCCAGTCTTCATACCTACGCAGCCTTTTTCACTTTCACTATGTTCAAAACCAACAAACTTCAGAAAATACCATGTTTGTACAAGACCATTGCCAAAAATATTGCAGCTATGATTTTATTGTCTTTTCACAAGCCGGTTAATTGAAATTGTACCCGAAAAACAGCCGGAATTGGCCGAAATAGTTTGGTTTTGACACGGAGCCATGGCAACAGAACTTGGTCGGAAATTTGTTGCAATCGAAGAACTTCTGATCTGTCTCAAATTTGATGGAATGTGAGATTTGCGCTGACGCGAAATTGCTACTCTAGAGAGCTCTTTAATCGATTTTATTCCCGGGCGTTTTCACGTGAGTTGAGTAGCCTGCGTGCAGCCTCTACTGTCTGTGAAGAGGAAGACGGAGAGGAGGAGGAAAGAAGAAAAAGATTTTCCTTCTTTCCTCCTCCTCTCCGTCTTCCTCCGCACAGACAGTAGAGGCTGCACGCAGGCCAGAGTTGAGAGGTTTGAATCGACAACAACAACAACGGTTCAATTCAACTGTCTCCTCTTGACACACAAGATGGCGTCCACTCATTTGCAGCATCTTTGTTTACAGCTCACCAAAACCTTCATTTTGCTTTGTTTCTTGAAGTTTGCAGAGCCTTCTGTGAAATGGAACAAGAACATGAAGTCTTTTTCTCATGCAATCAAACAGAATCTTTGCAGCCCTGACAAGGAAATAGTGATATTTAACTATGAAACTGGACCAGGAGTTTTGACAGAACAATGGTTTACAGGAGCAGATTGCTTCAACGAAGAAACAAGGTATAAATAAGCCAAAACTATCTGTTTTGTCACATTTTGGCCATATTTTTTAAGTTTTTCAGAGCAAGCTTGATTTGGCCAAAAACATATACATGAATGGTCAAAGGCCAGAAATCAGAGTCAGAGACAGCATAATTTTCCATAAGAAGGAGAAATTTCTTGAGGCTTTATTTAGTACCTCCAGCACCTTTCTTAAAACAATATTCATGAAAACTATTTTCATTTGTATGTTTTATCTCTTTGGATTTTGAAGTATGACATGTTCCCATTTATTCATGCAGGATTCGTTACTACATTGATGGTGATGAAAAACCAACAATGGAAATGAATTTGTATATGGGACATGGAATTGGCTTTGTAAAGGAGCACAATGAGTGGAAAAAGCTACGAAAAGATGATTATGAGAGAAATTCTGCATGGTACACAAAGCCAGAAGACCCTGCTGTCCCATGGGGCAAGAAAAGAATTGGCCATTTAGCCTCAGGTGGAGGTCTGTACAACACCTATCGTGTACCATTTCAAAAGTCAATCAAGATTTCATTTGTTCCCAAAGGTAGAGGGGCATTCTGGTTCTTTGTCAGGGGAGTTGAAAACTATCCAATCATAATTGGGGATATTGAGCTGCCGAAAGATGCAAAATTGAAGCTTTACAAACTTGAAAATGTGACCATGCAGCCTTTTGAATATGCATTGCTTGCATCAACAAAGGACAAAGCTGGAATGCTCTACCAAGTAACTATGGCAACAAAAAGTGAGACATTTGGAGCCCTTGAGGCCTGTTTCCGTGCGGTTATTGACAGTGGCAACATACAATACCTTTCCTCTGGTACTGAAGATCTATTCCTGTCTGCCTATTATTATGATCAAGGCATTTATCACACATCACATGCTGGCCTTACCTACAAAGAATGGCCAGGCACCATGAGTGCCTACAAGTTTTTTGAAGATGACCCTGTTCTGTTCACAAAGTCATTCAAACTGATTTGGAGATCTGGAGAGCGTGTTGACAATGAATGCTTCCTAGCAAAGGAGAGAGGCTGTAAGATTGAAAATGGGCAGACAAAATGCAAAAGTCCAAATGATACATCAGAGTTTGCAGTTCTTGATGGAAGAATCAACAGCAATCATGTTGAAACTGTTGTTAGTACATACGTCTGGATGTATGAATGGGACACAGTATAATCTTGTTGTGCACATTCTTTAGAATAAAAATTCACTCTTTGCACATTTTCAAAGATAACTAAGGTGTGGATCATAATCACAAAATGAGATTTTTCAGCTTGTTTGTATCAAGGCTGAAAAGTTAGTGTTGTTATGAAATGGTGCAAAGAAGTTGCCATTACGTAATATAATAGGGTCAGCCTTAATAGAATTTTCAGCTTGATCAAGCAAGCTGAAAATTTCCATATTCATTCATTCACTCATCCATTTGTTCATATATTTACTTTAAGTTGGTATTGACAAAGTTTTAAAAGAATAAAGTAATTTACTCCAACTGTCTTCAACTACAGTATCTACAATAAATCTAAAGTAATACTGGAAGTCAGTTTCTGTTAACGGATTGTTCAAAGGCAACCGGTTTCATCCAAAATTCGAATTTCCATCTTCAAAACTGCAACAGTTCCTATCTTCTTTACATCATTGCTCAGGGTATTCCACAGCATAGCTTCCCTAACTCTCAAGCAGTTTATCCTACATTTTATTGTGTGACACCTCCAAGGAAGTTTACATAAGACTTTTTTGCGATGAGTTACAGATTTTGTTCGGAAATTCTCCCAGAGGTATGATGGATTGCAGTGGTTTAGGCCTTATCTAAACTTCGAAGAGCAATTTCTGTAGCTTTTTACATTGGATTGTAACATCATCATGCCACAATAGAAGTTCTTCAAAACAGGATTCAAAATGATTGCAGTTCAGATTTTTAACAAGTCAGTTTACTGTTATGTACTGCATAGCTTTCTTTTTATTTCCTAGAACATAGCATTACCTGTTGACTGTACTTTAGAATAAGATGTTGCACAGCACAGACTTTCGGTCCTTTTGATATATCGATTTTCGTTACGGAAAAATTTTGTATTGTGGAAAGCGCACAAGCATTTCAAATCAGCCCCAAATTTTAACTATGTAAGCTTTCCAGTGTTTTCTCCAGTCCCAATTAGAGCATTTTGGTTTGGTAATTAGATGGGGTGGGAAGTACTTAATATGAGGACGTCTATTTGGCACTGGTGAGTGAACGTTTTTGTTGATAATTTTTTTGGGTCTTTGTGCTGAAAATCAGAAGTTTATTTTAACACATCCTTCTTGTGTTGATAACTTGTGTACCTACAGAACTTGTGTAAGTACTTGATAACTTGTGTTACTACTTCATAACTTGTGTTGATCTCTGCAAATACTGATGTTTTGAATGAGTGCAACGTTCAGCTCAAGAAGATCTTTCAAATTTCTTGAGGTTTCATGCAATTTGGTCATAGATGTATAAGATTTGCATTGATAAGTAAAAAGTAATTCTCCTTTAGTTTCCATTATTAGCTGTATGTAGTTACCATTATTAGCTGTATGTAGTTACCATTATTAGCTGTATGTAGTTACCATTATTAGCTGTATGTAGTTACCATTATTAGCTGTATGTAGTTACATCACCACGATGTATTTAATTCAGTAACTTGTGAAGTCCTTTGGTTTACATTGTTGTCCCCTGCTCCCTCTCGACGGCCATGATAACGAGAACAATAGGAAATGTTGATTTTAATCGTATTTACCTTGTTTTGCCAATCTTTATAAAAAAGCTACAACAGTGGAATACAGATTTTGGAAAAGTCATTTTCAAGAGTTTGTTCCTAGTTCTTGGCTTGAGTTTTTATATACATATAGGAAAGGAAGCAAGGATCGCAATATTTGAGGAAATACCTTTGATAAACCTCAGTCTGTGCCAACTGGCTGAATCAAACAGACTGATGACTATGCAAAATAGCAACGGTAAACTAACAGTGATGGGTTTAGAGGGAGCTAGACAGAGCAGAAACTGCGTAAAATTGTGTCATCGACCAATCTGAGATAAGGAAGTGTTTCCATAGATAAGCTTTTTGCAATGATGAATCAACAGTTTAAGGCCCTAGGAAGAAAATATCATGTGTTGCTTAATTTCGGGATCCGTTGCAGGGAGTTAGGGGGCTCAAAGCCACGATTTTTCGCACATGCGTGCGCAGTTTCTGCTCTGTCAGGGAGCTATGCAATGGGGTAAGTCCCCCATGTAACAAGAACGAGTTCACCTTCATTGACTGATTTGGCATATTGTTTGGGAGATGTTCGACAGCACCGCTATATATTGGGAAAACCAGTATTTGCTCAAGAAGTTGTACAAAAATGTTGGCATGCATTCTTTCACAACGCTGGAAGAATGGCACCCTGTCTGTCCAATGCAGCAAATGTAGATTTTGTGATAAGAGGATTCAGGTTTCTGAAAAGACAAAGCGATGTGCCACTCTGATTCTGAAGGATAAATTTCACACCTCTGAATGCATTCAATCAAATGAAATGAGCAGAGAAAGCAAAACATTGTCGAAGATGTGAAATCTATTCTTGAGGCTGTCGAATCGCTTTGTGTTAAAGAGCTATCGTCACCCATGGTCCTTTGCGAGTACGCTGCGATGTGAGATTGTTGGAAAATGAATTGGTCACAGTGGATACTGGCCAAATACCGTGATACTGTGGATCCACAATGTAACACTAAACCTGATAGAGAAGTTTGACTTTGGTTGACGTATCCTGTAGTTTTAATTACTACAGCGTCAATTAATGTTTTCCGTTTAGGCCAAATTTGATTTTCAGTCTAAAATTGCAGCGCGCTCGCAAAGCATCCCGGGTGACAATGGCTCTTCTGAAGAGCTCTTCAAACAGAATTGTACCCTTGTTTTGCAAACTTTTCCTTTGTGCATTGCAACTCCTACGCACAATTTTGTGCCAGATAGGCCTCCTTTTCTTGAATTGTGGAGCATACAGTTTTTTTTTCACTTATCTCCCTTCTTTTCGCAGGTATCGGCTCAGATACACAATAGATGAAATAGCAATGAAGCTCCTTCGCACAACCCATATTATTGATATCGAACGCCCATCAGAAAGCGAAGACGAAATCCTGAGGGAATCAGATGCTTACAAGGCATTGCTGCAAAGACTAAACCTGGAATCTAATTTGAACCTTGCTGTTGGAGCAATCGTAGCTAATGAAATGAGAGATGCAGTGCTTGAACAGACGCAGTTTACATGTTCAGCAGGAATTGCACATAATAAAGTACGTACAAGTTGACTCAAAATTTTCTCAGCTGTTTGAAGAGCGAGTGAAGCTCGAGTACACTACCCTTTCTTTCCTTTGGCGATCAAAGCGATCATGGTTTCATTCAAAATCAGCCAGCTGGATCTAATTGCTTTGAAACGAAACAATGTCAAAATATCAAACAATACAATCATGGTTGTTTTGATTGCCAAAGGAACGCAAGGTACATGTCGACAGATTTTCCTCTCTGTACTGCCGATTCAAGGGCAAGATCGATCCTTTTAGAACAGAGATGACTTTTGTAAAACAAAAGATGCAGCTCTCAGATACAAAGCGATTTGACATTCTAAAAGTAGATTTCACGTTTATGAGCATACTCATTCAATGCAGAATAAGCAAAGAGAGAAAACATGGTGGGCTGCATTGAAGGTGCGAAATTAATTCTTCTGAAAGGCAAAGCGCAAAACAATTGAATATTTTATCATTTTAAGTTATCTCAATTTCCTACAATAAACTTATTTCAGTGAGACATGTATCTGTGAATCGTTACGTATTATTTGCAGGTTCTTGCAAAGCTCGTTGCTGGTATGAATAAGCCGAAGCAACAAACTTTGATTTTCCAAGAAGACGTTCCAAAGCTTTACAAAACAGTCAAAATCAAGAAAGTGTATGTAGTTTTTCAGAATCCTATTGTTTAAAAACCTGCCTTTAGATTAGAAGAAAGAAGCGCAAACTTTTGAAAAATTGCTGTAGCTTTACTCTTGTTTTGTGTCACTTTTCAAAGGATCAAACAGAGCTCATGGGCAATTATAGCCGCATTCTAACTGTATTTTACAGAACATGTTTTTGGTCTTTTGGAAATATAATGACGCCACAGTCCCAGAGAGGCGACATGTAAAAAAAATCTGCCGTTCTGAAAATAATCGAGATAAGAATTAAGCTTTGGAACCTATGATAACTTGCTAAAGATAGCAACAATAACTTTTCCCTTTGATTTGCAATGCTAATGATTTATTGATATTTTATTTTCCCCTCTTCCAGACGCCACCTCGGTGGTAAACTCGGCCTGGCCTTACAAGAAACATTGAATATTGAAACAATGGATCAGTTAGCAGCTATTGACATCACAGAACTTAAACGCCGTTTCGGGGACAAGAATGGGTGAGAGATTCTAATGTTTTACTTTGACGGCATAAGGGTTGAAAGACCGTAATGTTTCTTTGTGGTTTGTGAAAAACTATAATTTGCGGAAATCTTGACACTACGCAGCAAATCATGATGTAACGCACCTTTTCAACCAAGCGGCCTCGTTTGGTGTTTTTCAAAATTTCTGTAGATTGCTTTATAGGAAATTTCTGAGCTCAGATTCACATTCAGCGCCCAAATTTCAGGCTATCTGCAAATTTTCATAATCTTGATGTTAGCGATCTTAACTTTACTACGATAACAGATTTGAAAATTTGTACGTCATTTGACTGGATAGGTGATTGTGGTTGTAAAGTTTCAACCTGAACCATTTTCACGGTCAAATCCCTTATTCAAGTTTATCATCGTCATGAAATCAAAATCGCAAACTGTAGGTACATGAAAATTTGCAGCTAGACTAAATTTTGGGTGCTGAATCCAAATCCGAATCCGAAATTCCACATGATGAATTTTCCAAAAAAAAATCCAAACGAAGCCGTTAGATGAAAAAGTGTATACGGGCTGGACTAAAAAGAACTTCACATCTTTGAAATTTGTGATGTAGAGAATCCTTCAGATATTGAAATGAATCAAATGGTTGATACCGAAAGGCTGAAGTTTTTAATGATTTTTCGACTGTTTGTCTAAGCATTGTAGCCATAGCTAAACTTCGAATTGTGAAATTTCTGTAACTTCAATGTGTGTGAAAACAAGCCGAAAAATGTCGACCAAAATGATTTAAAAGTCTCCTCTCTGAAGCATATTTTCTATCCCCTCAACAGCGAAGAATCGAATCTTTATGAAATCAATTAAGTACATGATCCGATACATTCGTAAATGTTACCAATTATGCCTTGAGGGAAATGAAATTAAGACGCAGAAGAAGTATTATTAAGATAACTTTAGCCTTTCGTCTATCAACTTAAGTTCTGTGTCATAATTGTACGTGTCATAACTTTACTCAAACAGTGAATGGTTATATTGGCTTGGACAAGGCATCGACAATGAACCAGTTCGAATTCGTCAACTCCCAAAATCTGTCGGCTGCTGTAAGAACTTCAGAGGACCGGATCAACTCAATAAAGTTTCAAAAGTAAGTTTCAATCAATCGATGAATCAATCAATAAACCAATCAATCAATCAATCAATCAATCAATTAAGAGATGAATCAATGAGATCAGTCAATCAATCAAGCAGGTACTTAGTCACTTGATGAATCAATCAATATTTGTTTGTCTGTGGACTGATTCTATTGTGATTCTTTGACAGTGTTCAGTTTTATAGCTACTGTCAACTAAATTTAGTTTCATTAAGGAACAACGACAGATTTTGTAATACAATATCATTTTCGTTATTATCATCATCATTATCATCATTATTATCATTATTTCATACAATATCAGACCCTTTGAGCTAGTTCAGTCCTTCAGCAAGCAAAGTTTATAACCTCCGAAAATCATTTTTTACAAGGAATTCATTTGAGCTTGAAAATGTCTTGGGTCGTGACTGAAGATCTGATCATTGCCACAACATAACCTTAAAGGGAATTGACATAGTTAAAAGCTTGCCTGCGTGCAGACTCAAACTTCAGCGAAGGAGGAAAGAGATTTGAGTCTGCACGCAGGCTAGTTAAAAGCTGGTCTTCGCCAAGTTATAAATCTATTGTATTCAACAACCTTGACACTTGCAGTTTCATTGTGTTGCGAAGGAAACAATGGGTTTGTGAGTGTATCTTCAGCCTATTTATAGCAGCTTCACCCTAACCCTAACCCTACCGAATAATACTATAGTTTATCATCATCTTTGTAGGTGTCGTTCTGGCTAAGTCAGTTAGCATCAGAAGTATGTGAGAGGCTAAATGTAGAAGTTGAAGCTGTAAGTATCACAGTATGTTGAGTAACATTCTCCGGTTGTGTTATCTTAGCACAGAAACACAGAACAAATTCGATATGGAACCCCTTGGGCCTTCTGCAATTTTATTGCAGCTCATTAAGAACTGAAGTTTGCAAGCCTCAGTTCTAAGAAGTTAACATTGAAATGACAAACACCAATTTAGAAAGAGTTCGAACCAGAAACGTCGGTATTGTTTAGATGTAGTTTCGATTGCTCTTTGCGATTTTAAATCCTGAAAGTACCAAAATGTAATGTTTTTTGTTTCATATCTTAGGAATGACCATCAACTGCTCAGAATGATCGCTTCAGACTTTCATAAAATATTTATATTGTTAAGTGATTGTCTAAACAGCTCTTAGATATTTTATTTATGGTTCTGTTTTCAATCCAATTCTGATTTAAATTTCAGAATAACAGAACTGCTACACATTTGGGTATAACCTTGACTACAGCCAATAAAACATCATTGTCAAGATCTTGTAAATTTTCAAAGATTGATCCTGAACAAGTAACAAGCGATGCTTTGAGAGTGCTGCGCGAATTCAACATGAGTGACAATCCTGACAAATGGTATGTAAGATTTCATATTGGGTGAATCAACAGAAATGACCCCCATTTAAAAAGTCATTGCTCCCTGGCATTTCAACAAAGTTTTGTGTCATATGAAATTTCTGACCCCAGATTTACCCCAGATTCAAATTCAGCACCAAAATTTTAGTCTGATTGCAAAATTTTCTAATCTAGGTGTTAGCGATTTTAATTTTATAAAGATTTGATCTATAATTTTATAATTTTAATTTTAGCATTGTCAAACAGAACTTTGTGGCCTCCTCATCTCATACAGGCACTGCTTTTCTCTCTTTCTTGATATGCTGAATTGTTGCTCCCCCTTTTCTTTCACTGGTATGTATTCACGTATCCATCTATCTGCTGTCTTGTTGGTCTGGCTTTCCCCCAGATACTTGTGTGTGGCATTGTATGAGAGAATGTAAAATAGGTGTGCGAGGCTTATATATTAAAAGCGGGACGTTGTTTGCACCTTCTTTTGAATAACACAACCGTACCGTTTGGTTTTGTTACCATGATCACAGCTGATCACAATGCAATTCATTTAGGGAACCAGCAATCATATGCCTTGGACTTGCGGCCAGCAAATTCGAAGAGCACAACAACAATGGTAGCAAATCGATCAGAGATTTCCTTGTTGCCAGTGGGCCTAATCCGCAAAGCCCACATTCTAAATCAGCGTCGCCATCATTGAAAGGGAGTAAAGATTTGCAAGAGTTGGAAACCTCTGTCCGAAACGATTCAAAGACTGCTAGTAAGAATGAAGTGAAAGCTAAGCCGGTTGGTTTGCAGAAATTCTTTTCCGTTGCTAGCAAAGGCTCAACATCAACTGAAACGTGCACGTATACAAATAGTAGTTTGAAACATAATGAAGTTGAAGCCGTTGACGTAGGAAAACAAACAATAAAAGTTGGTAACAAAAAGAAGACAGTATTTCGAAGCTTCTTCAAATCTGTTGAGAAACAAACAAGCAGCAATGACCTAACGTTGCAGTCAACAGAAGGAAATGTGGCTGATGAAAACTGTAATACTCCGGCGCGGGAAAATGTAACTTGTGGAATGCATACTGGAGGTACGTCATTATATGTTGCAAATGATTGTGATCCATCTGAGAGCAGTTTTAGGGCTCTCCTTACCGTTGGAGAAACACCGAGTAATTCTGAACAAAAACAAGCAAGCAGGGACGTAGAAGATACTTCAAATGCAAACTCAATTAGTACAGACCAACCTAGTATTTGCGATGAATTTTTCGCTAGTAAAACCGAACTGCCAAGTAAAGGATTTACAGCAGAGGATTTCGTACTTTGTAACAAATGTGGTAAACAGATTTTGATATGGGATTTACCGGAGCACAATGACTTTCACTTTGCTCAAGACTTGGCACATGATCTGAACAGAAGTGTTAGTTCTTCAAACAGCCCGGTGGTGAAAGCAAAATCACCTCCTCGGAAGAAAACTAAGCTTGCTTCATCTTCAATAGACAATTTCTTTAAATCAAAATAATTTTCAAGTATCAAATGCTTGTTTTAGCATAATTATTAACGTCTGTAAAGCTTTTGATAGTAAGAGTTTTTTAACAGATATGGCAGTCTTTTCATCGATGTTTTGAGATATGATGTTTTCTAATATCTAATGTAGGATAAAATGGTTATTTTTGCTTGGAAACTGGAATTCAAATGTGATTCGAAAACGTCTTGTTCCAAGGAATGCAATCCACAGTCGAACAAGCGGGAAGTGAAGTATCTCCTTTCTACAAATTATCTGGTTATGATTTCGAATTAAAGTTAAAGTTACTTGAAATCGTGACATAATTCATTTCCTTCGATGTATGATTTTATACTAGACTACGAAGGGAAATAGTTAAAAAGTTTTTGAAAACTGCAAATTCCCTGACGCAGAAATTGTATAGACAACGGAGCGAAACGAGTCAAATGGGCCTAAATTCTTGTTTGTTGTGATTTTTGTACGATGCAATTGGCGCACCGTCGCTAGGTTGTTTTGATTTCATACCCAATCACAATTTAATGGTTGTGCTAGGATTACTTTTTTCATCATCATTCAGAGAAAAATTCCAGAAAAAAATCAAATTTTTGTAATGTACATTGACGAATGGAACATTATGTTATTATGTGTCATTTAAAGTATGCCTCGTTATGCCTCATTCACACAGACACGGCTAAAGCAGCTTTGTCTAAACCACGTTTAACTCAGTCCATCCACAGGTAGCGAAAATTATTATGTTGATAAAATAATAGAGGACTTGAAAATGCCACGTTTTTCCTTTTTGTTTCCTTTCCAAACTGCACCTCATTTCAAGCTGGACTGTCTATGCCCTGTCAATACCCAATACCTTGTTTCTTCATTGTATTTCTTTTCAAAACTGCTCTCCATCCATTTGTCCTGCCTAGGCCATTCCTTCTCAATACAACAGAAATTCAAACTCGACCCAATGAAGAAACAAGGTATTAAGGATTGACTGGGCCTAGTGGACAGTACACTTTTGCAGTTGGGAAAGGATATGCAACGAAAAAGGAGGTACTTTCCAAGTCTTCTGTTATTTTATCAACACAGTAATACTCGCTGCCTGTTGTCTTTTGTAAATAAATTCTGAGATGAATTCGCTTTGTTGATTGACCAATGAGAGCATAGTATTTAATAACCTGGTTTGGTTCAAGGTGGCATCATTTGCAAGTCTGAATGAAGTATTAGATTTACAACATCTAATCACAACTTATTACTTCTTTGCTCGACAGAGATTATACGAATTGATTATTTCTTAAGATCTTAAACTTTGTCTTATTTATTCTTCTGCCAAGCATTTCTTCGCATTTTGTGCATTCCTTGTCTACGCATTTTGTAAATGGAGGACACTTTGGTTCATTGCTGTTGCTTGTGCATTTTACAATTTGTGGGGCCCAGTTTAGTTTGTCTTCATTCGTGGTAGGTTTCGTTGTTACTGCCAATTGCCACATACATCCACGGGTAAACACTTCATCACTATCATAATGCTCACATGTGAAGGTTATGGTTTCGGCGTATGCTTGGCTTTTCGTCCATTGTTTTGACAGTGAATTTGAAATCGATGTAGAGACTTCTACACCACCGAATAATACCCCAGCTTCAATTGTCGAACTGATTTCCATGGACATTTCATAAGTAACTGTTTCTGAATAAGTGACCATGTTGCTGATTTGTTGAGTGACTTTGCCATTCTGATTGCAGCCTACCATTGTCCATTTAGAATCAGGCGTGACCCACTTTTCGCTCACCCATTTGAATCTTTGGTCTGGCAGTCCTTCGCATTGGTACGTAAGAACGTTTGCTCCTTTGGCAGCTTCACTTCCTTCCACATCTAAGCATTGGCCTGACTGGATGTTACGGAAGGAGCAATACTCTCCCTCGCAATATTGATTCGGTCGCGACCACATCTGATCCTTTGCTCCTTCACAAGGATGAACAACGACGTTGCCGAAACCAGACTGTCCTGTAACATCTAAACAGAGTCGGGATTTGTCGTTGACCAGCTCTCCATTTTCATAAAAGCGAAACCATTGGTCATCAGCATCTTCACAGTTGTAAATATCGACAGTTTTCTCTTCACTTCCACCGCTAGAACCAGCTACGTCAAGACAGAGACCAGATTTCTGTACCACTAACCTGCCATATGCCATCTGCTTACCTCGAGAGCGCAAGAAAAAATACTGGTCGTCCTCGTTTGTACAGGAATACATCCCAATGTTTCCACTTTCACTCGCTCCACTGACATCCATACACATCCCAGATTTGAGGTTGATAATCTCCATTGCTACTTGCATTATCCCGCCATTGTCTGTGAACGTTCTTGTTCTTCCGAACCTCCATTTTTGATAATCGGGTATGGCAGGGTACAACCCACAAGCAGCCGAAACCAAATTTCCATCCCCATTCTTCCCAGGTGTGAAGCAGTAAGTCATTTGTTCATTTCTGATCGTTCCATCCCCGCAGATGATGAGTTGCTGGTCATTTAATCCATCGCAGTGATGTGTCTTGATGTGTCCAACACCACTTTGTCCTTCTATGTCAACGCATAATTTGGAGTTTACCACTCGAAGCTCGCCAATCTCAATCGGATTTGTGCAAATTGCTTGAGCTGCTGCATCAGCAACTAATGTGAAAAAGATGACGATTGCCGTCAGGACACCTTTCCACATATGGTTCCCCATGACCATCTCAGATTGGCACTCGGATTGATTCCTGTTAAACAATTTTTATAACTTAAGAAGAATATCTTCACATCAAATTAAAATGAATGATCCGAGCCAAATGGTGTACTTTACCAGAAGACCAGTCCCACTTTGAATGCCCAGTGCTCCCAAGATATGAGTGACGATATCGGCAAATATTCAAATATATTGGCTACTCTGTTCTGAAGTTATGAGGAATTTTCTCCTGAAAGCTCGTTCAAGAAGTCCTTAGAACAGGCCTAAACTCAGATTCTTGAGTTCAAGTGTCAAACATTGCAAGGTAACGATTTCTGGAACTTTTATTGAAACATCCTGTTTATCTGTCGATCGCTCGATCGATCGATTGATTTATCTAGGCGCTTTGTCTGTTGACCTTGGCAATTTAGTGTGGGTAACAGACTCTTTCAGAAAGTTTTCTGAGAGGGTCTTGTACCCAGGGTATTGGTAATCATGTCAGTCCAAGTCCTTCTGTCTTCTGACGCTTGAAATACCGAGCATGCTGTCCAAGAATATCCCAATCATCTGATGATACAGTTCAAAACACCTTGCATTAATCTGGCAAGAACATCTAACAAACAACAGAAAGATGCAGCATGTAGCAGAATTTAGACAAATGCTTACCTTCTGTGTGCTCTGTTGAGAGAGAATGAACCCTAGTACTGGTCCCTCACTGACTGAAAATACCCTTTTATAGGAAACAGAAGCCATGGTCATATTGTAGTCGAGTATGGTTAATTTCATGATGCTAATTGCACGATGGTTCTTCCAAGGTTATTGCCATTTATTGTGAAATTATGAACAGCTTTTACAGTTCATTTACGTAACGGATGAGAAGAAAATCTCCGTTTGAAAGATAAATGCTCCTGAATATCAAAGCTATAACCATGGCAATAACATTAGCAAATATCTATGGCCCTAAAGTTCCTAAATCCAAAGGAACTTTCTACCAAAAGCCCCTTATTTGTTTCTAACTATAATGCAGTAAATCTAGCAAATCTGGGAATTCGATTTCATGTATTGATTTCCTACAAAGGATATTTTCAGATTGAAAGTCACATGTGTGTTATGAAATGGATGTTGCTTGCTCTGACTTGAAATCGAGCAATGTAGATTGTGTTTGCAAAGTTGGCTTTCAATTTCAGCCAGACTCTTTCAGCTTCATACAGAAAGAACACAGGAAAGACGCACCATAGCCTTGCATTACGAAATTCATTTAAACCACGAAATTGAAATTATGTACGCTCGACAATACGTTTAACTGAAAATCAACTAACAATAGTGAAAGTGCCCAAATCCTAGAGTATAGTTCAAAGGCATTGGCACTTGGAACTTTGAACAAGATGTGGAGTTCTCACAAGGCTATTGGGGACTTTACGAAACCACGATGCCAACTGTAACGTCAACACATTGTTGCTTTCGTTTCAGAACATTGGCATGAACAAATAGTGTGAAAATTCCCTTGTCATTGCACTATTTGGAAATCCCACTCCTGTAGAACGGTACTTCAGATTCAGGCCTGCGATTTAAGAATCATTCAATCACAAAGTTACTTTTCGAGGAAAACATGATGGTTCTCGCTTGGGCATCTAACCGAAGGAGAAAGTTCCATTTTGATCCTTTGAATTGCATGTAAAATCCAGTGCATAGGAAAGACTGCTTGCAAGATACAAAATAACTTTCTAGTACTCGTTACCGTCCTGGTTCGTAAACTCTATGATGTGACCTTGGCATGAGTAAACTGCATGAATTCGAGGCTTTCGTGGTATTAGTCATGTGATCAATATCTGATGATTCCATGCATTTTTCAAGTGAGCAAAATGGGATGCATTTTTGTTCAACACGAAACCTGCAGTGCCATTACTTTTGAAACTAACTTTAGTTAAATCAACAGAAAAAAATTATTCTAGTCTGTCCTGGATATACTACTATATTTTTCAAAAGTTTCCACTTTTTGCTAAAAAAATCTTTCTACAAACGTGTTTTCAATGACCAAATCTACTGTCTCAACAGTAACTACAAATGTACATTTTTAGACCTACCCAATAACATATCTCAGTGTTAAACTAAATAGGAGGTTACCGAGGTTACCCCTAGACTGATGACATGAGTCTAAGTTTCACTCAATTGAACTGAATTGTTATTTACTGTTGCGGAATGGGTATCGTTGGGTGAGTAGAGCGCAAACAAGGACTCATGCGATAAGGCTAGATTATGCTGGCATATAAGAAAATTTGAGCATATACAAGTGTTTCTTATATTAAAGTAAGAATTTGGGCCAGTACTGAAAGTTACTTAGAATTATCAGATTTTCAGTACTCATAGTTTCTTACGAGTTTCTTAAAGGTTTCATAACAATATTCACGATCGCTACTTGGTCCCTCAAGAAATTTTTAAAACAAGCTTTTTGAAGCGTTTCCAATGTTTAGACTATACTCAAGTACCTTACATGTAATATGATACAAGAATTAAGTGGAAATAAAGCAAAGATATGTTAACAACTCCATTATACAAATAAGTAGTTTCTTAAGTTATATGCCCAGTACTGGAGTTTCTTAAATTTTTGGTGTTCTGAGAATTGAGTTTCTTATAAGCAGTTTCTTATAAAAAAATACGTGTATTCAAAAAACTGGATTCGTTTAAACTTCTATAAAGCCTGTAAAATTTTAAAGTGTACAAAATAAGCAGCGTGACAGTCATAAAATGCATTGGTATAAGTGTGATTATATGTCACTTTCAAAATGGATACGTGACAAGATAAAATCATGATATCTTTCAAGAATAAATCGATCCATGATGTTTGATCAATTCCATGCTCAAATTTTTCAATCCAAGTTTTTGGTCGTGTTAGGTTGTGTTTTAAGGGTATGATTCACCTCAAGTGAGTTCTTCTCTTCACAATGAGGATAAAAAAAAGGTGTTTGAAATAAATTGGATGATTGTTCTTTGATGGATAGATTCTTCAAAAGTCGGATTTTTCCATCCGACTTCATAATATGAGGTAGGAGACGTTTCAAATTAATTGGACAAAGTTGTTTGATGAATTTATTCATCCTCGAATTTTTCATTCTTCAATCCGACTTCATAATATGAGGTACGAGATGTCTCAAATTAATTGGACAAAGTTGTTTGATAAATTTATTCATTCTCGAATTTTTCATTTTTCAGTCCAAGTTCTGGCTGTGTATAAGGGTTGTAATTCAACTTGTACGAATTCTTGCCTTCATAATCAAAATCATGTGAATTCCTTTGTCTTCGACGTTTTCTTCCAAGTATAAATAAGATAACCCCAATAAGAACAACAGCAACGATGGCAATCGGCAACACAATTTTGATTACATTGTCTGCAAGGGAATAGAAAATAAACAATGTTACGATCATGAGGTATCGCTTTTGAGAATTATGGACCTCTGTTGTCAACTCTTGCCACGATATCATATGGTACTCTCGAGTACCGAATAATCGTCCCCCCCCTTATTAATTTTTGAAAAATTTTCTAACCCCCCCCCTTTTATTAATTTTTGGAAAAATGAAATGATATTAGACATAATTTCTGAATAAACGCAAGAAAAAGTCTCAAGAAGTGCATTCAACAGAACCAGAGTTCAAAAGTATATGTATCAGTAACATCACTATGCACATAGATATATAACAGATACATGTTTACCTAAGAAAAGGGCTATTTTCTATCTCTCCAAGCACCCCCAACCCCCGATTATTCCAACCCCCGATTATTATTATATCGAACCATTTCCAACCCCCCCGATTATTCTCATCCCCCCCCCGTTTATTCGGTACTCGAGAGTACATGTTAGTGAATTATGTGCCAATTTGCTGTACTCTTAAACAGTTTTCTCGCTAGTTACAGGTTGATGTGGTTGTTTTCCTTTCACAAGTAACGGTTTCCTGATTCCACTGATTACTACGCCCAATGTTGCGCTTTTGACTTCCGTTCCCGAGGGGGAGGGGGATGGTCACTCATATATTTTTCTGTATGGGGACGTGTCGCTGGACAGGATATCATTTTCAGTATTCCGACTCCAGGACAGGGTATCATTTTTGCAAAAATTAGCTCCACAGCAGGGTCCATATTTGTCATTTTTGACTCCGAAACGTCGTCGTGGGCCATTTGCACTCCGCGAACGTGATTTAAATCGTTTGGATGGCAACATTTCCACAGTTTCGATAGATTTCTTACCAATTTCCACAGCAGGGCACAATTATGTCAAAAGATACCAAAGGACAGGCTTTTGTTTAAGAAAGTTAAGGAAGGGTATCATTTTTAGGAATCTGACTAGGGGCCAGGGTAGCTTTTTGGATTTTCCAGCGGCACCTCCCCGTATGTTCTCAGACCAAGTACCCTCCCCCGGAGGGGGGGGGCGGTTCCATTATTTCAGGATATCGATAAAAACTTTGTTGACTTTGTGCATCTGACTCGTAAAATTGTACGCTGATTCCACTAAATATGAGGTAAAGAAACTGAAAAGCTAATACTCATATCCTTGTTATTTTACTTTGTGAATAGGCCCCTGTCTAATAATGTACCCTCTCTTTTAAGCCCCCCTCTAGAGTCTCATGAATAAAATAAGCCACTCAAGGGCGTAATAGAACTTTTGTTATAGTCCAATCACGGTAGTTGAAGTAGATCATTAGGCGATAATTGAGCCATCCACTGTGTGTCATACGACTGCTGATCAATAAACATATATAAAACATACCCTCTTTCTCTTTGAGTTTACAAACACCTCCTTTCATCTCGTATCCTTGATTGCATTCGCACCTGTAATTGCTTGTTCCTTCTGGTACACATTTGGCACTCTTGTCACAATTATGCCCACCAGCTTGGCAAATGTCACTTGCTACAAATTGATATAAAACGTTATTTTAAAGAGAATAAATGGAGATAACAAACCCGCGCGTAAGGAGTCTGGCTACTCCATTATCAGTCTCCTGTATTTGATGACTTCCACACGTGCATGGTTTTTGGGCCTTATTGCTCAACCAGAGGAACAATAACATGCATAGGAGTTGTCTTTGTCCTATTTATAGAATGCCTCCATTTATCTCTTAAGAGCACCTCCACTTAAGAGTGCCTCCACTTAAGAGTTACAGGCTACCAGAAAAGTCTAAAAAATTCTTTTTGGATTGGATTCGAACGAATGGTCGTAACATTCTTTTCTATTAAAGTCAGTCAATAAACCCTGAATTGATGAAGGGCAAATTTGTAATGAATGATGAACCTTACACCCTAAGAAGCGTTAACGATCTTCTGAAACCAAACACAAGGACCACAAATTTTGGCATTGAAACCACACCTTTTACTGGACACAAACTTTGGCAGCTGCTTCCATTTGAGATAAAAACTGCAAGCTCCCTAGTGGCTGTTTTTGAGAACCAAATAAAATCATGGAAAGGGGAGAAATGCAACTGTAGGCTTTGTCGAATCTTTATTCCAAATCTAGTTTTTTTTAGAACATATAGATAGCACTTTTTGACTGTAAATTTACATTTCCAAAGTATTGTTAGATAATAGGCCTTATTTAGCTTTGAGTTAGCTATTGTACTTCATCCTTCTTTCAATAAAGAGTTAAAGGGACTGAGTCCATATAAATACTGGCGCATTAACGCTGTCCTGAATTTTTGCTGACAAACCGCTGACGGCCTTTTGTTATCGCACAATAGTCCTAAATTCATTAGCAGTGGAGACCAAAGACTTCTTAATCCTTGCATTCTCCTGAGGAATTTCTTTGGTTTAATTTCAATAGGAATGAAATGACAACTGTTGCTTTATGATTGAAAAGAAGTTGATATTGGTCTGGAGAGTGCCTTTTATACGGACTCAATGCCTTTAAAGACCCTAACCATGATCCTTTGTGCGCCGAATGAAAGCAAGACAAAGGCAATTTAGGCCAAAAGGACTTTCAGACAACACGAAAGTCGACTTTGGCACCACGAAGGATCACGGTTAGCAATAGGTCTCTAATGATGAAACAATTGATGAAATAATTATCATTATTTGTCATAAATCATTGAAATTGACTTACTTTGAGCTTTCGGTCTGCTTGTTTTGTTGGGTTTGAATAATGCAAGCGCAGGGTCATCCAGGGCCGCGATTGTTGCATTTTGAACAACAGAAACGGTCACATTTTTAGCAGAAGCATCCACAACTACATCATAATCGACAACAATGCTTCCTTTTCTGATATCTTTAACACGAATCGCAACACATCCAATAATCTTGGAACATACTGCAATGTAAAGTGCGTTCTCTAACTCAACTGCTTTCGCTTTGAATTGTTGTGATGCTTTGTTTTGGTAATTCTGGTCATAAGCTTCTTCAAATTTCAACTCGACGACTTTGAACACAGTGACTTTGGTATCAACGCATGCATTGTTTTTCAGAACCTGAGTAACTCCGCTGCATCTGCAAACAGCGCCAGAGCCCGGTATGTTGTTGCATTCTGCTTTGGCGGGGCAAACTTTGCTTTTGCATGCATCTGAAGAAAAAAGAGAAGATCTTTCAGAAATATTTTAATTCGCTTATCCCTTTAAAAATGGAGGACAAATGAGGATTTTTATTTTTACTTTTACGTTTCATTATCATTTCGCTGATTAAGATTTTAGCTTCTTACCTCGAGGAAATGCTCACACAGAAAATATAGGGCCCATGTCAAGGGAGTGTAAGCATTTAGCTAATGGCTCAAGGTACTTACAGTAAAATTTTAGCCTTCAAGATATAAGTATTTCCTCTAGGTCCAGATCAATGGCCTAACTATGGCTCATTTCGTGTCAAAGCCCATTGTCTTTGCATGGTTATTTTTACTGAAAGGTTATATAAGTCTAGATTTGATTTAATCAGAGCCTATTAGAGAAAGAAATAAGCTGAGCCTACCATAACAAACTGTTCCATTCCCGGCAAATCCCGGTTTACATCGACAGTAATATGATCCAATGACGTCAATACATCTTGCATTTTGTGTACAAGGAGCTGAAATACAACCAGCAAAAGCAACACACTTGTTTCCATCAAAGCGTTTCCCACTGCTGCAAAGTGCTCTTAGGAGATCCAAAATATTAAATGTTGCAAGTTTTGTCTCAGGTGTATGGATAACTGTGCTTATTGTTGACAATTTCATGTTCTTCACTTCTTCATAATATGTTTTCGAAACACCAAGTGTACTCGTCAAGGTATCCACGTCCACGGTGGACCAAGAACCATATTTCTGTAATTGTGATGGTGACAAATCTTTTACTGCAGTCTTTAATTGCGTTGAGATTTCTTGCATAGTATCAAGGAGACGGCGATTTTTGATTGGGCCTGCTAGCAAGAAATTCGACAGGCCCACTGGTGTAAATTGCTCCAACGTCGTAGCAGATTTGCTCAGTTTCAAAACTACATCAATATCTTTCAAGTTTGCTTTGGTCATTATGGCCATGGACGCAGCATTTAACTTAAAAATTTGAGCAAATTTCTGACTACTAACTCGTGAAACACTGTTTGCAAACGCAATGATAGTTTTCTTCTTAAGGTCGCTTGAACCAATGTTATAGATTCGTTTGATTTCACTGATCTTGATTTCATTAGACAAGTAAATAAGACCTTTAACAACTGGCATGTTATTATCACTGGGTGTGCTAGGCAAGGCCTTAATCCTCTTCCGATACGTGTTCAAGAACGTGTCCTGCATGTCCATGTAATAAGTCATTTTCAGAGCATCGTTCATCTCCATAATTGCATCAGCTATTTTCACGCGAAGTGTGTTGAGTCGGGTGAAATTTCCTGCCATGAAAGACTGAAGGTTGTTTGTGTCATGACTTGAGAGAGGTATTCCAAATGTCATTTCGTAATAAGATGCTGCGGTACTGTTTAGTATAGTTGCTATAAGATTCCTTAGTAACGGATAAACTTCTGTCAAATAAGGTCTTCTTTCTAACACAGCTTTTGTCATGTTCATGAAGCCAGCGAGCGATGCATTTGCTATGACTTGTGGCATCTTTGATAAAACATCTTGAGTTCTTTTGGGGTCATCGAGGAATACAGCATTTGAAAGGTAATCAACGGCTGTAAAATTGTGATTTCTTCCACTTAATTTCACAGGGCCATTAGCGATAATTCCATATACTTTCTCAAGCGTTTTGATATTATTCGACTGGAGGAGACTAATCAATGCTTTTGATGGCATCGGATGCATTGAACCGAGTGCTAAAAAGATGCTTGGTGTTGTATCAATGATCTGAAGCAATGTCATATTTAGTAGTTGTTCCACAGGGATCCGTCTTTTGGCCGCTGATTGCACAAGGGTCATTGCAGTGTTATTCCTTAATTTCGTTCTGGTGTTTGCAATAACCTTACCAGCCTGTCGTAACATATTTCTAAAATGAAGCCCTAAAACTTCTTTCGCTGGGTTTCCATCAAGAACTACAGATGCAAATTTTAATCTTGAGTCGAGAATTTGGGAATAAAAACCGACTTTAACAACCTCCCTTACAGTGCTTTCAGACAAGTTTTTGAAATGCTCTTCTATGAAGTCTCCAGTTGTCTTGGATAAAATCATTGGCAAGGACTTCTTCAAATTCACATAAACATCAGTTAGGTAGTTACGGTTCTCAATGGCTTTATCAGTGGTATTTAGCAGGTTTGCTATTGATCTGTTGCCGAAAGGAAGCATTTGTCTCACACGAGAGTAATACGAAGGCTTATCTAACTCAAAGGCAGCCATAATGAAACTTTTTGGGGAGTAGTCATAGTTCTTTCCAACCAACGTCGGTGCATTTGTGAGCACAGGATAGGCTTGTCGTAACTCCAGCAGCGTACTGTTTCCCAATAATGAAAGCAACGCCCTGGACGGTTGCGTTCGTAAAAATGCCAAAAGTCCTAATTGGATCAACCTCTGTTCAGTCGCTCCAATGATCTCAAACCATGTTTTGGTGAGCAGTCCTTCGATTCGCATTCCTTTAGATGCCGCAATCGCAGTGAAATTTGTTGTCAATGTAGCTAAAATAAAAATTATTGTATTTTAGGATCACTGCGATTCTGAAGCACTAAAAATAGCCTTAAATAACGGACACGTAGTACTAAACAGACAAATCCAACACTACCGTGAAATTAAGTCGACCTGCTGTGAAATAAAAACAACTAAAGTAACCAGAAACCAGACAGAAAGCTGCTAAACCTTGCAAAAGAACAAACGAATTAACCTGAAACCATGAAGGGAGCGAAATACATCAGTAACTCCAATAAAAACAGCAGCATTGATTAACTGTTGATTTGTCATTCAACGTTGCTATTTACTGCAGCTATTAACTTACTGTCTCCCCCTTCAGGGTTCAGGTTAATTCGTTGTTTCTCTTGCAGGATTTGATATCTTTCTCCATGGTAACAGGTTAATTTTCGTTGTTATTATTTGCATAAGTTAACATTCTTTCCTAAGCCATATCCCAGGGATAAATACGAATATATGCTCGCCCGCGCAAAACCATCGCGTTTGCCATCCCTACCATTCATCCCTGCCATATCACTTCTCTGGTTATGAGTCTACAACAACGAAAACTATATACTGCCTGAGCCAAAAAACAGTCCCAATTTTGAAAATTCATAACACCAAGAGTACCTCATGGGCTGGAATTAATTTGCTTGACTGAGGAGAGATCGAGCTACTCTTAATAGTTTTACTATAGCTTGTTTGTGAGAATTGAGACTACAGGTAAATTAAACTTTTCGATGTAACAGTTTTTCACAGCAATATTTTGACATTTAAATGAAATGGCACAGGAAACTCAGATAGGGGATCTACTAAGGGAAGTCTGCAAAAATCCTTACCTGAAATAGAAGCTTTAGATGGAAGATCTGCAATGCATGAAGTCCCATTTCCGATGAAACCAGCTTTGCATTGACACATGAAATATCCAAGGAGATCTGCACATCTTGCATTGGCGTCACAGGTTGATTGCATTCTACATCCAAACGCCATCACACATTTCATTCCATTGAAACGTTTTCCATTACTGCATAAAACTCTGTTTATTTGAATGACGCTGAATTGTGAAATTTCCCATATCGATACATTGATAACTTTACTTATTGTTGATAAAGGAAGTTGCTTTGCCTGATGAAAACGATTTCTGTCCACTTCCAAAAAACGCAGTAGTTTGTTCACGTCTGATTCATTCCATTTTCCATATTGTTGTATTTTTGCAATCGTCATATCTTTCAATGATGTTTTTGTTGCATTAGCAATGTCTCCAACTGTTTCAAAAAGATCACTTGTTGATTTTGGAAGCTTCTGCAAAATCCCTGAGATAGCAACTGGTGTTAACATCAAAACACTCGTATTGCCTCCGTCAATTTTCAAAACTGCATCAATATCTTCTATCTTCGCTTTATTTAGCAATCCAAATAGCTGATTATCCATTTTAAATATTTGTGCAAATTTAGCTTTGCTGACTTTCGATATTCTGTTAGCAATACTGACCAATGTTCCTTTTTCTACCAATCGGCTGTCTACTTTGAATTCCTTGGTCATCATACCAAGTGGTGCATACGTAGAAAGGTACACTAAACCATCGACAACTGCTTTATTTGAGTCGGTTGGTGCATTTGGAAGTGCCATCACTCTTGCTTTGAAAATATTCAAGAATGTTGTAAGCACACCTATTGCAGACACGGTTATCCCAGGAGAATCTAGTTCAATTATCGAGTGCATTAATTTTGATCGCGCCATTTCTAGATCGGAGAAGTTCTTCCCAAGAAATGTTCTTACCTCGGACAGATCCATTTTATGGACAAATAGATAATAATGCTGGGCAGTTTTGTTGATCAATGTTGGCAGCATTCTCTTCAATAATGGATACACATCAGTGAGGTAATGTCGCTTAGACAATGCCATATCCGTAGTATTGAGTAATGATGCTATTGGCATACCACCAGTTGCTATAAGAATGGACTTTAAACTTATCTGAGTGGCATTGGGGGTATCGTAATAATACGCTGTGTAAAAATATGTACCAAGTGGGTAATTGTATTGTCTTTTTGCCAATGCTGTCCCCTTTTGAATGATGGCATAAGATTTATCAATATCTGCGATACTTGTTGTGTTCATTATGCGAAGGAATTCACTGGAGAATATAGGAGGTATTAGTCCCATGCCCTTAAGTAACTTCAATGGCGTGCCGATAATTTCAAACCATGTCTTCTTTAGCAGTTGAGGTAATGTTGTGTTGGCTCTTGCAGCAAGCATACGGAATGTCATCTGGGCCTTTTGAGTATACATCAAATATGATTTAATCACAATAGCTGACATTTCCGATACTTTCGATGGTAATATCTTAGAATATGAGACAATTGCAGTAGAATTCATATCCAGCAAGACGCGTGCATAGTCAAATCTTATCTTCTCCAAATCAGAAAACATCTTCATTCCAACTATGGCTTTGAGAGCATCCAGGGATAGACTTTTGAAAGAACCTTTGTAAAACTGTGCCGCTGTTTTTGCAAGAAGCATTGGCAGATTCCTCTTGATTAAAGGATAAATGTCAGTGAGATAATTTCTCCTATTGATGCCTTCAGCTGATATATTTAACAGCGATGCAAGGGATACATTTCCAAAGGGAAGATGACGCAAAACTGATGCTTGATACCTGGTACTAGGTTGGTCAAAGGTTATTGCATCACTCAAATATTCGAGTAGAGTGAAGTCAAAAGTTTGGGGTCGTGCTGTTGTAATCAGGGGGTATGATTTTCGTAAGTTCGCAATACTGTTGTTGGTAAGTATGCTTATAAGAGCTGGTGATGGTTTGACTGGGAGCTGAGCAGTTAGTCCAAGGGCAGTCAAATGTTTCTCTGTTGTACCAACTAACTCGAACCAAGTGTTAAGAAGCAATTCTTCCACGGAAATCTTACGTGAAGCAGCAATGACTGTGAACTTTGTCTGCATTCGTTCTACAAAATAGATCAGAAAAACATTAAGACAGGAACTTCACAGTCAATGCTTGTAAAAGGGAAGCTTTGTATTTGGAATTCCTAGCGATACTATGTCCGTTCCAGACAAGACATCTATAGCCTCAATGCGGACACGAGGAGGGGGAGGGGGGAGGACCGTAATTGTTTGGCCTTGGCTCGAATCTGGGCGCAGCCTAGATATCTTAGGCTCAATTGAAGCTATAGTGCATAGCTATTGACACTAGAGGCGCTGTCTTTAAAAGCATATAATAGAGAGAATCTTTCTTAGTGGAATATGCTCAATGAAGTACTCTGTCCTGCCTGATCTACTTATATCAAGCACAAATTGTCGCACCCTGAGACCTGAGAATGCCCATTTTCCACCTGCTGCCATTCGACAGATAGAGTTCAACTCTAAAAAGATAATTTTATGAAAAAGAAACACCCGTAATTTCTTGAAGGATCTCTGTGATTCAAAATGGATAGCTCTTAACGCCATCTCGCATTTCTTGCAAGTTTCTGCGCTTTTATCTAAATCGTCTCTAAATTCATTTTCATATAAAGATGGGAAGGGTTTACACTGGATGATAATCAAACACAGAAGAATCACAACGAAATATCTTTAAATTTCCGATGGTGTTTGAAGAAGAAACTTAGCAGAAACTAGAAGCTTCCTCGGTAAAAACTAAGGGGAAAGGGAAGTTTCCGTTTGTCACATCAGAAATCATCGGAAATTGTGCCTTTCCTCTAAGTTTCCTCGGTGAAAATTGTCATGAAATTTTGATATTTTTTTATGTGAATTGACTTACGAAGGTAATATAGAGCATTTTTTTGTGGCACTGCACTACAGTTCTTTCCATCACCAGTAAAACCAGCTTTACATCGACACAGATACGATCCCATAATATCAGTGCATCTTGCATTTGAACTGCATACAGACGGTGATAACTTGCATCCATTAAATGAAACGCACTTTGTTCCATCATATCGTTTTCCCTTGCTACACAAAACTCGGCTCATCTGAATCACGCTGAACTTCGCAATTTCCTGTAATGATGAGTTGATAGCTTCTGTAAATGATGAAATTGGTAGTCCACGCACACTATCAAAATGCTCCCTTGGGACACCGACAGCACGCAGTAGTTTGTTCACGTCTGATTCATTCCATTTTCCATATTGTTGTATTTTTTCAATCGTCATATCTTTCAATGATGTTTTTGTTGCATTAGCAATGTCTCCAACTGTTTCAAAAAGATCACTTGTTGATTTTGGAAGCTTCTGCAAAATCCCTGAGATAGCAACTGGTGTTAACATCAAAACACTCGTATTGCCTCCGTCAATTTTCAAAACTGCATCAATATCTTCTATCTTCGCTTTATTTAGCAATCCAAATAGCTGATTATCCATTTTAAATATTTGTGCAAATTTAGCTTTGCTGACTTTCGATATTCTGTTAGCAATACTGACCAATGTTCCTTTTTCTACCAATCGGCTGTCTACTTTGAATTCCTTGGTCATCATACCAAGTGGTGCATACGTAGAAAGGTACACTAAACCATCGACAACTGCTTTATTTGAGTCGGTTGGTGCATTTGGAAGTGCCATCACTCTTGCTTTGAAAATATTCAAGAATGTTGTAAGCACACCTATCGCAGACACGGTTATCCCAGGAGAATCTAGTTCAATTATCGAATGCATTAATTTTGATCGCGCCATTTCTAGATCGGAGAAGTTCTTCCCAAGAAATGTTCTTACCTCGGACAGATTCATTTTATGGACAAATAGATAATAATGCTGGGCAGTTTTGTTGATCAATGTTGGCAGCATTCTCTTCAATAATGGATACACATCAGTGAGGTAATGTCGCTTAGACAATGCCATATCCGTAGTATTGAGTAATGATGCTATTGGCATACCACCAGTTGCTATAAGAATGGACTTTAAACTTATCTGAGTGGCATTGGGGGTATCGTAATAATACGCTGTGTAAAAATATGTACCAAGTGGGTAATTGTATTGTCTTTTTGCCAATGCTGTCCCCTTTTGAATGATGGCATAAGATTTATCAATATCTGCGATACTTGTTGTGTTCATTATGCGAAGGAATTCACTGGAGAATATAGGAGGTATTAGTCCCATGCCCTTAAGTAACTTCAATGGCGTGCCGATAATTTCAAACCATGTCTTCTTTAGCAGTTGAGGTAATGTTGTGTTGGCTCTTGCAGCAAGCATACGGAATGTCATCTGGGCCTTTTGAGTATACATCAAATATGATTTAATCACAATAGCTGACATTTCCGATACTTTCGATGGTAATATCTTAGAATATGAGACAATTGCAGTAGAATTCATATCCAGCAAGACGCGTGCATAGTCAAATCTTATCTTCTCCAAATCAGAAAACATCTTCATTCCAACTATGGCTTTGAGAGCATCCAGGGATAGACTTTTGAAAGAAGATTTGTAAAATTGTGGCGCTGTTTTTGCAAGAAGCATTGGCAGATTCCTCTTGATTAAAGGATAAATGTCAGTGAGATAATTTCTCCTATTGATGCCTTCAGCTGATATATTTAACAGCGATGCAAGGGATACATTTCCAAAGGGAAGATGACGCAAAACTGATGCTTGATACCTGGTACTAGGTTGGTCAAAGGTTATTGCATCACTCAAATATTCGAGTAGAGTGAAGTCAAAAGTTTGGGGTCGTGCTGTTGTAATCAGGGGGTATGATTTTCGTAAGTTCGCAATACTGTTGTTGGTAAGTATGCTTATAAGAGCTGGTGATGGTTTGACTGGGAGCTGAGCAGTTAGTCCAAGGGCAGTCAAATGTTTCTCTGTTGTACCAACTAACTCGAACCAAGTGTTAAGAAGCAATTCTTCCACGGAAATCTTACGTGAAGCAGCAATGACTGTGAACTTTGTCTGCATTCGTTCTACAAAATAGATCAGAAAAACATTAAGACAGGAACTTCACAGTCAATGCTTGTAAAAGGGAAGCTTTGTATTTGGAATTCCTAGCGATACTATGTCCGTTCCAGACAAGACATCTATAGCCTCAATGCGGACACGAGGAGGGGGAGGGGGGAGGACCGTAATTGTTTGGCCTTGGCTCGAATCTGGGCGCAGCCTAGATATCTTAGGCTCAATTGAAGCTATAGTGCATAGCTATTGACACTAGAGGCGCTGTCTTTAAAAGCATATAATAGAGAGAATCTTTCTTAGTGGAATATGCTCAATGAAGTACTCTGTCCTGCCTGATCTACTTATATCAAGCACAAATTGTCGCACCCTGAGACCTGAGAATGCCCATTTTCCACCTGCTGCCATTCGACAGATAGAGTTCAACTCTAAAAAGATAATTTTATGAAAAAGAAACACCCGTAATTTCTTGAAGGATCTCTGTGATTCAAAATGGATAGCTCTTAACGCCATCTCGCATTTCTTGCAAGTTTCTGCGCTTTTATCTAAATCGTCTCTAAATTCATTTTCATATAAAGATGGGAAGGGTTTACACTGGATGATAATGAAACACAGAAGAATCACAACGAAATATCTTTAAATTTCCGATGGTGTTTGAAGAAGAAACTTAGCAGAAACTAGAAGCTTCCTCGGTAAAAACTAAGGGGAAAGGGAAGTTTCCGTTTGTCACATCAGAAATCATCGGAAATTGTGCCTTTCCTCTAAGTTTCCTCGGTGAAAATTGTCATGAAATTTTGATATTTTTTTATGTGAATTGACTTACGAAGGTAATATAGAGCATTTTTTTGTGGCACTGCACTACAGTTCTTTCCATCACCAGTAAAACCAGCTTTACATCGACACAGATACGATCCCATAATATCAGTGCATCTTGCATTTGAACTGCATACAGACGGTGATAACTTGCATCCATTAAATGAAACGCACTTTGTTCCATCATATCGTTTTCCCTTGCTACACAAAACTCGGCTCATCTGAATCACGCTGAACTTCGCAATTTCCTGTAATGATGAGTTGATAGCTTCTGTAAATGATGAAATTGGTAGTCCACGCACACTATCAAAATGCTCCCTTGGGACACCGACAGCACGCAGTAGTTTGTTCACGTCTGATTCATTCCATTTTCCATATTGTTGTATTTTTTCAATCGTCATATCTTTCAATGATGTTTTTGTTGCATTAGCAATGTCTCCAACTGTTTCAAAAAGATCACTTGTTGATTTTGGAAGCTTCTGCAAAATCCCTGAGATAGCAACTGGTGTTAACATCAAAACACTCGTATTGCCTCCGTCAATTTTCAAAACTGCATCAATATCTTCTATCTTCGCTTTATTTAGCAATCCAAATAGCTGATTATCCATTTTAAATATTTGTGCAAATTTAGCTTTGCTGACTTTCGATATTCTGTTAGCAATACTGACCAATGTTCCTTTTTCTACCAATCGGCTGTCTACTTTGAATTCCTTGGTCATCATACCAAGTGGTGCATACGTAGAAAGGTACACTAAACCATCGACAACTGCTTTATTTGAGTCGGTTGGTGCATTTGGAAGTGCCATCACTCTTGCTTTGAAAATATTCAAGAATGTTGTAAGCACACCTATCGCAGACACGGTTATCCCAGGAGAATCTAGTTCAATTATCGAATGCATTAATTTTGATCGCGCCATTTCTAGATCGGAGAAGTTCTTCCCAAGAAATGTTCTTACCTCGGACAGATTCATTTTATGGACAAATAGATAATAATGCTGGGCAGTTTTGTTGATCAATGTTGGCAGCATTCTCTTCAATAATGGATACACATCAGTGAGGTAATGTCGCTTAGACAATGCCATATCCGTAGTATTGAGTAATGATGCTATTGGCATACCACCAGTTGCTATAAGAATGGACTTTAAACTTATCTGAGTGGCATTGGGCGTATCGTAATAATACGCTGTGTAAAAATATGTACCAAGTGGGTAATTGTATTGTCTTTTTGCCAATGCTGTCCCCTTTTGAATGATGGCATAAGATTTATCAATATCTGCGATACTTGTTGTGTTCATTATGCGAAGGAATTCACTGGAGAATATAGGAGGTATTAGTCCCATGCCCTTAAGTAACTTCAATGGCGTGCCGATAATTTCAAACCATGTCTTCTTTAGCAGTTGAGGTAATGTTGTGTTGGCTCTTGCAGCAAGCATACGGAATGTCATCTGGGCCTTTTGAGTATACATCAAATATGATTTAATCACAATAGCTGACATTTCCAATACTTTCGATGGTAATATCTTAGAATATGAGACAATTGCAGTAGAATTCATATCCAGCAAGACGCGTGCATAGTCAAATCTTATCTTCTCCAAATCAGAAAACATCTTCATTCCAACTATGGCTTTGAGAGCATCCAGGGATAGACTTTTGAAAGAACCTTTGTAAAACTGTGCCGCTGTTTTTGCAAGAAGCATTGGCAGATTCCTCTTGATTAAAGGATAAATGTCAGTGAGATAATTTCTCCTATTGATGCCTTCAGCTGATATATTTAACAGCGATGCAAGGGATACATTTCCAAAGGGAAGATGACGCAAAACTGATGCTTGATACCTGGTACTAGGTTGGTCAAAGGTTATTGCATCACTCAAATATTCGAGTAGAGTGAAGTCAAAAGTTTGGGGTCGTGCTGTTGTAATCAGGGGGTATGATTTTCGTAAGTTCGCAATACTGTTGTTGGTAAGTATGCTTATAAGAGCTGGTGATGGTTTGACTGGGAGCTGAGCAGTTAGTCCAAGGGCAGTCAAATGTTTCTCTGTTGTACCAACTAACTCGAACCAAGTGTTAAGAAGCAATTCTTCCACGGAAATCTTACGTGAAGCAGCAATGACTGTGAACTTTGTCTGCATTCGTTCTACAAAATAGATCAGAAAAACATTAAGACAGGAACTTCACAGTCAATGCTTGTAAAAGGGAAGCTTTGTATTTGGAATTCCTAGCGATACTATGTCCGTTCCAGACAAGACATCTATAGCCTCAATGCGGACACGAGGAGGGGGAGGGGGGAGGACCGTAATTGTTTGGCCTTGGCTCGAATCTGGGCGCAGCCTAGATATCTTAGGCTCAATTGAAGCTATAGTGCATAGCTATTGACACTAGAGGCGCTGTCTTTAAAAGCATATAATAGAGAGAATCTTTCTTAGTGGAATATGCTCAATGAAGTACTCTGTCCTGCCTGATCTACTTATATCAAGCACAAATTGTCGCACCCTGAGACCTGAGAATGCCCATTTTCCACCTGCTGCCATTCGACAGATAGAGTTCAACTCTAAAAAGATAATTTTATGAAAAAGAAACACCCGTAATTTCTTGAAGGATCTCTGTGATTCAAAATGGATAGCTCTTAACGCCATCTCGCATTTCTTGCAAGTTTCTGCGCTTTTATCTAAATCGTCTCTAAATTCATTTTCATATAAAGATGGGAAGGGTTTACACTGGATGATAATCAAACACAGAAGAATCACAACAAAATATCTTTAAATTTCCGATGGTGTTTGAAGAAGAAACTTAGCAGAAACTAGAAGCTTCCTCGGTAAAAACTAAGGGGAAAGGGAAGTTTCCGTTTGTCACATCAGAAATCATCGGAAATTGTGCCTTTCCTCTAAGTTTCCTCGGTGAAAATTGTCATGAAATTTTGATATTTTTTTATGTGAATTGACTTACGAAGGTAATATAGAGCATTTTTTTGTGGCACTGCACTACAGTTCTTTCCATCACCAGTAAAACCAGCTTTACATCGACACAGATACGATCCCATAATATCAGTGCATCTTGCATTTGAACTGCATACGGACGGTGATAACTTGCATCCATTAAATGAAACGCACTTTGTTCCATCATATCGTTTTCCCTTGCTACACAAAACTCGGCTCATCTGAATCACGCTGAACTTCGCAATTTCCTGTAATGATGAGTTGATAGCTTCTGTAAATGATGAAATTGGTAGTCCACGCACACTATCAAAATGCTCCCTTGGGACACCGACAGCACGCAGTAGTTTGTTCACGTCTGATTCATTCCATTTTCCATATTGTTGTATTTTTGCAATCGTCATATCTTTCAATGCTGTTTTCGTTGCATTAGCAATGTCTCCAACTGTTTCAAAAAGATCACTTGTTGATTTTGGAAGCTTCTGCAAAATCCCTGAGATAGCAACTGGTGTTAACATCAAAACACTCGTATTGCCTCCGTCAATTTTCAAAACTGCATCAATATCTTCTATCTTGGCTTTATTTAGCAATCCAAATAGCTGATTATCCATTTTGAATATTTGTGCAAATTTAGCTTTGCTGACTTTCGATATTCTGTTAGCAATACTGACCAATGTTCCTTTTTCTACCAATCGGCTGTCTACTTTGAATTCCCTGGTGATCATACCAAATGGTGCATACGTAGAAAGGTATTCTAAACCATTGACAATTGCTTTATTGGAATCAGCTGGTGTATTTGGTAGTGCCATAACCCTTGCTTTGTATACTTTTAAGAAACTTGTCAGCATACCCATCGCAAACGACGCTATTCCAGGAGAATCTAGTTCAATTATCGAGAGCATTAGTTTTGATCTCGCCATTTCTAGATCTGTGAAATTCGTCTCAGCAAATGTTTGTATTTCAGAAAGATTCATTTTAAGAATAGTTCCATAATATTGTTTAGCAGTTTTGTTGATCAATGTAGGTAGCATTTTCTTTAATAGTGGATACACATCAGTGAGGTAATGTCGTTTCGATAATGCCATATCGGTAGTATTGAGCAGTGATGCTATTGGCATTCCTCCAGTTGCCATCAGCAGAGTCTGTAAAATGATCCTGGTTGCATTTAGTGAATCGTAAAAGACAGATGTATAGAGGTACGTGGAAAGTGTGACGTTGTAATTCTTGTTTGCTAATACCGGGGCCCTTTGAATGATACCGTAGGATTTCTCGATATCTGCAATACTTGTTGTGTTGATTAAGTTGAGGAATTGATTTGAGAAGATAGGTGGTAAAAGGCCAATACTTCTGAGCTGCCGTATCGGTATGCCGATTATTTGAAACCACGTGTTATTTAGCAATTGATGCAAGCTCATGTTAGCTCTGGCAGCCAGCATAGGAAATGTCATTTGTAACTTTTGCATCAACAGAGGTCTTTGGGTTGCTTCCAAAAATTTAGCCGGCAGCATCTTTGAATATAAGGCAATTGCGGTAGAGTTCATGTCCACTAACGCGTATACGAAAGCTGATCTAATCTCCTGCAGCTCAGAAAACATTTTAATTCCAATCATGGCTTTTAGAGCATTCAGGGAAAGGGTTTTGAAAGACGCTTTGTAAAATTGTGCCTCTGTTTTTGCAAGGAGCATTGGCAAATTCTTCTTGATTAAAGGATAAATATCAGTTAGATAGTTTCCCTTATAGATGCGTTCAGCTGATACATTTAACAGCGATGCAACGGATGCATTTCCTAATGGAAACTGTAGCTGACGTAACACAGATACCGTGATTTCTGGTTGGTCACGTAGGATAGCATCCATCAAATATACAAGTAGGGTGTAATTGAAGCTTGGTGGTCTCGCTGAAGTAATCAGGGGGTGCGATCGTCGTAAACTGGCAATACTATTGTTTGTCAGTAAACTAACAAGAGCCGGTGAAGGCTTATGTGGAAGCCGTGATGTTAGGTTAAGTTCAGTCAAGCGTTGCTCTGTTGTACCAACTAACTCGAACCAAGTACTGAGAAGTATCACTTCTATATTTCTTTTACGTGAAGCAGCGATGTCTGTGAAATTTTTCTGCAGTTGTCCTACGGAAGAGAGCAAAATACAAATAATTGTATTGGTATGGCATGAAAAGCCATCTGACCATGTGAATAGGCGGTCGCCGGCGGTCGCAGGAATTTTTTTATAATGAGCTGCAGGAACTTATCCGACACATGTCTTTTTTTCATTTATCACTTTGTTTCTGATTTTTCAAAATAAGGGAGACAACTTACAAAGTCAAGCAAAGTTTGATTGCACAGATTGCGTGTCTGGTACGATTCTGCACCTCTGGTACAATTTGTGACCAAACTGTGAACAACAAATGCAAGATAGGTAAGCACTACGGTACATTTCCTTTATGCTTCTCAAAAATCATAAATGATTAGTTTAATGGGGTCCAACCTTCATTGTTCCTACCTTCATACCATGTCTTTTCTCGATGCCTCAAAAGCAGTTACGTAAAACCGGCTGTCACGTTATTGCATAGCTATCCTTGGATACAAACATCTTTTTATGAATGATGAATATTTTCATTTTGCTTCTCTGAAAATTATGATCTTTTGTCCAGTCACAGGAAGGCTTTCATATCCTGCCCAAGGGTGCTTACCTTTCAGGAAGTGTGTTTATTCGCAGTCCTGTTTCCGTGACACAGTACACAGAGTAATTACTGTCCCTTGAATCCCTATGTTATAGCATGGGTGGTAAGAAACCGCAGTTGTGCCTCATTACCGCTGCTTTGTTCTTTTGCGGGGGATAGAATTATTTGCTAGTATGGAGGAGCTAGCGTAGGAGGCCAAGAAACATACCCCGCAGAAATATCTAAATTTTCTCCGCAGAGGCAAATACACTAAATTATAACTGTGGTGTCTAACAACCCATGTTTATAGTGATTTTCAAATGCTAGCGTCTTTTGGTATTGACCACTTAAAAATCGCGCTGTCTGGTGCAATGTCATCTCGTATAACAACTGATATTGTATTACAGCAATATCGGAATTTGAAACCGCAAAATAATTCTTATGTCATCTTGACAGAAAAGATATTGCTCTGTGTACTATACGAAAAACTGCCCTGTAATAAGCATAAAAAGGTAGGCGTCCTTTCTCTGCCCTTAAGGACAATGTCTGTGTACATGTATTTTTTATAAGAAATTAAGAATTTGGGCCAGCATCGAAAGTTATTAATATTTGTGTACCCGGGGTTTCTCGTGAGTTTCTTATCGCTTTCATCATCTTCTTCTTCTTTAGTCATCTGCCTCTATCAGTCAGGCTTATGGCACCCAAGTCTTCCAGACTTCTCGATTTCAGACCGCTCTCTTCAGTTGTACGTAGCCTCCTACCCCTGAGGCTCTGGTACCCAGGGTAGTAGCCTCCATGGTTTTTTATTCAATCAATTCGTGTCGAATGCCTCTAGTTCTTTTTTCTCGATTTTTACCTTCCATCACTGTTTTCAAAAGTGTGTCATGTCTTACGTTGTGCCTGATCCAATGATTTTGTTGTCCTTTTATTCTTTTCGATATTTCTTTTCAATATTTTCAGTCTTTTAAAAGATGTAGTGAATATTTCAATACGATGCCAGAACCCTTTCTCTGAAGACATGACTCAAGTACCTTCCGAGTAATATGACATTGCGAACTGTATCAAGCGTTTTCTTTGTCAAAATGAATAGTTTCATGAGTTTATTAGTAGTGGCGTTTCTTGATATTTGCAGATCTGAGGATTGAGTTTCTCATAAGTAGTTTCTTATAAAAAAATACATGAATGTCAACTTGAAAATAGTGAAACATACCTGAGTAGTAGAAGACATTTTGTTGTGGCTCCTGACTGCACCTGTTTCCATCACCACTATATCCAGCTATGCAGCGACATAAATAGGAACCTGCAATGTCCATGCATCTTGCAGTTGAAATACAAAGTGAAGATGACTTGCATCCGGCAAATTTGACGCACATTGATCCATTGTATCGCATTCCTGTACCACATAAAGCTCTCATCAAACCAACAATAGTTTTCTGTGCAATTGTTTGAGAAGTCAAACTCATCATATCTCGTATATCATCAAGGGCAAGCCATTTAACTTGATCATATTTTGACCTAAAGATGAAAAAGATGAGAAATAGTTGCTGCATCAAAACGACTAGCTACTTACATGAGAGGGAGCAGCTTCGTTCTGTGTCATCTATATTACTACGCATTGCCCATCAGGGTATGTTTGATTGATAAATCTAAGCCTAGCAAATTCTGAAGACGATAAGTTTCATATACATGGAAACATTCTCTCTAATCAAAAATGGAAACTTCAAGACATTAGGTTTTGCTATTTTAGCCCTACCTCCCAGTCCAGATAGGTTTAAGTTTCTGGCTTAAGAACGGAACATTGAAAAGCCCTTCTAAAATTGCAAAAAGCTTACCAATTTAAAATGCTGGGATCAGTTCAGTTTAACAAAAGAGCCTTTCAGCTTATACATCTTGAGTGCCAGTTGTAAAACATCTAAAGGAACATTTAAAAGCAGAATGGATATTAGTTTAAGGGGCGTGAAAGGAGGTTTGAAATCTCCGTTCATTCGCTTCAAACGTTGTTCATTTGTTTTCCTTTACTGTTCGCGTTGTTTTACTTAGTTTCCTTAATCAGTTTTGTTCGTAGATTTATCTTTATAGATGGAGTGAAGACAGTAGTCAGAATGACAACAGTTGTTCAAAATTGGACTTATGACGATGATTCCCTTGTATCCCTGCGGTAAACCTTGCTCAAGAGGGACGCATAATGAAACATTGAAAAACTTGGCCCTATTTTCTTCAATCATCAATGGAATTATGATGGAATCACGGCTTCGAATCTCAATCCCGTGGGAGTGTTTTCAATTCTTCAATCGAATCGAAAATTCTACCACATTTACACCGTAACAATAGTAATTCACAAATCTCGCAATCTGATTGGTACTGTAGGAATCGCAACGTTTGGGCCTAAATAGGGCCAGGTTTTTAGAGTAATGTTATGAGACTCTCTTGACTGAAGGGCCATCATTAAGTCAAAGAGCATAGGGAAACAAGAGACTCATCGTCATACGTCTACTTCAAAATTTTGCCATAGAAAGAAGGATATACATTATCGTTAACTTAGCCTGCGCGCAGACTTTGGTGACTGAGGAGAAGAGGAAAGAAAGCCTCTTTCTTTCCTCTCCTCCCCAGTATCCTCCCCAGTAACCAAAGTCTCCGCACCGGTTACGTTACCTTGGCACCTTAAGAATAGCAGCGAGTTTGTCCACATCATTATTCGACCAATTGCCATAACTCTGTAAATCCACTAAGAACAGATCGACTGGCTTTTCTTTTTTCTTTGCAGCAACATCATTAACAGTCTTCACAAGGTTTAATATAGTTGCAGGTAGCATTGATAATGTTACGCCAAATTGAAGTGGTGTGAAGTCCGCCAGGTTCTTGTTAATATTACTCATTTTCAACAAAACATCCCAGTCACGCAATGTCGTTTTGTTCATTGTTAGCAGCAGTGCATCAGAAGGAAAAGATCCATTGAACATTGACTGTAAACCGAGAGCATTGAGACGTGCGGGTGTCGTTGCAATGGCTTCAAAGTATGTTTGTACTAGCAGTTGATGAATCGATATTTTAGCCACCGCCGCATTTTGTCTGAATGTTTTAATCAATTTTCCTGAAAAACAGAAACTAAAAATCCGGAATATGTTCTATCGTTCTTGAAGAAGTAATAGATTGGGAATCGCACCAAATGTTGAAAATTCTGATAATAGTTTTCGTTTGACACCCCACAGCAAATTGTCAGATGAGGAATTTTCAGAAACTGTCGATCTTACAAATGGGTGTCCCATCAGATGAGATAACAGGACGCAACAGACACAAAAAATTGCCAGTTATCATAAAAAGTTTGTTCAAATCTTCTACTATCCAACGAACCAAATAATGTGTGTTTTGTGGCAGGTAATGGGCAATTTTTGACAGTTTGCTGCACTTCTCGACAGGAATAGTAGGCACAGCAAGGGGGCTACAGCCTCATAGTTAGAAGCTCATCTTAACCTCCCTTTAGGAGGAAATTTTTGGGATATTTTCGGAGGCAAAATGGAAGAATGACGAATGAAAAATGTGTTTTTAGTCATTTTAGCCCCCTATCGTAACTTCCAGCTCCTCTCTTGAAGGATCTTTTTGGCACCTTGTTCCTCAGCTTTGCCTACTGGCCTAAGTAGGCCATTAGGAATTGAATTTAATCACGTGACCGAATAAAAGAAGTACGTACCAGTTATGTCGGATTTTTCATCTCCACTTGTTGTGCTGATGAGAAGCAATAGTGAAATGGCGACCAATGCACACTTCATCATACAGCTGACAACGGCCATGACTCCAAAGAGCCTTTTAACTTACTAGGAAGAATAATTGTCAAAATTAAAGGAGGAGAGTGGCAGTTAAAATTCTTGTGCAAGGCTTGGAAAGTATCCCCATAGTAGTGACCAGAAAAACGGAGATGTGACCACGACCTTTTTTTACTAGACAACAGATGAAGGATCCGAAAATCTATTCAACTTCATGAAAATTCCGCATTGTACTTGACATTTTCCACATTGACATTTTCGAGCAAATCTGCGTCCGGTGCAGATGGAGAATTCCATTGTTCCGCCGAGAAATCGGTAGAATTCCGTATTCCGTGACAAATTTGCCTCAAACTCCGCTGTTCCGCAAACCCTGATGATTCCCACCTTTAGCAGTCTGTCCCGTTTTATGGTTCACACGGAAACGGGGACATAATCATTCGGGGTTTCTGCGACTTGCGATCCTGGCGATCCTTCATTTTATCATATTTTAACACAAAACCCTATCAGCTAAGAAGAACAAAAAGGAACTATACAAATATCTATTTACATATAATAAAACCTTAGAAATTTGCTGGTCTTCCCAGGGATCGTGCTTCGGGAATGATGCTAGATTTTCAGGAATTTCAGTTTCCTTTTTTGAAAATGGTAATCGTGGAACTCATCCTGATTTCTAATGGGATTTCATTCCATGTCTTTGCACCAGAGTAGAAAAAACTGCTTTTGGAGAATTCTAGGTTCTGCCTTGGAGTGTCAAAATCTAAACAATTTCTTGTTGGATAGTTAGATATTTGAGATCTGGTAACAAGTCATGTAACACCGCATTCACACTGGCGCAGTTAAACCAGCTTTATCAAAGCCAGGCTAAGTTTCAGCCAATCAAATGCACTCAATTTGTTAGACTGTCCAATCAAAAGGCTCCATTCGATAACCTGGTCTAGTTTAAACTGGTTTTACTTGCAAGTGTGAATGGGGCGTTAAGAATCGACAATAATTCAAACATGAAGACACGATAAAAAGATTTGATGCTTGAAGAATCCGAAAAAGATTAACAGTTGGACATTTCACTCTTGAAAGATTTCTGAGGGACTTGCTTTGTTTCCAAAGTTACCACAAACATTCCACTTATATGATAACAACATAATGACACTGACTAAACTTTTTGGACCATAGCATGACTATGATCATAGATATCTTGCTGACTGTTTAAAACCAAGGTGAGTCGATCTCGAATGGTTGCTCAGATGACGATTGATTTTGGAAGAGCGACACAGATTTCAAATCTTACAAAGATTTCAAATTTGCTGAACTCAGCAAATACCGCAAAAAATGGTCAGTTAAAAGCACATGGTTAAAAGCTGCAATATTGTTAATGTCATAATGTAAGGATCCGTGGATGCCTAAGAAGATTCTAATCAATGAATTGATTTCAAATTTGCTGAGCTCGACACAACTGCCTACGGCGAATAAAGAGTCCATAGGGGCCCATAGGAAATCAAAGAAAATCACAAAATTCTCCACTGCGTCCTTACACATGTTTCGGCCTTCTTGCCGCTGTTAGTTAACTTGTTTCAGGAGCCCGTCATACCCAAACGGAAGTAAATAGGTTTTGACAACTGATTGAACTGCTGTCTTGAGACTTCTATCATCATCGTTATTCATATTCACAGTCGAACACAGTCATGTTTGTCCAACAAGCGTCGATGGCACCATCAAGGCTGAAGCAAGCCCCAGACAGCCCCCAAACATCAGCAGCCAGAGAGATCTCTCGCAGATATGGCTGTTTTACTGCCCAAGTTTGAATCATAGACAAGCCAAAACACCTTGTTTACACTGAAAAACAAAAGAATTACCTTTCTCTGAACTTGAAGAGCAGCAAGTTGTTGACAACGATCAAATCAGGTAGCAGAGTTACTCCTCAGCGAAATGATGACTGCCAAACATTTCTGATTGCGTTCGCAATTTCTTGATGACGATCCGCTTGGGTGAATTTGATTGTCTTACAACTGTCTTACACATTCTTCGAATTGCTTCTCGAAAATTTACATCACAAAAGTAGGCGAATAGCAAACAATAAAGCTATAACATGGTCAATAGATAATAACTGATTGATTGAATTGAACCGGCCGGAATCATAAACAACGAGAATGACAAGAAGTTTGATTGAATATATCCACTTTGAGAAACTTTATGTTGTATAAAAGGATAGCTGCTGGTGTTCGGCAATAGACGTCCCGCGGCGGTTATGAGTCATGATTTGTTTTGGTAGGCAGCTCGTCCAAGCTTGCCTTGAGGTTCTAGTGGAGTTTACCAACAACCATGCCAGTTACAACTCAACGCAACGTGAATTTAGTTAGGCTGTCTTAGAACATTATGTGTACTTTTTATAAGAAACTTCTCTCAAGGTACGCAACTCTCGCATCGCGAAAAAACCAAGAAACTCCAGCACTGGGAAAAGATAACTTAACTTGAGAAGGCAAAAACTGCTAGATAACACCATAGCTGTGTTTCCTTTGACACAAACGTACGTCTTTGTGAGTGCAAAATTAGCGAGTAAATACTTGCATTGAGGCCTAAAAGTCATTCTTGTAATAACTGGTTTCAGTCATACGAAAATATCTGTTTGGTGAGTGATGAAGTAAATATTTGCTGACGGCATCATGTGGCAATTTTTGGTGAAGACCCATGATTGGAAGGCTCCATGGCAGAGTTTTTAAAACCAGTTAACTTTTTGATGAGAAACATTGTCATGTTGTTGTGTTGAAAGGAGAATTATTCGACCCCTTCTGCCATTTCCTCGCCTTATTCTATCACTTTTCCACTTTTTTGTGCGAAAAGTACTGCATACGAACCAAACGCATTACCTAAATGCCCGAGGCCCTTATTCAACCAAATATTGCTGATGATGCATCTTCCCAACGCGGCTATTCAAGCTAGGACTGACTTAGGGCGTTTATTCCATTTATTTATCTGGTATCTTTGATCAGTTAATCATAAAAAAGGCATCTTCTATCAAAATCTTGAATGCACGCAAACAGTATTTGAATAGCATATTCACTGAACAAGGAAGTTAGGCTGCCGTGCTAAAAATACGGACCATGTTGTCGCAGGAGCCAAATCTTTCGGGAAAAAGCAAGGCTATAGCCTTTGAAAATGGATTACCTTTGGACCCAATAACTTTCTGGCAAAAAGCAAGGCTATAGCCTTTCAAAAGCATCGATTTTTGGGCCCATAAATTTTTGGCCAAAAAATCAAAGGCTATAGGCTTTGAAAATAGATAATTTTTGGACACATTGATTTTCGGGCAAACAGTAAAGGCTATAGCATTGGAAAATAGATGACTTTTGGACCCAACAATTTTCGGGTAAAAAGCGAAGGCTATAGCCTTTGAAAATAGATGATTTTTGGATCCATCGATTTTCTGGCAAAAAGCAAAGGCCTTTGAAAATAGATAACTTTCGGACCAAATGATTTTCAGGTAAAAAGCAAAGGCTATAGCCTTTGAAAATAGATGATTTTTGGACCCAAAAATTTTTGAGCAAAAAGCAAAGGCAATAGCCTTTGAAAATAGATAACTTTTGGACCAAATGATTTTCAGGTAAAAAGCAAAGGCTATAGCCTTTGAAAATAGATGATTTTTGGACCCAAAAATTTTTGAGCAAAAAGCAAAGGCAATAGCCTTTGAAAATAGATAACTTTTGGACCAAATGATTTTCGGGTAAAAAGCAAAGGCTATAGCCTTTGAAAATAGATGATTTTTGGACCCATCGATTTTCGGGCAAAAGGCAAAGGCTGTAGCCTTTGAAAATGGATGATTTTTGGACACAATGATTTTCGGGTAAACAGCAAAGGCTATAGCCTTTGAAAATTGGTGACTTCTGGACCAATCAATTTTTGTCAAAAAGCATCGCTATAGCCTTTGAAAATAGATGATTTTTGGACCCAATGATTTTCGGCGAAAAGCGAAGACTATAGCCTTTAAAAATAGATTATTTTGTACCCAACGATTTTCGGGCAAAAAGCAAAGGCTATAGCCTGTGAAAATAGATCATTTTTGGACCCATCGATTTTCGGGCAAAAAGCAAAGGCTATAGCCTGTGATAATAGATCATTTTTGGACCCAACGATTTTCGGGCAAAAAGCAAGGCTATAGCCTGTGAAAATAGATGATTTTTGAACCTAACGATTTTCGGGCAAAAGCAAAGGTTATAGCCTTTGAAAATAGATCATTTTTGGACCCAACGATTTTCGGGCAAAAAGCAAAGGCTATAGCCTGTGAAAATAGATCATTTTTGGACCCATCGATTTTCGGGCAAAAAGCAAGGCTATAGCCTGTGAAAATAGATGATTTTTGAACCTAACGATTTTCGGGCAAAAGCAAAGGCTATAGCCTGTGATAATAGATCATTTTTGGACCCAACGATTTTCGGGCAAAAAGCAAGGCTATAGCCTGTGAAAATAGATCATTTTTGGACCCATCGATTTTCGGGCAAAAAGCAAAGGCTATAGCCTGTGATAATAGATCATTTTTGGACCCAACGATTTTCGGGCAAAAAGCAAGGCTATAGCCTGTGAAAATAGATGATTTTTGGACCCAACGATTTTCGGGCAAAAGCAAAGGCTATAGCCTGTGATAATAGATCATTTTTGGACCCAACGATTTTCGGGCAAAAAGCAAGGCTATAGCCTGTGAAAATAGATGATTTTTGGACCCAACGATTTTCGGGCAAAAGCAAAGGCTATAGCCTGTGAAAATAGATCATTTTTGGACCCAACGATTTTCGGGCAAAAAGCAAGGCTATAGCCTGTGAAAATAGATGATTTTTGGACCCATCGATTTTCGGGCAAAAAGCAAAGGCTATAGCCTGTGATAATAGATCATTTTTGGACCCAACGATTTTCGGGCAAAAGCAAAGGCTATAGCCTGTGAAAATTGATTATTTTTGGACCCAACGATTTTCGGGCAAAAAGCAAAGGTTATAGCCTTTGAAAATAGATCATTTTTGGACCCAACGATTTTCGGGCAAAAAGCAAAGGTTATAGACTGTGAAAAATAGATTATTTTTGGACCCAACGATTTTCGGGCAAAAAGCAAAGGCTATAGCCTGTGATAATAGATCATTTTTGGACCCAACGATTTTCGGGCAAAAGCAAAGGCTATAGCCTGTGAAAATTGATTATTTTTGGACCCAACGATTTTCGGGCAAAAAGCAAAGGTTATAGCCTTTGAAAATAGATCATTTTTGGACCCAACGATTTTCGGGCAAAAAGCAAAGGTTATAGACTGTGAAAAATAGATTATTTTTGGACCCAACGATTTTCGGGCAAAAAGCAAAGGTTATAGCCTTTGAAAATAGATCATTTTTGGACCCAACGATTTTCGGGCAAAAAGCAAAGGCTATAGCCTGTGAAAATAGATCATTTTTGGACCCATCGATTTTCGGGCAAAAAGCAAAGGCTATAGCCTGTGATAATAGATCATTTTTGGACCCAACGATTTTCGGGCAAAAAGCAAGGCTATAGCCTGTGAAAATAGATGATTTTTGGACCCAACGATTTTCGGGCAAAAGCAAAGGCTATAGCCTGTGATAATAGATCATTTTTGGACCCAACGATTTTCGGGCAAAAAGCAAGGCTATAGCCTGTGAAAATAGATGATTTTTGGACCCAACGATTTTCGGGCAAAAAGCAAAGGCTATAGCCTGTGAAAATAGATCATTTTTGGACCCAACGATTTTCGGGCAAAAAGCAAGGCTATAGCCTGTGAAAATAGATGATTTTTGGACTCAGTGATTTTCGGGCAAAAAAAAGCAAAGGCTATAGCCTGTGAAAATAGATCATTTTTGGACCCAACGATTTTCGGGCAAAAAGCAAAGGTTATAGCCTGTTAAAATAGATCATTTTTGGACCCAACGATTTTCAGGCAAAAAGCAAAGGCTATAGCCTGTGAAAATAGATGATTTTTGGACCCAACGATTTTCGGGCAAAAAGCAAAGGCTATAGCCTGTGAAAATAGATGATTTTTGGACCCAACGATTTTCGGGCAAAAAGCAAAGGCTATAGCCTGTGAAAATAGATCATTTTTGGACCCATCCATTTTCGGGCAAAAAGCAAAGGCTATAGCCTGTGATAATAGATCATTTTTGGACCCAACGATTTTCGGGCAAAAAGCAAAGGTTTAGCCTTTGAAAATAGATCATTTTTGGACCCAACGATTTTCGGGCAAAAAGCAAAGGTTATAGCCTGTGAAAATAGATAATTTTTGGACCCAACGATTTTCGGGCAAAAAGCAAAGGCTATAGCCTGTGAAAATAGATGATTTTTGGACCCAACGATTTTCGGGCAAAAAGCAAAGGTTATCGCCTTTGAAAATAGATGATTTTTGGACCCAACGATTTTCGGGCAAAAAGCAAAGGTTATAGCCTTTGAAAATAGATGATTTTTGGACCCAACGATTTTCGGGCAAAAAGCAAAGGTTATAGCCTTTGAAAATAGATAATTTTTGGACCCAACGATTTTCGGGCAAAAAGCAAGGCTATAGCCTTTGAAAATAGATAATTTTTGGAACGATCGATTGGTTCTTTGCAGAGGATTCACAGATAAATGAGATGTAAGATGATTTTGACACGTTTTCATTACCATATGATGCCCTAATACAAAACGTACTTGGCTAATAATACCAAAATAATACTCTTTCGAGACAGATATCTTAAGGAGACCACATAAGATACAACTAAGTCATGAAATTAAATGCTACAACTGTTAATTGATGATCGATCGATTGGGTATTAAAAAACAGATACTAAATTCTATCAAATCTAAAATAAACGCGGATAAATGCCTTACGAGAATGGTCTGTTAATGATTTTGTAAACAGTAGCACGTGAACTTTCAAGGTATCTTTGGGGAAAGAATTTCATAGTAACGAAACTGGTTTGTCTACAAGTCGCTTCATTTAATGGCTCCAACGGCGGCCAGTGCAGATAATTTCAATGTCAAAATTGGATAACAAGCAATATCTAAATCATCGGGGGAGGGGTGTTTCAGAAATTTTGGTTAATGTTGTGCTGTCAATACTTAGAAGATGAATTTGGTTAACGTTGTGCCAGACCAAATTTCTAATGACAAGATTACCAAACAGCGTGTACCATCTAATAGAGATTTCCAAGCAGTCAGCATGAGGTCTTTATCACAGCGAAAAACGTATGAAACAGCAATCAGAAATACGGATTCATCTAATTCACAACACAGGAACAAGGAGCTTCCTCTGGGGTCTCTTCAATAAATCATATTCAGACGACTCTTTGGTCAAACCGGTTTCACGTAAATATTACTGGCAGTTTTGCATTGAATCTTAGGAAAAGCCTAGGTGTGATTTAAGCGATATACACAAATTGTTGACTTTTGGACCGATCGATTTTTTGCTAAAATACAAGTAGCCTTACAAAAGTGGTACTTTCTACAAGCCTTGGGAACTTGCGATATAACAGACGACAACCTGTTTATAAGTCCCGTTTCGCAACCTAGGTTAGTTTGTAAGACTGGAAATTAGAGAAGACTTCTATTACTACGTTTTTTGTTAGGCCCATTCTCTTACGAAGATTACACAAATGACCAGTTATTTACAATTTAAATACACATCAAATATGGATGCGACTTGAAGTGGCTACAAGTAGCTTTAATCGAATTTTTGGACTATTTAAGTATTTACTTGACTGCATGTCCAGATTTGTTTTTCTACTTAGGCTCTATCAAGACTTAGGATTTCAGTCAGTTCTACACAAGACCTGAAAGAATTGTTTGGAGTGTGGATATTTCGAGGTAACCACAGATCTTTCCATATCTAAGTCAATTGAGAGGAATTACTAAATTTTTTGAGTCAACGAGCAGTATGAGATACTCAACTTCAGCATTATTGAGATTCAACTATATCTAACACTTTGAATATTTCATGAAAGAAAGAATCCAATGGCCTAATTTTTGTAACTTGTAAAGCCTCTGAACTGCTCTGTGCTAGATGACAGCCATCTACGACGCTAGATATTTTGTTAAAATTGCAGAAAGTTATAGCAAATAAGTAAATTTCTCAGACCAATTGTGGCTAATTCAGGCCTTGAATTGTGGGCCAGACAACTTGACATATTATAACAACGACTATTGTAAATTGGGGCATCCACAACCAGCATATGACCAGTGTATATAGCATGGGATTCGCTACACGATCCGAATGATTATTACACACAAAAAACAGTCTAGTCTGAACAAGAATCAAACGACTTACTCTTCAACACATGAAACCTACTGTACACTGTACTGTTTACAGCTATCCTACACTGCTATGGAAAATATGTCCGAGCGCTACACTTCTGTACTTTAACCCTTTCACCCCCGGAAGGGCCATATGGCCCAACAGTATTCATTGAGGACTAATAATTTTTCAGGGGGTAAAGCATTTGGCATTTTGATTGATTTGAAAGGTTATGCATATTGCATTTATCTATTGCTTACTGAATCACTAATTATGATACCCCCTGCAAAACGACAATCTACATTAGGTTTTCGTGTTAAGCTTAATCTTAGCCGGGCGTGAAAGGGTTAATAAATTGAAAGAGAAGGCCACTGTCATCGTGTGGTAACCTCGTGAAGAATGCTTGTCCTGAAGTGTTGCCAAACCTGAGCAGATTGTTAGCATAGGTTTCAAATCTTTAAAAAGCCGGATGTAAAATTGGATGACCTATTTCTTTGAACTGAACGGCTTTAAAGAAACTGGAACTATTTACAGTAAATCTGCCGTTGGACTTTTCTAAAATCTTCAATATTTTAAGAATTACAGCGTTTTTCTTCTTTTTTAAGAATTAAAGAAAATTTTCGAAAAAAATGTAAAACGATCGTAATTTCTAAACCAGTTGACGAAAGATCAAATGATTTTCAAGAAAACCATAGTTTATGGATGCCTACAATATGGTATCAAGCAAAACTCTTTCACTCTTCTGGTTTGTGATTCACAAATTTGATGACGTCACATCATAAAATGAGCCGAAATATTAAAAGGCTGTAATTTCGACAAACAATAAAGATTTCTGAAAAGTCCAACGGTAGAATCCTAGAATAGTGGCTAAAGTTTCTTTCAAGTCATTCAGTTTAAATAAATAGGTCACTGAGTTTTACACCCGGCTTTTTTCGTAGATTTAAAGATTTGGAACCTATGCTCAGATTGCTGCATCTTGCAAACAATCAGGTGTACACAATTCTAACTACTGTCTACGTTATGTCGTGTTAATGTCACGTGTTTGAATTATTCCCAGCAAAAACACTAAGATCACCGAAATTTTCCAGGTTCGAGCAAGTTCGTTCGAAGTTTGTTCCAACTTTTCTCGGCAATGACTGGCACAAATGAACCATTTGTAAGCGTAACTTTTGACTCAAACTCATCGCGTTATCAAATGATATGATTGAACTGCGATACGAAAATGTTTCTCGGTGCCATACTGTCAGGGTAAATCATAAGAATTAACGGCTATTTTGGAAGAGGTCATAACTTGCTGAAAAGTTACATAGAACTAATCTCCCTTTAAAGGAAACTTCGATATTTTCATAAGTTAAGTGATGCAATTTGATGCTCTATACCAAGATTTCATCTGCAGTTATTTTCGGTGATTACTGTGAGATTTATCATGGTGTGGTGCGGATATGAAGTTCAGCTTATGTGACGATTATCATGACTGAGATAACAAAGTCGTATGATCGGTCCAAAAGTCATGGAGTTGGTATATACTTGTTATTGAAAGCATGGATCTCATACAGGTAGTTTCGTCTTTCAGACAGTCTCCGACCAATAATCAAATCTATGCGGAATCTGCAAAGTCAAGAGCCTACCGTTTCTGTCTCGTTCTGCTAGTCCCAATTTTTGCTTCGCAAAGGACGTACACGATTACCCAAACCGGAGTCCCGTTTAAAATGTCATCAAAATTCAATTATGAACCCTATGATAAAACTTTCTGTTTGATCTCCCTGATCAATGACCCAAAATATATCTACGAATGATGAAATGTTTGTTGCCCATAGTTGAAGAAAGGTATAAAGTGACATTCTAGAACACTCTATGATAAGCTTTGCTCCTTAAGCAATATCGCAAATCTTGCCAAAGAGCCATGTCATTGAAATTTTGCATTGTTCTACGATAATAGTTTTTGTGTCATACGTTAATACGATAATAGTTTTTGTTCTACGACAACTGACGCCAAACTTGAGGCTTGACACAGAAAGAAATAATCCGGTAATCATGAGTGCCGCAAAACCAGGCAACCTTAAATAGAGCTAAGTTTGCAAATGTTAAAAGATCTCCTATACCTGGAAAATTGTTTGGTCTTTGATCCATTGCTAAACAAAGGAAATTTATAGATCGGCCATGTGATCAAATTTTTGTGATTTTCAAACAAAAGTGCCTCTTTGGGAAACCTGGCATATTCCTGTATTATTGCTAAGAACAAACGAGAAGACAAAACTTTATAACTGCTTCACAGGGGGGGGGCTATACAATTACTTTCAAACTGTTGAAAGTCAAGTAAAGAAGCAGTAATGAAGATCAAGGAAACTAAGAAGTGCGCTGCTAATTCACGTTTGGTACAAATCCTAAAATGTCAATTAAAAACATAAATAGTGTAATACTTATCAAAGTAAATATTGGATTATATTGGATCCTGAACGAACCTTAAAAGCTAAATAATCAAAAAACGACATGAATAAAAGCAGATAATGAAACAAAATTGATTTATTTTTATATACCTCGTCTGTTCATGAATTTAAACTTCACCAGCAATTCTTGGGTGTATCTGTGAGGAAAGGATAACAATTAATTGCAAGCTCTCCTTTATAATCACAAAATACAGGTTTGCCAAAAGGGTTATCAAATTTGAAAAATAATTGTTAATTCCTGATAGGACTACTCATTTTCATTTTGCCAACTTTTACTTCCTTCAAAAACTTGAGTTTCCAGACAAAAATTCATTTGAAAAACCCATGTTTACTGTTGTACTCGAGCATGATAAAATCAAGTATCAAAGATATCAATATATATAATAAATATATATATATATATATATATATATATATATATATATATATATATATATATATATATATATATATATATATATATATATATATATATATATATATATATATATATATATATATCAGAAATATGTTCTTTCGGCATAAAATCTCAATAAATCCTACATGAATGAAAGACATGAATTTTCCGGTCGAATACGTAAAAAAATTGGTATTTTTCAGAAATTCGATCACTAGCCTATGAATACACCCATTAACCAAAAACAGATAGAGTCTACAAAACAAGGAACAAAAATTGCCACAGCGGTGTCCAGATTCCCAGAAACACAATCGATATTGCCTTCAATGGGATGCATTTCACACATTATGCGAAGAGAGGATTTGAATACTCAATTAGGCGGCTGTAACAGGCTATTGTTCCTTTTTTCGTAGACCCCTCTTTCTTTGGAGAGTATGTCTACCTGTAGGTTGTTCGATTGCTGGCTTCTTTTTGCTTAGTTTAGGACTAGTGTTACAACTACCCCCATTAGGAAGTGTCCCAGTCTTTTATTCTCCCTAGGGTGCTGCTTTCTACGACTGAGCAAAAAACTCGCCACTTTGAGCCCCCTTAGCTCCCTACAACAGATCCCAAATTAGGCAACTCTTGATATTTTCTTCATAGGGGGTTGAACTCTTGCTGTATATATCATTTCAAAAAGCTTATCTGTCCAAATACTTCCTTATCTCAGATTAGTCGATGACGTCATTTTACGCAGTTTCTTCTCCGTCATTCTCTACATATAAACCGATCACCAGAATAAAATCTACTTACCCCAAGTAAATTAAATGGTACATATCCAGTTTCTTTCTTTTTGCTTTCTGCCCACCACCATTCTCTCTCATTTGCATCTCCCCTTCGCAGTATCCTTAATTGTTCTCCACAGTGGAAACTCAGCTCATCCTCATTCTCTGCTGTATAATCATAAAGTGAACACACTTCTCCATTATTGATTCTGCCAACTTGTTCTTTGCATTCTGAAAAATATAGCACCTTTTTCAAAAGCCTAACCAGTTTAACTGAAAGGTATATTGCTGTGGCGGGTAGGGTGTAAAAGACAAGAGCATTTTCAAAACCAACAGATACAACATCTTCGTTGAGGTTGAGTGAAATATCTTGCGTGGTAGGAATTATCTAGGCCACCTATGAAAGAACTAAATTGGTATTACATAGACAACATATAAATCAACTTGTCTCCTTCTCGTATTTGTCTTTCTAACAAACTCAAATTGATAAGTGTCAAATTACAAAATCTTGTTCTGGTTTGCTCCTTCGTAGCTTGCCCCTTCGTAGCTTCATAGCTCTTGAAATCCAAACGAGCTTTACCTCTTCTCTCCTTCTCTTCTTCCACTGCGTGGCATTGCTGCTACCAACGACCAAACCAGAACGAGATTTTGTAATTTGAGACTTTGGCGGTAAACGATGAGGGCCTAACTGCACGCTAGCACTGTGTTAAACCTGAAAGAAGCTTACTTGCTGCCCCGGAGGGTACAGATAGAGACAAAAAACACGAAGGGAGACAAGGTGATTTATACTCTTTTGTCATACCAATTTAGTTCATTCATGGCCTAGATTTTCTCCTACAAACAATGATCATCTTTTCTTACGTCTTTATTCAAGCCTTCGTTACTGTCTACAGATGCTTTTCTATCACATAGACCAAAAAGAAGTTCAACTGTTTAAAAAATTGATGCGTGGAGAGTAGTTGAGGTATTGGGTTGAATCAAAGTGACGTTGATAGCCGATAAGGTTAAGTGTCTTGGTTAGTTTTTCCATTTTTCAGAGCAATGGATCTAGGTAAGATTCAAATTACAACAATCTGCAAAATAAAAAATGCGCGGAAAGCGCCCCGAAACCCTCGGTAAAAATTACATACAAGCACATCACTTCAGCGTAAAATTCAACGATCTATTTTCTTTACTTAAATGGCAAGAAAGAAACTTTAGATTTCTACATATAGCAAATTCTTGGGTTAGACTTTCAGAAATTTGAAATTTTTCGAAGTCACGCGGCATTTTATTGCAAAAATTTTGAGATGCGATATTATCGAATTTCTACATCGTTAACCAGAGGGGAGACACAACTTCGGTTGATATCTTATTGCAGAAATCGATAAACTATGGTTTTCTTGCACATTATTTCATTTTTCATCAGCAACTTTCAATAGATGATTCGTTTTAGTTTTTTTCCAAAAGTTAGCTTGAACTCATCAAAAAAGAAGAAAAGCATTGTAATTATGAAAGTATTGAAGATTTCACGAACTTCAACGCATGGCAAAGGAGCTAAAGTTTCCTTGAGTATATTCAGTTAAGAGAAATAAGTCATGGAATTTAACACAACCCTTTATAAGTTTTAGAACAATGTTTTCTACATGAGGTGGATATGTCGAAATCAATGATCATACCATGCAAGAATCCGAAGCATTGGTCATAGTTGTCTTCAAGACGTGAACATTTCTCTGCTGCTGTTTGCCTGTCTGAATATGTCGTGGCGTAGACTGATGCCCCATGTTCAACTAAAAACTTGCATAATTCCATATCATTGTAGAAAGCTGCACAATGAAGAGGAGTCCTGCAAGGAAAGAACGGTCGAATATAAATATATATATAGCAAAAATCAAAAAAGGTGAATTTTGTAACGACTCTCTCTCTCGCTCTCCCTCTCTCTCTGATATCACACTTTATTTCATTTTAAATTCTTTTAACATGGTAACCACGTCGGCAAAGGCCGCTTTTCACAGGGCCTTGACAAAAATTTTTAACTTACAGTTTACATGTAAAAACTCTAACTGAGTTGAAACTGTGATGTGACGAATGTCTCATTTTCATAATCAAAAACTGGAATTTCAAGGCAATATTCTACCATTATCAAATGCGTTTCCTCGAACAGACAAACAGTCCTCCTTACAAAATTGCTCTTGCAACAGGAAAGCCTATTTTTCTGTGGCAAAATAAAGACTTCGATCTTTCACCATTCTGGTCATGTTCCGATATTCCACTTGTAAGAAATCATGCCTAACTTTTGAGATATTTACAACATAAGAGAAAAGTATTTCTTGAGAAATCGCTCGACGTGTTTCTTCCCTTGTGCAAAGATCGGTTTCTTGATCGATTTTTCCAAAATTCTTACGAAAGTATATAATATTGGCTCCAGCAACACGACTGAAGTCAAATGTAGCCTGTGTTGTCCCTATGGGGTCGTGATCTTGATACTGGTAAACTTTGTAATGAAATTACGCAGCTTGAAATGATGACGTTTACTGTGCCAAGAAAAATTTTCAAGTTGCTAAAAATACACTACAGTATGACTTATCAATCGGAATTAATCTGGTAAAAGCTAGGTGTTAAAACTCGTCATTTCCCCATCCATGCTTCTCACATGTCGTTGGTATGACGTCATGAATATCTTCCAGGGGGTAAAATAATTAATCTTTAGCAAAATGTATAAGGCTCAAGAATTGACAAATACGGAAACTGACGGAACTATGAATAAAAAACTGGTGGCCAGCACTTTTCATTGTCGAGGTCTTCTAAAATAAGGCAAATGAAAACATTGCCTTTTAATTACCTTCAATAGGCATATGAGTCGGAAAAAATCCAACACGAAATTTAGGAAAAAATCTCACTGACTGAGTTGTCTATATTATTGACTGTGTCTTGCAAAATAAATTGGCAAGTAAAGTATATATGTATTTTCATAAGGAACTCAACAAACTTGAGGCATTCCATTACAGAAAAATATAACTTACGAAGCTATCTTATGGATCCTTTTACAGTTTTTATTTGTTTCCCGTGTAATATTGCTCTGAGCATATTTATCGATTTAGATTAAGTCACTATTTACATGATTGTGTATATAAAGCTAGATGTAAATGATCGATATTACATAAGACGACAAACAAGCAAACGCAATGTCAAAACATTGGAAAGGCTTCAGAAAACTTTGACATGTTCACGAGGCACAGGTAGTGAATATGAAGACTGTTATTGAGCCTTCAAGAAACTCGTAAGAACCTGAGCACTCAAAATCTAGAAATTTTAAGAAACTCTCGTTACTGGCTTAAATTGCTAGTTTCTTTAACTAGAATATGCGTGTTATACTTGAAAGCAGCACGTTATTTGGGACAATACTCTTTCGTGCAATTCAGCTAAGCACCAAAACTTTCTTTTCTAGCCTGTGCATCGAGTTTCAAGGAAAAACCAAAGGGACAGAAAAACAAAGCGAAGCATTCTACTTGTAAGCTTCATTAAGAGACATCGGATTCGAGAATATTTGACAGTTTTATTTTTGTTACAGAAGGTACTTTGAACATGTATCTATGGGGCATTAGTATTCCTGGCTCGACAAAAAACTTCAAAAACCAAAATCAACGCATTAAAAGTTGTGAAAAACGACACTTACCATCCATTATTATCCGGTGAATTGATATCACAACCGATTTCAACCAGCAATCTGACAACTTCTTTGTGATTGCCGCAAACGGCATTGTGAAGTGCAGTTATCCCCTCTGCGTTGGAGAAGCTTGGATCTGGTACTCTATGCACCATTTCTTTAACTAAGCTGATCTCTCCTTCCAGGGCAGCATCAAGCAACAATGCGTGTGGATCTAACTGTATTCTTCCCCGTTTTTTGTTGTCTCGGCCTGGTTTTTTCAATATAGTAGGTGGCATCTTTTCAGGGGGCACGCTAATAATGACTGGGAGTACGGGCTGCTCGGGCTCCAAAATCTGGGAGCTGGAATCATTGATCGATTGTTCAGATGGTTGGTCATCATTACCCTTATCAAAATATGGGAGAAGATCATTCTGTGTTGCACTTATCATATCAATATCAGCATATGAAATCTGGTAAGGGTCATTTGGGTTGTACGCATCCCCGTAGCCATTTGAAGGACCAAGGTAGCTTTCTTCTCGCTCTAGGTCTACCATTTCTCCATCTGCAACCGGTTTCACACCAGGCATTGCATCTTTAAACTGCTCTACAAGATCCTGAACTGACATCTTATTAATATCATCTGTGAGCTCACTCATGTTAGGCTGACGTGAATGAGTAAACTTTTCTTTAAAGTCGTTCACTTCATCAGCAGTTGCATTGGGTGTTTGTTGATCGAGATTTTGCTCGATTAAATTTTTCTTCTTTGGAGGTAGAGCTGGTTTCGGGGCAACTACCGGCTTCTTGGGAACTTCTGGTTTAGGGGCTTTCCTCGGAAGGGGTGGTGGTTTCTCATCTGCCTCGCTCTTCTCTTCCACTTCTTCCAATGCCTTCCTTTGTTCTTCGGACATTGGCAAAACTTGCTTTGTAGCAACGGTATTTTGGAACACCATGACTTCTGTAGCATCGCTCTTCGGACAATCTAAATATCTAAATACCTTTCCATTACAAGCTTCAGCGCATTTGCTTAGTAACAGATCACTATAAACAGGAGATGTGACTTTGTCTAACGATATCGGAGACGATGTTCTGAAATCAGTTGACTCAGTCCATATCTCCACATTCCCTGGGATGCGTCCTCCAGCTGCAACAGTTGGCTTCTGTCCTTGTTTACTTATGTCTATATCAGCAGAAGTTATAGAGGATAGGGAGGACAGAGAAGAAGACGGCGAGTGAACACTAAACTTAACTTCTCTCCCTGTGATTGAAGGAGATGGCGGGCCTAACACACTAATTGACGCAGCCTTTTGCTGGTTTACAAGCTTCCCTGTGCTGTTGTTTACTTGTAGTGACGGTAATACATCAGTTCGTGATCTAGGAAGGTGAGGACTGCCGCCTCTTAGATTTGATATAGAATCAAAAGAAGCAGACCGCACAGGCACATTATTTGGTACTGTGATTGTATTCAAGCTTGTTTGTGAACCAGTTGCAAATTCTGGGTAATCTTCCACAGTAGGAGGTCTGTCAAACTCTCTTCCATCAGGCGCTACGTAGAATTTGCCTCTTCGGATGTACGGAACGTGACCTGATTGTGTTTTACCTGAAATATCCATGCGTCCGTCAGGACTGGGCATTGCACGAGCATCATTGCGTAATATCCTGTCTGTTAATTTCTTCTTTTGCAATGTATCGAATATTTGGCCAGATCCAAATCGACTATTCCCATTCACATCTCCGTTCAATAGCTCAGATGACGTTGAAGCATCCGAATCATTGTCTGATACGCTATTTGGATGAAGCTGACTTCCAAGCAAATTGATCTTTTTATCAAGCTCTGAGAGTTCTCTTCTTTTCTCTGTTAGTGATTCTTTCTGTACTTGAAGTTGAACTTCTTGTTGATTGTTCATTTCATTTCTAGTCTGTTTAGAAGAGAGACGAAAATCTTCAGCATGTATCGACAGAAGATCATATCCTTATTTCGCTAATACTTGAAAAGCTTTATTTAGCCCCCTTTCTATTTAGCCCCGCTTTCTATTTAGCCCCCTTTCTATTTAGTCCCCCTTTCTATTTAGCCCCCTTTCTATTTAGTCCCCCTTTCTATTTAGCCCCCTTTCTATTTAGCCCCCTTTCTATTTACCCCCTTTCTATTTAGCCCCCCTCTCTACTTAGTCCCCCCTTTCTATTAGCTCGCTCTCTAACAATCCTCTCCTTTCTTACCCAATTTTCTTCAAGCACTCCTCTCTATTAAGACACCCTCCAACTCATCTCAAATACCAGAGGTTAGCCATTTCTTTAGCTATACAAATTTACAGGTTAAATCTGATATGGTTTAGAATAAAAGCTGCGACAAATTTTTGCATTTCACTCTCAAAAACATTTGACTTAATGAGAATGCCTAGTACAAAATGCGAGACAAACGGATTTTCAACGGTACTGAAAACTTAATTAAATCGCAATGAAACTAAAAAATAAAAACTTGATCAAAGAACTTCTCACTCTGAGCAACACTAAAGTATAGTTTTTCAGGGTACAGGATATCGTCTGCGAAAATAACACTATGGGGTTGAAAATCGTTAGTGCATTTGTCTTAAAACTCTATTTTCCATAACTCTTGGGAGAGAACTAATGCATTTGCGTTTTCGTTGTGTGTGGGAGATTACCTGCAATTTGGCCTTGTGTTTTAGGCCCTTTTCAGTCGCGAATGAAAAGGGTAGCCAGATCCTGCTGCAGATTTAGGCCATGTTGGGTCATGTTGACATTCTCCAGTAAGTATTAATTAGCTGAAACAATCGAATTTTTCATTATCCCATCAGATAATAGAATTTCTATCACTTTTGTCTAGCAAGCCAATTAGTAATTAGTTCTAACAATAACATTCAATTCAACCACGGTTTTTCTTGAAAACTGTGTCCGCCAAAGTGCATTTGTCCTTATAGTTGGCAACACATACCGATAATTCTTTCCTGAGTTTGTCTAACTCCTCTCTCGCAGCTCTGATCTTTCTTCGTCTATTCAATTTTTCTGGGGTGGCTCTTGCACTGGAAAGTCCCATTCTACGGCCATCTAACTGCTTTGTAAGATTGTCTACCTTGGCAGCAGCAGATACTAATTCTTTTTGCTTGGCAGAGAAGATTTCACGAACCCTTTCTAGCTCATGAGCTACAAAAAAGAAAGAAAATTATGAACGATGTTATCAAAATATCATATCAATAAGGAAAGGTAAACAAAGCTGCAACCTCCAGTCGAATGATAGAGCCTGTAGCTGTTCTAAAAAGAATCTGAATAGATTTAATAGAATTTTCGAATGTGCACAGAAGTGATAGAACCTCCAACGCCACTAAAGCGAACCTTTGGTATAAAAGTGGATACAACTTTAGCTCGATTAAGATTCTTTTGCAGAACAGCTATTAATTGGTCCACTGACCAAAGCATATGCCATTTGCTTATAATTTCAAGCCAACGCTGTAGAGTTAAGAGATATGGCTACAAGCGTAAGTTTTAAACTTCATCCAAAACGGGCTTTAAAGGGAGTACTAAGACCAGCATGCCTTGCGGGAAGTTAGCGATTTGTTCTGCACGGCTTCCAGAATTGCTGAATGTACGAAATTCACACAAACAAAAACAAACGATGGCAACGGCTTCTGGTCTTGGTACTCCCTTTAATGTTGATATTTTTCGTTTAAGGAGATGATCACAAATCCTACACCTCGCCAACATTTTCAAATCAATGATAGAGAAGGTTCTTTTTCATACATTTTTGGTAATGGAAAATGATGAATGAAGCTCATCACTCACTAAAGCGGAACTCAAAGCAAAGTCACGTAAAAACGGATAAGCATCAGCAATAAATATTCTTGAAGAATTCATTATTCCCCCGAAGTTTCTTCGTCTTACTCTTCTTCCCTACATGTTTCTTCACTCGCATTCAGCAGAACGTCGATACGATTCATTAGCTGCCACAACAAATAGAATTTTGCAGTATCCTGATGAATATTTGCCACAGAAAAAGGTGGCAGAAACTTTGCCTTGTTTGCACATAGTAGGTAGGAATTGTAAATATCAACTAACCTAATTCGATATTATTAAATCTCTTTGAATCGACTTCATCTTGAACCATTTTCATATCTCTCAATCGTGAAAGATGACTCTGATACGTCTCTCTAAGTTTCGTTGCGTATGCATCATTAGTGTTTGGTTTTTGTGAAACTTGTGATTGTTTCTTCATTCCGGATTGCATCTCCATCAATCGCTGCTGTTTAGCGATGAGTTCTTGATTGTTCCGGAGAATTTGTGTCCGCTGCCTTTCAGCCATCTTTTGTAGCTGTTGCAGAGTCATCTGGGTTTTCAGGGGATTAATCTGAAAAAGAAGTATTTCAAGGAATCAATATTGTGACCTGAAGAAAATTCGACATCTGCTTTTGCTCTGTTCTACAAATAGATCTCCTGCTCTAGTATGGTACCACCACAGCAGCTCTCTGCAGTCGTCATTAGGACTTGCGAACAATGCAGGCTTCGATGAAAATAAATCGAACTTTTATACACAAAATGATCTATTGCTGCAAAATGCACTGTTATAACTGCAGTCCTGTTCCTACAAGTTAAAAAATTTTACAAAATTTCAAATTTGAAGTTTACAAATAATTAACTGATGCCTTTTTACCATGTTGATCTAGACTGAACTGGTAAAGCTAAGATGTTGTCATGTGTGGAGGTCAGCCTCAATTGCAAACAGGGATCCGCAAGCAGGCCCCTGTGTGTCGTTCTTGTTCAGGCGATTCTATTTTCCTAGATATTTTGAAAGCTTCGAGCCTTTCTCAGCATCAATATCTCTGAATTTTAGCGTGTCTCTTAAAATTGCAACTCCGGAACATAATATTTACAAATGATAATCGTTAATGCATCCCTTTGAATCAGGCTCCAGTTACTGTACTTTGCTCTACGAACACAATGATCTAACAAAGCATTCAAATTACTATGGCTGCACCTGTGCAAACAATCAGATCGGATCTATTACACTGTCAATTCATCTGACCTGCAAATTCTGCATTAAGCTGGGCCGTACCTGCTGCCAAACAAATGTCTGTTGGCTTCAAAATCAAAATATTTCAGGGTGTATGTGCGTGAACGGAGAAGTATTCTGGATGGCCTAGAAATGCTTTGATGTGACTTGTTCTGCGCATTCTCTTTCCTCGGTCAATGCTTCTTAGTTTTATATTACGAGGTTTCATACATCTTTCAAACTCATCGCAAACTACCTACAGCAAGCTTCCCAGAAAACTGCATTCATGTCAACGTTACTCCAAGTCAACCTGATAAAATGTACAACCTCATGCATTATGAACTGATTTGAAGTCTAAATGCAAATCTACTTAATCTTGTGTCCTAGCTTAGTTTTAGATGTCCATAACCATACAGGAAAGTCTTGCCTTCATGAAACTCCTGTCACAAAAAAGCCTGATTGGTTTCTTAATGCGAACCTTACTTCCTCAAAACAAGGTGTGTATACCATGGTATAAGAAACACTTTTTATATTCCAAACAGCTGTCAAAATTGTGAAGAAAGCATTTTTAAATTATTCACTGTTATACAAGGATCTAATAATTTTAAACATTACTAAAATTTTCGTGAAATTGTAACAATCTGGGCTTAAAACTTTCGTTCTTGTTTCTAGAGAACTGAGACCTATTGGAGACATATTCAAATATATGCCATGAAATATTACTACGTAGCACTGTAAAATAAACTGAAAATGAATGAGCCTAGATAGTTCCTTGTAAAGAGGTATTTTATTCAGCGAAATTAGGCCTGAGTTTCTTATAATGCAGTTTCTTAAAGGCAAGACTTAACTGTAATTGATCAAGTGTACACACAAACGTGAAATATTATTTTCTAACTTAAGAATTCTTATGAGAATGTGAAGAATCCCTAAGAATTCTTGAGATCTTCTTGTAATACACTTCAAGAACCGTAAAGAATTTTATAGTATTATGACCTTGTTACAATGTTATCAAAAAGTTCTGAAGACAAACATGCCTACCAAATTGCAATCCATCTTTGTCTGCAATGAAATTCTGCTGTCAACCTGTATAGATTCAACAGCAAGTAGTTCCACACTATTTTGCTACTTTCACCATCAAACAGCATCAATGGAGGAGCTTTGTATAATTCTCTGCCACTAAGGGTTTACTGTACTATGACTAAAGATTTGAAGTGACGTGTTTGCCTTTAATATCACCAATGAAAGTGTGTTAGAATATGAATACTTAACATAACAAAACAAAGAATAATCCGTTTGAGAGTACTATCATCTTCTTGGCTAAGGATCGTCTCTTGTTATTGTCTCTAGCTTGAGGTTTTAATCATTATAAGTTTCTCATAAAATGAGACTAAATGAGCTAAAACCACACAAAAGCCTGAAAAGACTTTGCCAGGAAAGGGCATAATCTTTTTGTAATGTGTTATCCTGCAATAAGAACAGTGACAGAAGATAGACAGGATAAAGATAAGTGTATCGAGCCACCACTGGTTAAGTTATTCAAAATTTGGCAGAAATAAGATAAACAAATAAGATAAAAAAATACATCAGACCTAAAGAAGTAAAGTTTGTTGATGATGATAATGATTGATGAAATAATGTATTAGTTGAAACTAACTATTCATGATTTTCATATGCCCAGAGAAAGCAGAACTTATTGAGTCTAGGGTGCTTGCAAACAAACAGAACCGATTATTATAAAAAGAAAATGTGAAAAATCAAGCATGTTTTCTATATTGCTCAATTTATCAGAGTAAGGTTGCTCTGGCTTGCCAAATGACCAATGAACTCTGTTTCTGGGGATTTATTGAGGGTACACCAATGAGATGCTGATAGTGACAAATCAAGAATCAACTCTACTCAAGTTGAAAGGGCTGCTTTTAGATGTTAGTGAGAGAAGCAAAAATCGTTTCTATCGCAATTCCTGCTTCATTTATCAAGTCACAAGTCACAATCCTGTTGAGACTTACCCTGAACCAACAAACCTCTTGAAAAATAAATATAAGGGCTTCAAGACAACAAGAGAAGGAAAGAAATGCTAAACTAACTCCTTAGGACCACCGTCTTCATCTTGTGCACTGTGCAAAGAAATGCAGAAAGCTTCTGACAAATAATTTCTTAGCAGATGACTCACACAGAATTCTAAAAATCTGAATGAACATCTCACTCTCTCTTCTTAACAAATTTTCTCCAAAAAAAATACACAAAAAAAATCTTCTCTAATTTCCCAAATATAAAGGAACACTGCAATTACTCTTGAGTGCCGAATAATCGTCCCCCCCCCGCTTATCAATTTTTGAAAAATTTTCCAACCCCCCACTCTTATTCCAACCCCCCTTTTTATTATTTTTTGGAAAAAATGAAATGATACTAGACATAATTTCTGAATAAATGCAAGAAAAAGTCTAAAGAAGTGCATTCAACAGATCCAGAGATCAAAAGTAAATGTATTGGTAACACCATTCACATAAATAAATAACAGATACTTGTTTGCCTAAGAAAAAGACTATTTTCTATTTCTCCAAGCATCCCCCCGATTATTCCAACCCCCCGATTATTGTTATATGGAACAATTTCCAGCCCCCTGATTATTCTCACCCCCCCCCCCGTTTATTCAGTACTCGAGAGTAACACAAAGCAAAGACAAGTTTAGATACATATCAACGATGATGTTTTGCCTCAGCATAGGTAGACTTGCCTAAGTGGTTTGTCAGGGGCAAATTATTACAGCTGACAAAAATAGAATTTGGGCAAGTCTAAAGCATAGGTCTAAAGCATAGGAGAGCTAAACTGGTTATGTTGCTTCAATTGAATTCAAAAACTTGTGCTTGGTTTAACTTCTTACATACAATTAAATGCCAGAACATTGACAAACATAGTAGTATCACAACAATGAAGATTTAGATCAATCAAAATCCTAATAATAACAGTTTTAATGCATTCATTAATTCATTATTTGTTCATTCATTCATTTATTCATTCCTTCATTCATTGATTCAGTCTGTTAGGTATTCTTGCTTTCCATGGATAGCACCTAAACATCACTCTTATGTGGTGGAACCACAACTATAAATTAACTATTTCTAACAGTCATAGAAACCAAAACAGCTGCACTACCATTAAGACATCATTTTTGAATCCTTAACTTGACTACTGAATATCTGAAACCATCTTACTAAACTACTGTATGATAAGGAACAAGCAAGGAGCTGTTTTCCTTTGGTAGGAAGCCACTAAGCTGAAGATTATGTTAAATTTTCTGTTGTCAAACTACTTGTAGGCACCTGTGGAAAGGATTACCTTGTTTCTACTTACATATTTATAAGAATGAATTAACACAGTGATTGCTTTAGTGAATCAATTGACACTGGGAGAAAGTCAACAAATATTTACTCTTGCTGGGTCAAAGTCATAATTTTGCACAGGGCTTTTGTGATAGGATTTAATACAAGCCATAATTAAGTTCCTATTTTTGACCAGTTTGTAGTTGGTCTCAACTTACAAAAGATTCTATTACACATGCATGGATGTTGATCTGCATGAATCTTGTAAAGAGGTCAAATGTCTTTTACTTGGCTGTCTAGATTTGTCATAAAAAGCAAGTGCTCATCTTTTATATCATAAGAGGATTTAGGAATTATATGATCAACAGTCTTCTGCCAACAAACATTCTGTGTGGATGTTTATCAATATGCTTATAATATGTAATAAACACTGCCTGAATATGACACCAAGGACTCACTCAAACTTTCCACCAAAGTACCAATTTTGATTTTGGTCTTGTGTTTGTTGATTCAAACTATTAATGATTGGGTTTTATATAAAGAGTTTGAAAAGGGTAGGCTTCATTAATGTGTGCAAGCATTGCTGTGTGCAAAATCTTTTTTATAATTAGTTACTTGCATCTTTACTCAGGGCCGATACCAGCCATGACTGCGTAGGGGGGCTAAAAACCACAATTTTCCGACGATAAAACCATCAACAACAACAATGACAGTTGTAGCAACAAACGTTAAATTTATGCATTCTATGACCGATCTAGCTCCTTAGTAACTGAAATTTGGCCACATTTTGCAATCCAACCTTGAAATCAACACAATTTGTGAATATCAATCAATAATATGCCATAAATTCAATAATTTCTGTTGGAATTCATATACTTTAACACTAATAAATTCATGTTTTTATGCATTATTCTTCCTCAAAATCCTCCAAAACTAGTCACTTAAGTCACGAAAAGTCTGGCAAGAAAGCAAAATTTTCCGACAAATGGTCTCCTGGGGGGCACTCCACCCCCAGCACCCCCCATTGGCTTTGGCCCTGTCTTTACTGTACTCACAGCAATTTTATTGCAGACAGTTTTTCCCAAACATTGCTGGCAAGCACAGAATACTTTCAATAGTTCTTCTGAGGCAATTCAAAATGTAGTTTACAGAAAAAGAAGTGAACAAACCTTCCCAGTGGGTGCCATTGGTCTATCTGCCATTGACTCTTTCATTACCTGCATCAGTTGCACCACATATTATTCCTCTATGTTTTTTGATGCACTGAAATAATTAAAAGTAATGAAGAGAAATCAGGATGCTTCTGGTGGTGTAGAAATGTGGAATCAGTATCTCAATTGCGGTGGAACATTATCTTTCCTGGGTTACAAAAAGAGTAAAAGGACTGAACTTGTGGCTTTGGGGAACCACTTCCAATTCACAGTGGTTGTTTCACAATCACAGAGGTTTCATTGCAACCCTAAAGCAACCACTGGTGAAAATCAGTAGCAGTACCACATCCAATGTAATGATGCTGTATGTCAACTGCTGGTTTCAAGATACTATCTTGTGGTTTTAGTTTGTATTCTAACAGATAAAATTGCAGTTATGTTCCATAATATTACCAGGCAACAACTTGTCTTAAATTCCCGTACCTCAGCTAAAAGCCTTTTGGCACCTTGAAAAATTTAGGATGAAGGGAAAGAGATGCAAATAGGCTAAGTAAAACAAGAGGACTAGCATGGGGAAATCACTGCCCAAAAGTTATAGGACGGACAGGCCCTGGGCACATTAACTTGACATGAATTCTTGTAAGAATTCTTAAAAATTCTTGAGTTTTATCAAAGACTGCAAAATCCTTATATAAATACTTTTAGGTACTATCTAAAAAGATTTTTGCTGAGAATTTTTAATCTTGGACAGGAAAAACATGTTAGCATATGAGAGCTATACTGAATTACCAATATCGTTTCCAAATTGGTCAAAAGCCACAGAGAAATTTCCAGAGGGCATGGGGCACTGTTTGAGCTTTGAAGATGAAAATAAAGGACCTTATGTGGGGTATAGTGCTGAAAATAGTCCCAGGGGATATGTTCAAACCTCCATTTTAATTCACTCTCCTGAAGCTATTGTGTGTCTAATCAAGTTCTATATCATTATATGCCCCTAACATGATATCAAATGTCTCAGGAAAGTAATATTTGCTGCAAAGCAGCACTGCATTTCTGATCAATTGCTGTTACTTGCATCAAAAATAATTTGATGACTTAATAACAATGTGGGCAATGTTTTTGCATCAGAACAGTGATCACATGTACAGTGGAAATTGATGCAAACAACCTTTTATACTTGCATAAAAATGAAATGTCAAAGGGAGTACAAACAAAGCCTTCAAATCCATCTCTTGTTTTTTTCAGGAATGTGTAATTTGTCTGATTGTGTGTTGATACAAGTGAACCTCAAAGGAGCAAGGCATGAAAATTTCAAAACAAGGAACACCCCAAGCAAGGGGCAACTCATTTCTCAATATAGCATAATGTGACTTTTGTGATTCTAAACTCACTTGATTCTTTCTATGGATTTTTTGTGATTCTGGTCACTTTGCAATTTTTTGTGTGATTTTTCAATAACTTTTCAGTGATTTGTGATTTAGCACTTTCTGTATGTGATTTTGTGATTTTTTGAGCAATTTTTTTGTTTCAAGGAAGGTGTATGAAAAAAATCAATTATTTGCCCCTCAACCCAAATTTGTAAAAAGTTTACCATACTGTAAACTTTTTAAACTTAGGGCATTCCTGCTTTCAAACTTTTCATGCCTGGATCCTTTATTATTTTCACTTGTATATACATACTGATAAAATTAAGACTTTGTCTTCAAAATGAAAAATGGCACACATTAGCTATTGTTTTCATTCCAATTTGTCCACAAATCCAATCAATGTGATTTTGGGTGGCACCAGACTGGAAGTTTTCTATTTTGTGTACTGTATATGCCCATGTAGCGAAGACGTATGCAAAATTTTTGCAGAAATTTCATGGTTTCGAACAGTTGAGAACTTCAATACATAAAAACAATAGATTCTGGTTTATAAGTGCCTTAACAGGTAAGCTAAAAAACTGCAACACTTCCTGTGCATTCAAATATCCTGTGAGATCTACAAACTCACTGGAAAGTGCCAAGTCTACTGTCTGGAAACAATGTTTACAACTTTGTACCCCTGTATTTAAATTAACGCAATTTTCACAGCGCTCAGGTGTGCATGATTATTTCTCAGTTGTTTTTGAATGTTCATCTGTTAATTACTTTACTGTTAATACATTACTTACATTAGGAAGACAAATATCCCTGCTGGCTATATGATAAATCATTGCCTTTGATCCTGAGTTTTGCTTTCGTAAGTTGATTTGAAATAGAAACTGTAAAACTTTTGACTAGGCCTATGTCCCCTCTAAGAGACAGTACTGGATTTATGTCCAGTTTCTCAATCCTCTCTACTCCAAACCTTGTATAAATCAGATATCACAATTGCTTCTGCATACCAAACCACTAGGTTAGAGCTCTTAACCCCCTAACGATTTCAAACTGACTGTAACACGACATCCACCATTATTTATTAAACTGCCGACATTGCTTAATACCCAAAAGTATTTTTATGGGCTAATTTTTTGTGAACTGGCACGACATCCATTCTTAATTGTGATTTAAGCACAACTGATTGTCAAGAAGAATAAAAATATTTGCACTTTAACCAACCCTGCCTATTTGTAGAGGCGGCCGTTTACACAAACAAGATGCACTGAAAGCTGTATGTGCTGTCTGCATTGAAGATATCAATTCTTAAAACACCCCTGCCCAACCACCACCTATCTATCTGCCAAAAGAAGATGGCCTATCGCGGGCAGCTTTTATGGGCTAAACTTCCAGAAGACATCATAAATCTTTATTTTCAATTCCATTTCGTGTGTTAACCTAACTCCATAGCGTGTCAAATACGGCATTAAACTGTTTTTCATTTGAACTGCGCTCCGCTTTCGACGCTTCACTGTCAATGGGCCTACGAAACAAGGAAGGCAAACAAACATGGCTGACATTCTGCAATCATTTGAGTTAGCAAATCACTTATAAAAATAAACTAAAATCATACCTAGCTGCAGCTTGAAGAGTTGAATCTGTGCTTGAAGGAATGAACATGTATTAGGGATGTCTGTTAGTGGAAATCTAGAAGCATAGATAAAAATCTTTGCCTGGTAAGGAGTGTTTTCGCTCGGCAAGTACTTTATCCCTTCATTTGTGTCTGTGGAATGCGGCTGCAATACAAAAGAATCGTCACAGCTCGAAAGGACGCCGCACCAAACCGGGGGTCAACTTACTGCGATTACAGTTTGCTGTAAATGAGATGTATTGGGCGGAAATACCGTGACAATTGTCTCTGAAATATGCGAGACAAATTGTTTGCATTCTTCCTCGATGTTGTAATTTCTAACAAGGGAATTTTGGGACTCCCAACAAGGGAATTTTGGGTATGGGGGTGGGTAAAAGAAAAAGCCCCCCTCCATATTTGATGTACTTTTGATGAGCGATATGTCGTAGGGATGTAGGCCATGTAGTGCACATTGTCCACAAAAAATTGAAAAATATTTGGACACTACTGCAATGCTGTCATTTCAACTAGGGATGTGGAGAGAGGGTCAAGAAGCGTGGGGGGAGGGGTCGAGTAAAATTAATCTCCCTAGTTCTGTGATGTAAAGACAAATTCTTGGGATTTTTTAGCGATGCTACCATTTCTATTTTTGGGATGCAACGACCGAAATTATTTCGGAAAATATGGAAATTGGGGCAACGGGGCAGCTGCCTGCCATTTTCTAAAAGTCTAAGTGGTCTGAAGAAAGGTGCGAACAAGATTTTAGTTCAATCAATGATAACACTTATTATTCTGCATACAAAGGACAGGAAATCGTGGAGCATAGCGACTAAAATTTCTCCATTTTAGGAAAACAAAATCAGTACATTGCAACAGATATATTGGAACGAAATAAAGTGAGAATGCCTTCTCGTCTACCAATGAAACTAAATAATACCGTGAAAATTGTGCAACATCCTCCTCCTTTGCAAAACATCCTTCAAACCTCAAGTTAAAGGCATTGAGTCCGTTTAAATAGCGCTCTCATGACCAATATTAACTTCTTTTCAATCATGAAACAAAAGTCGTCACTTAATCCCTATTAAAATTAAACTAAAGAAATTCCTCAGGATAATGCAAGGATTAAGAAGTCTTTTGTCTCGACTCCTAATGACTGTAGCATTATTGTGCGATAACAAAGGACCGTCAGCGGTTTGTCAGCGAAAATTGAGAACAGCGTTAACGCTCAACTATTTATAAGGACTCAATTCCTTTAAGTAAACAAATCAGTGGGCCTCATGGAGAACATTCGAGGAATGGGGGGGGGGGGAGGGATGGGTTTCTTTATCTTATATTTACCACTTTGTGGGAGATTCTTTTTAAAATAAAAAAATATCTACTGCCAGTTATTTTATGGATTCTGTTGCGGTTGCCTCCTTTTGTGCTGGAAAAGGATTTCATGTAATGGTGAAATACTTCCGCTTTAAAAAGAATAAAAATATCAAACAGTTTTCTGCGAGCTTTGCAGCTTTATAGGGAAACAGAAATTCCAATCAAATCCCAGCAGAGCATCGTTTTTATAAATCTGAGGTAAACTGCAAGTTGCCAAGAGAGGAGGTTAGACAGGAGAAATTTTTTGCGAATATTAACGAGACTGTAGTAAGAGAAATTTCCATCTAATGTCATATTCATTTTGACGACTGGAATCCATATAATTACAGAAGAATAAAGTGGCAATACATGCTACACTAGAAAAAAATGTGGGAATCAGATGACAAAGTGTCTTGCCTGGCATATATTAAAAGAACCCAAAAAATTAATGGATGAGAAAGAAGAAAGCTCAGATATTTGAGAGCCTGTAGTTTTGCAACTTGCCATTTCAAACCAGCTCAAGCAATCTGATATTCATTTCATTCTATATAATTCACAGCAAGCAAAATTACGAAAGTTTAAAACAAATTGTTCGAATGAAATAGAAATTTGAAATTACGTATATGTGCCTAATTTGAAAATTCACGTGAAAATTTGATTGCTTGAAATCGGTCGGTTCGTTCTGATGTAAGAAGAAATATTGAATCATAATGAAGTGTTCAATGTCAGAACTCTTTCCAAAAGACCTAAAATCCAAAGTAGGTTCAGCCAAATATGGAAACCTTCCGAGGGAAACACTGAAAAGATCATCATCCCTTGCGTCTGAAATTACTGAGCCCGATTCGTTATCCACACAGCATGAAGCATAGAAAATAAGGAAGTTTGGTACATTAAAATTGTGAAGCCAAAGTGATAAAAAAATTGATGAAAGATTATTTTGAAGGGTTTGGTGAGACACAATAAAATGTTTTCAATTTGAGAATGAAATGACAGATTTTGACCAACCAAACTTCTAGCCAGATACTCGCATGTTAGTACCCGTGGACTGGCTAGCATGCTGGTACAAAAACGCACCTAAGTGATTAATAACTGCAAAACTACAAGCTCTTAAAAGACACATTTCTTTTAACTCGACTGGTCCTCTAGATCAATAAATATATCTGGTCCTGTACCTAAAAAGGACTATCTCCCTACTATTATGTTCACGATTTCAAAGTTCACTAAAAACCCTCCCTTTCCAATTCTTTCCAACCAATCTTGAAATAGCAATATGCATTGATTCTATGAATGATGAAGTTTTGTAATTTCCTGTAAAATAAGATGAAGAGAGGAAGTCAATATTTGCAGCATGAAAAATAATGTCTGTTGCTGGGTTGAAGATGGGTAAAAGCTCAATTTCTTGGTAAATATTTTGCTAATGCAAGGTTGTAACTGAGCAGCTACACTTTTCGTTTCGTTTCGTTTGGTTTATGCTATGCTTTTGAGCGTCAGAAAACAATTCTTCTCGCAAAGAATCGTAGAATCTATAAAACGCTACTAAAGCTATGGTGAGGTCCTCATCATTGTTAGGTCAGTATTCCAGTATGAAATTCTGTACGATAGTTTACATTACGAGCGCAAACTCAACTCCTAAACTGGCATTCCCTCGTTCGATACATTATTGTTACAGATATAGTGACTATCAATCTTATGACCAAATGGCGAGAAAATATTTCATGTTAGCTCGGCTTGAGGTGGACAGCAAATCAAGAAAAGAGTATCTTATCTGGAGGATGAGGTACTTGGAAACTAATTAGACTAAACCAGTTTGCTCTCAACAAGTAAACTTCTAAAGCAATAAAAACTTTTCAAAATCAAAAACTTCATGACGGACACATACCGCAATAGCTCTATAAAGCCTCCCGGTGGGGGGCTTATTTAATTTCGGACCTTCTAGAGGTGGGCGTTGATAGAGGGGGGCTTATAAGAGAGGGAGGCTTATTCACAAAATCAAGTGACAAGGATATATTTGGCAGCTTTTCAGTTCTTTTATCCCATATTTTGCGGAACCAACATATATACAATTTTACGGCTCAAATACATAAAGTTAACACAATTTTTATCGCAAACCATCCGAGAATCAACGTGCAAGATTGTGTCGCTAAGTGAATGGAAATATTTAGTAAATTCTAGAACTTTGCATAAGTGGGGGGGCTTAATAGAGAGGGGGGCTTAATAGAGCTTTTACGGTAACTGATTATTTCTTGAAACCTAATAGAAATGTCCAAATAGACAGCTTAACAGCAGTCTACACAAATCACAAACCGTTCAATGTCCTAAGCTTGTATACATTCATAAAGACTCATCTAACCTTATTGATAATCGACTGAAATTCTTTATATGCCATATCCAAATCATCATTCACTAATATGTAATCATAATTTCCAGGAATTTCAGCTGCAGGGAAAATACAATGAATCATAAACACAGATGAATTTCAAAAATGTTTCGATGACGTTAAGGACAAACAACTAGGGACAAAAAAATTCAGGGAAGATGTTGTCAGAAACTTTGTGCATGCAAAAGATTTGATGTACATGAAAGATCTTGCTCTGCCTATCAGAAGCCTTCGTCTTTCTCATATCCTCGAAGCAGGTCGATATTGTTTAAAAACCATTGCAAAACTAACAGAAAACTTCAGCGAACGTGTATACCCACTTCATGTTAAGTGGCCATACACATGGAAAATGATCTCTTTTGCTGTCGATATGTTGATACAGTTGCCCGCATCACGCTATAGTATGAAGTTCTTAACTTCTATGAAAGAACGTTTCCCCATGAGGGTAATCATATGATCTAAAAATACGTTTAAACAAAGTTAGCTGAATCTTTCTAACAAGTTAAATCAAGATAAAATAACATGAATATGTGAAACTTGTTATATTTCATTAAAAGTAAAGGGTAGCAGAGTAACTTTGAGTTTCAAGCAGATTTTCTTTCCATGAATCTCATTTGGTTCTCATAACACAAAATGACGATCAGAGGATAAATGAAGAAAGGAGAAAATATACCTTGAATTAAGGAAACAGAAGATTAAGGCTAACAGAAGATTATTCGCAGTACAGTAAAAACCCGCGCATAAGAACCTACAATTTTGCAAGTCAGCCTGATTAGGTTCTTATATATTGAGTATTTAGTGGGAAATTAGGCTGTTCAGGTTCTTAAAGTGGTTCTTATTTCATTCAGGGTTTTCAGGTATTTCTTTTATTCAGATTGAAAATTGATTGTAACCATTATTTACTGTCAGTTACGAGGCACCTGGGTTCATGAGGCCTCGTTCATAACCGGCAGTCCGTGGAAGAATCAGAAATTTTACAGAATGCAATGAAAAGCTTTCAAAGCATCTTAGGAGTTCTTTGATATTGCACATATCACAGTATCAGTCCATATAGCCTCGATGACAAAGCAGCTGGAGTTTTGGCATCTAATTTGGTGATATCTATGAATAAGAACCTATTTCAAATTTCAGGCTGAATTGGTTCTTATATATTGGGGGTCTAAATTTCAGAATTTCAGCCTGTAGGTTCTTAATCACTAGGTTCTTATACACGGGTTTTTACTGTATGGATGCTTTCTTACCATATGTGAATTCTTCCTTAGAAGTTGCTAACCTCCTCTGAATTGACTCTTCTGTTTCTGTTCCGCGACCACGAAGTCTCTTTTCCTGAAAAAGAAGTAGCACAGAATGATGTTGAATTTGCCACTTGAAGGATAGGCTCCAATCTTTAAATCGGTTTAAACTGGTGGGTGGAGAATTCTATGACCTAGTTATTTCCATTGGATGGCTTGAAAGAAAACTTGGCAACTAATCTATGATTCAACTGTCACGTTTCAGAAATTTTGAAAATTTTTCGAAATTAGAGCGGAATTCATATTCAGCTAATTTGAGGATGAGATGTAATCAAAGTTCTAAATTGCTAACAAACAGAGTAACAGACTTAGCCTGATTGCAAGTTGTAGACACCGGAAAACTATGACTTTTAAAATCAACTACATGTTTCAACACAAATTTTAGAAACAACGATGCTATAAGTCTCTTTGCATAGTATTTGTCGAATTCTCAGAAAAGAAAAAGGATGATCTAATTCTAAATACTAGCCATACCATTAGTTAGTGAGTCCAGGGTTTTGGGAACTAGGAACAAACTGTCCCATCATATAGCATGGAGTAAAAGTAGTTGGCCTTTCTCTTTCCGTTGAAACTGCAAGATGCCTTTACCCCCTCCCCTGTCTCGCAATCTCTCATGCTTACAGTCACTTCAGTTCTGTTGGGATTGCATCAAAAAATGACTCTTTACGCTGTCTGAAGACCAAAACGCAGTCAGACAAACACGCATTCATCCCATGAAATAAGAGACAATTAAGATGGCTTTGGTGATACTGCCTCTGACATTTTCGCTGTTGCGCTGGTAAAAATACGTTATGCCGATGTTTCCATAAACCAACAGAAAGAGGGAACCATAGAATGGAGGGAACGAAAGAAAAAAAGGAAAAAGAAAGAGAGATATTGGAGGTTGCTAATTCTTCGGCATTAACATGCAGCTACCACTGCAATAAAATTCACAAAAGTCCAATGGTAGAATTATGGACAAATAGCTAAAGTGCTTTCAAGACGCTCATTTTAAAGGAATAAGTCAAGAGAATTCTGCAACAACCTTTTCAAAGACTAGGAATATATCTTGATATTTCTCTGCATGATTAAGATTAAATTTTGATGACTGTATTATGATTGGAGACCAAAAATTGCACAAGCTGATTCATTTCATGAAAATAACATAAAAACATGGAGTCTGGCAATTGAACTTACCAGTTCCTCTAAGCTTGGAGGTTTCACAAATATCAAAAGGCATTCTAAATCTGTTTTCTTTACACTAATGACACCCTGCAATAAAAAAGACTTTTCAGCAATCAGCAATATCTTGATCATGGTCAATGCCATCAAAAATGGTTCAATATTTGTGGGCAAAATGTATGGATGAAATTGAAAAACTTTTGGTTATGTGTATATTTGTGTTTATCAAAATTTATGGATTTTTCATGGAGATTCATGGAAATTATCAAATGTATGGATTTATCAAAAGCTTAACCACACATTAAACATGAATGGTCCCCCGTTTCCCCTTGTTTTACTTGCCTCTCTTCTTCTCTCTTGAAAATTTAATGTACAATATGAAAAGATCGCCAACTGTGCGCCAACTGACAGTGGCATAGAATAGAAAATAATACAATCTACTTTAAATTTTCAATTAAATCTTCATCAGTACCCATTTTGCTCTAATGATTAAGGCACCTACCTACTAACAATAGACCTTTTAGCTATCCTGAAAAAGAACGTGGATTGAACAATATTTCATTACATTTTACAGAATTTTCGAATGTGCATAATTGCAATCGTAGCTCTAACGCCATTCGATCAAGCCTCATACATAAAAATGTATAAAAATATTGCTTGATCCAGGCCCTTTCATAGAATAGCTATGAGGTCTATACGTAAGAACATAACTACATAGCATACAATACCTGGCGGTCAATGTCAAGAATACATATCCTTCCTTGCTCAAAAACATCCTGAACAGACTTTTTGCTGCAGAAAACAAAATTTATTGATGAATTAATTTTCAAAGAAGAATATTGTGACAATCTGTTAGAAATAGGCTGTTTTCTATGAAAGTTTTCCCTATTCCCCTGAAATCTCTGAGAACCTGTCCACAAATCCTTCTGTGAAGGGTCTATCCAAACTGATCAGTTGCTTTGTAGCCAAATTCTGCTGCAAAGATTTGTCAGCAATTCAAGCATTCGAAACTTGTAATTTTGGAATCAGTTATTTAGTAAACAAAGTTGGCTGTTAAGCAAAAAACACCCAAGTATTGGCAAAAAGTCAAATTTGGATAAAATGAAATAGTCAGAACTTCTCAGCATGAAGGCAGTTTATCAGTCATTTTTCAAAACTTAATGACATTTTTGTGATTTACTGAGCAGATACTTTACTGATCAATGCAATACTACTTGGAACATGTGCAGGAGAAAAGTATAGAATGGTACCCAATTGCCAACTAACCTTGTTCCATACATGTTGTTGTTAAATACTGCATGTTCTATGAATTCCCCACTATCTATCTCGTTTTGCATAGCTTCCTTTGTAGTAAAATGATAATCTGAAATATTTAGATCGAAATCTTGAATGACATGTGACTTTAAAATATTGCCATTCAAATCTTTCATTAGAATATCCATAGCATATGTCCTGTTTCTAAGCAATGCTATATATTATTTTGACATAAGCTACATAAAGTTTATATCCATGGAAGATTTCACATACTGACCAATCTTTTTGACTTCACTGCAAACTCATACAGACAATCAATAACTAAATGTTTGATTGTTGGAATCAGTTTCAACATATTTTACTTTGACAACCTTTGACCATTGAATATATTGTGTTTGCGACAGCCCCCTATTATGGATTTAAGGTGCCTCTTCTCCACTTAAAATGCATGTAAGGGATCATCTCCAAATTATCATATAGCTTTGATACAAAATGATACAAATTCCATCGTATACTTGAAAAGGTGCTATACGATTTAATTCGTATAGCTGCACAAGAGATAAGAATTTTATATGAATTGTTTGATTTTTATACGAATTATGATACAAATTTGATATGATTTTGATACAAAATGTGTATATGAATTGTTTGATTTCTATATGAATTATGATACAAATTTGATATGATTTTGATACAAAATGTGTATATGAATTGTGTATAAGAATTGCTTACACGATCTTAATACGAATTGTGTTTACAAATTGCTTATATGATTTTGAAACGGAGGATGAGGCAAGCGACTACAATCATTGTTTTCTTCATTTCATCGACATTCAAGCATAAAATATCTTATACACTGGTTTGACTTTAAACGGTAGTTGACAATTCCAGTAGTTGACTTAAACAGTAGTTGGCAAAATTATTTTTATTGACTTGAACATGCTTTGAACCAGGGACGTAGGAAGCATCTCAAACTTGGAGGGGCACGGCACTTCGAGGGCACTTTTTCTTAAGGAAAACGGGGCAATTTCTAAAAATAAAAGGGCACTTCTTTGTTTATTGCAAAATTTTGGGGGGGCACGTGCCCCCAGTGCCCCCCACTTCCTACGTCTATGCTTTGAACGTTTTGAACCATACTTGGTTCATCTGCAGCAAATCTAATTAATGATACATTGTGCGATTTTGATACAAATTGTGTTTACAAATAGCTTATACAATTTTGATACGAATTGCATATGACTCACATACGAATTGTATACAAATTTATACGAATTCTAAAAGGTGATGATAAAAAATTAATTTGTATGTGGCCTATAGAATATCATATCAATATCGTATAATGCTACAAATTCACTATATGAACTTGATACGAATATTTGGAGATGGTCCCTAACTTGACAGTTTTCACATGTCTCTCCAGCATTGGTAAAAAGTAACAGGATGACTTGACAGTAAACATTCATATACCTTTTCCATGTACCTCTCCTGGTCTGGGCAGCCTGGTTGTATCTATGAGCAGAAAATACTATCAGGTGTATATATCTACATGGGATGCTCAATGTTTACTGAACATAGCATATTATATATACAATAAAAAATGATTTTGCAGCATGAAAATGTTCAGTCTGTTGATAGAGCCTCTGAATTCATATTGTTGAATCTGTATGCTAAAACACATAAATGTGGAAAACAAAAATTCTTACGTGAGACACTGAAGCCAAACTTTTCAGGATAATCATTCATTAATTTCTTTATTATTGTTGACTTTCCACATCCACTTGGGCCAGAAAGTACAATTGACCTTGATTCAGGCATTTCTATGGAAAGAAAGCTTTAGAATAAGTTGTTACTGAAATATGCTAGAAACATTGAAATAGAAAATTGCCAGCATGTTATTTCTCCTACGGTTCAAGTGCACAACACATACCTTTTGCTGTTGTTGCTTAAATCAGGCAAAGTTTCTCTTTGAGAAATGATGGTGAAGCTTATGCACAATGCTAAAGGTTAACAGTGCAGTATGACCATTACATCACAACTAGATTCATGTCAATTATTTGTGCAAACAGACACAGAATGCTGTTGAGTAACATGATTTTGGAGGAACATTTTTTAAATTCTAATTACATCATATGGCTTTAAAAATTGAAATAATTCCTTTAAATAAAAAATGACAAGGACAAAAATATGTATGAAACTCTGAACAAACAACTATTTTCCATCAAGGTTTTCTCAAAATTGTTAAAAATAATAAGCTGCCGCTCAACAGCTGCAATCTTATGTTATTGCGTTGTGTGGTAATGACCAATTTGTGGGTTCTCAAATTTTCAAAATGCAAGGATCACACAACCACCTGCACCATTATCAACTATAAGATTTTTCTTATTCAGTCAACATTGGTCAAACAGATTAAAAGCCTTGGAAAGAAAAAAACATTGAAGGTTGTAACTGTCAATTTTTAAAATTTTAGTACATATTATGCAGAATTTTTGAAATCTTTTCACATTCACTGATATTTGTCACTATTTTGGTGGGAGTTTTTCATAACTTCATTCTCACCAGACTAATACTATTTGATATTTTGCAACCAGTTTTGTGGTTGGAAAAACTTCAAATTGCTAAATCATGGGCAGATGTTTTTTCCTAGCATGATTATCATATCTAAACTTTCATGGGCAGGTGTTTTTTCCTACCATGATTATCATATCTAAACTTTCATTACTTAAGATTTGCTTCAAGATTTTCTTCAAGAAACTTTCTCCTTTGATTTCACAATGGCTTTTGATTTTTTTCAAATTTCCCAGGCATTCATTGAAGTGAAAGAAATAAATCGTAATATAATTTTCAAATGAAATATAACCAACGTATCAAAAATATCATTACAGCAAAATTTATTTGGCTAATGTATCAATAGTATAGATACAGTAAATGTCTGAAGTTCCTTTGAAGACATTTAATCAAATGGAAGATGAATTATCATTTGCACAATGTTATACTAAGATTCTTCAAGGTTTAAAGAAATGTCCTTGATGTACTGATGTCAAATCAGGTAAAACAACAGAAATGTATTGAAAACTTGATCAAGTTTGCAAATATCAATAAATCAAAACACTCAGTCTTTCTCATAAAAATTCCACAATTTTTTGCTTTAAGCAGAAGACAAGAAAATTCTTAACTTTTCGTGATTACCAGACTGGATAGTTTGCACTGCACACACAATATCTTGAGCTCGCAGGAATGTACATGGTTTTCAACCTGAGCTGCACCGTTGGCAATAAATAAAGGATCTATTGTTTTAATCTATTGTTCTCAATCTTCTCAATCATGAATTTTCTGCAGTTTCAACTTGCCCCCGCCGCAAGATACAAACTTTTCGGTCTGGGCATGATTGTTTCTCAGCAACGATGCTTCCACTTCTCACCTAAGAACTATTTGAAGGAAATTCTTTCATGATTGCTGCCTGGTGTATTGTGTGCATCTCTTCTGTAATCAAATTCAAAAATCTGATTTGGGATTCGAAGTTGTTTTTACACGAAAGAAAGCCAGCTCCAAGTAATGTATCTTCAAGTTTCTTTAAATTTTCATTTCAATCAAACAAACAGTCGTCTGTTCCCCCAGTCATCCTTTCACTCAGCTACTACATAGACAAAATGAGAAACAAGATGGCGCATTTTCTAGGCGGGCCTAAATGATACTAAAATGTAAATATCACACACAGACAGAAATGAAAACAAAATAATCCGCTTTGGCCTATTCTTACCGTGAGGTCCTACTCTATAACCTCTATGAGCATCTACTAAATAGCAAGCTTTGCAGATCTGAAGGTAGCCACGTCGTTCAAGAACACAGCATAATTTGATCAACGCCTTGCCTTTGCACATTCTTTGAATTGATTTGACAAAAGAGGAAACAGACATAGCAACTGATTTCTCTTCCTCTGCGATGCTTTCCGAGTGTTAGAATGTCACAGCAACAACAGCAACAAAGGTTACAGCAACAACAACGAATTTTGATCACAGATGTCACACAAGTATCATCAAGGCAAAACTATTTTCCTCAAGGCAAAAATTTCTTTCTCAAGGCAAAACTTTCTTTTACTTACTTAGCTCTCACTTAAAGTTGAATTGGTTCCGTTTTGGTTCCCTCCTGACAGAGTTCTGTCTTGAGAAAGAAAGCTTTGTCTTGAGAAGGAAAGTTTTACCTTGAGAAAGAAAGCTTTGTCGTGAGAAAGAAAGTTTTGTCTTGAGAAAGAAAGTTTTGCCTTCAGAAAGAAAGTTTTGCCTTGCGGGAAAGAGTTTTGCCTTGACACTTGAGAAAAACTGTTCTCTACGATGGCCTTTTAAAAAAGAGACATTCAGTTGTTCCTTTATCTGATACAGGTATTCTTCAAAAGAAAGGAAGCATTTGAGTCAGTACTGAAACTAATCTTTCTTAAAATCATCAGATCTTGAGTATACTCGGAATTAATGTTAACAAGTTTCTTTAAGGTCACATACACGTATTTCTTATAAGAAGCTTGGGATTTGGGTCAGTGCTGAGAGTCTCTTAAAATCATTAGATTTTGAGTACTCAGACTTTCTTACCAGTTTCTTAATGGTTTAAGGTTTAATGGTCATGAGAATCTTCATGTTCAATTCCTGTGCACTACTGAACATTTAAAAACAATGTTTATTGAAGGCTTCCAATGTCCAGACATCGCTCAAGTACCTTCTGAGCCTTCTCAGAAACATGAAACAGGAAACCAGTGAAACTAGAATAGAAATATGTCAAGGATTTCTCTTTACTGGAGTTTCTTAAAATTTGGCGATCTGAGAGTAGAGTTTCTTACAATCATTTTCTTATAAGAAATATGTGTACGACACAGTCGAAAATGAAAAAAGGAAAATTAAGACAAATCCAGAAATTCCTTCATTAAGACAAATAGTTTCTTGAGTTACATTCCATGTACTGGAGCTTCACATTGAGCTGCAGCTTCATCAGCAAACAACAACAACAACCCCATTTTTTTTCTTCCAAAAATGGCGACCATCGTGGCCGGCGTTTGCAAAAGCAGCAGTCTTTCCTTGACCTACAAAGGGTGTCTAGCTTTTAATAATTCTCTTAGAAATTGGCACTTTAGCAGAGGAATCAAAAAGATACCAAACAAACCAAGAAGAAGAGATGGCCATCAAATGAACACGTATAAACTGTACTGGGAAGATCGCATAAAAAATGCAGCAAAACCACCATTATGGATTGAGCCACAAACTTCGATTGTTGCACCTAGTGCGAATGTTGTCTCACCAAAAAAGTCAAGTGGCAGGTTTTCTTTAATGGAAAAGAGGTAATTTATAACAGACATAGCATGGTTTGAGCAGAAAGAGCAGAACCACGCTTTTCTGCGGTTGGTCGTTGTGTCAATTCGTTCAAAAAACGACTAGGCCTTCCTGGCAGCTGTCACACAAGTAAAATGCTTATGAAAATCTCCGTGAAACTGTCTGTTAAATTAGCCACAGTACTGAAATCCACCGCTTACTTTTTCATTATTGTGTATTCCTCCATCAATTAAAATGGAAATAACCCTTCTTTTTTCTGTAAAAATTCACTTCACTTATCATGTATAATCTTAAAAGATTAATATGAAGTTTTTCCAGAAGATGCACCTTTCGCATCTTCTTTCCATAAAATCGATGCATTTGTTTAAAACTGATAACATGTTAATAGTGTTTGTCTCTTTATTTCAGGATGGCTGCTTTTGCAGTTGTATCAATGCTAATAGCAGTTGTATCATTCAAAATGGTGTTTGGATATCAAAGTAAATTTTCCTATGCTTTTTAATCACATTCTTTGAAAGCTTTTATCAGAACTTTTGGCTTGATCTCAGTAATGTATTTGTCAATTTGTTTCTTCGAAAGCATTCCACATACATACTCTACCATGTATTCATTTCAAACCCTAAGTCAAAATCTGGATGTTTTGACTTCAAGCATAACCTAAAACCTTTATTACAAACATTTGCAAGCTAACTGTAATTCTTGTTTGCTCCACAGAGAAGAAGTCACCTGCTGAGCAAGAAGCACCTCACATTGCTGCAACCTGAGGCACAAAATTGAAGAAGTGTAAATAAGCATCAGTGTGAACAGCACCTCAGTGTGCTTTTGTCACCATATGTAAAATAACTTTGCTTGATTTTCAAAGTAAATGAAAAGACCTTTGGTTATTGCAGAAAAAACTTTTGCTGTGGATAAATCATTGGTAATTTGAATGGAAATATAGCTTTCTTGTATCTAAACCATGATTGAAACCTTTGTTATTGTTTGGCAAAAGACCTTTTAGTTATTCTAAGAGAGTCTTGATCAAGCATCATGTACATTTTATATGTGGCGTTTGATAGAGTGGTGTTAGAGTGGTATTTTATATGTGGCATTGGATGTGGCTATCTTTATTGTGCACATTCGAAAATTCTACAAGATGTATCAAGATATTGTTCAATGCTGATTCTTTTTTAGAGTAGCTACAGTAAAAGGTCTCTTCCAGCATCAGTCACAAAGCTTTCAGGGGCAAAGCAGTACCATAATATGAGAAGCTCCAAATTTAATATGAATAGCATACCTCTTGAAAAGAACATGACTAACATTTGAACAGTTGTGATATGTATATGCATGAAAGTCTGATCAATATTCAAGTCTTTATCACTTGTGTTTGTTATCCATTGAATGTACATGAACATGTTTTGAAAAACACTTTGAGACAATCTTTTAAGGAATTTTGATGTTTTAGAGAAGTTTTGGATGTAAACAGAAGCAATCTACTACTGTATCCACAGTTTATTTTGCCAGGCAATACTTTGAAAGAAGGTTGCAGCCACAAAACCCTATCAGCTACTTAAAACAAAAACAAAACCATAATACAGTACCCTGGATGCTACAATACAAAAGTTAAAATATGAATCTATAGTGTGTTCTTACTAGGGATTGTGCTTGGCAATCATTGCCAAATTAGCAAGGAATCCTTCAATTCTGAACATATAAATTGTAGTATAAGTTCTGATGCTCAATGGAATTTCATTCCAAAATTTGGCTCAAGAATAATGGGAACTCCCTTTTGAAAAATCCAAATTTTGCTTTTGCAGGTCGTGACCTTGTTAAAAATCTTCCTTTCAACCTGTCAGGGTACAAATCATTAATCAACTTATAAATCATGATAGCACTGTCAAATTTAATCAAGCTTGAAATGTACAGCCAAGTGTGTCTCCCACCATCTTTTAATCTGACATTCTCCATGAGAGTGCAAGCTCCACCCTGCAGATGCTGAAGGCGATGAAGTTTGGTTTCTGACAGAATGCTCCATACTACATTGCTGGATGGATGGTAAATGACTCTCAAGCAGTGCCCGCTAAACCTGATCCAGCTTTGTCTGAAGGAGTATATCCTTTAACTTCCGGATAGAAGACAGTCCACTTTAAATTTTACTTTAGAGTTTCTTACATCCATTTGGACAAAAATTTTTGCACTTACCATCTGTTTACACTCGTGATTGGTTATAAAACAACATCTACTTCCACAAAACACAGACCTCTTAATGTAGGTAGAAAACTTGAAAAATCAGGCACAAGTTAACTAGTTGTGAATGTGTTTCATTAGATAAAAAAATCAAAATATATACATTTTGCTGGAACCACTGGATATTTACAGATTTGAATTAAAATTGCAAACATCGATTTAAGTGTCTTTCTCACCTTCTGCCGCTTTCTCGGCCTCTGTCTCCACGGCCAGACCGTCGGCTGTGGCATCATTTTCCGTTGGTGCAGCTTCTCCATCTTCTGCGCTTGGTTCAGCAGTAGTCCCTTCCTGATCATTGCTCGCTGCATTAGCTTCACTAGGTTCATTACTAGCTTCACTTGATTCGTTTGTAGCTTCAGCAGTTTCATTATTGTTACTTACTTCCCCTTCTTTTTTCGCTTCTCCTTCTGCATCTGCATTTTCAGTTTGCTCCGTAGGCACCTCATTTTCACCTGCCTCATTTGCAGGAGTGTCTTCTGTTCCACTTGTTTCCTGAGTATCACCCTTTGCCTCATTCTCGTTACCCTCGCGTGGGCTTTCTTCCACCTTCTCTTGCGTTACTTCGTTGTTATTTACTTCTTGAGAATCTGCAGTTTTCTCTTTTGCATTTTCTACAAGAGAAAAAGGTGCAGATTACGGTTATGTAAAAATAACATTTTATGAAGTTTTTGAATCAGCTGTTGAGCAAATCGGGGTTAAACTGAGTGGCAATGGAAACCAAGAGGAATTTTTCAAGTCTCTTCATAAGTTCATTTCGTTAAATCATTCACAATGCACTTACTTCAGAAATCATTGAATTACGTCGAGGATGAATAAATTTTGTGTGAAGTACATTCATCACGTAGTTAATCAAATTTTAAGACACTTTTTGCAACCAAAATTTTCCAATCGGTTTCTTATATTTCAAATGCCAGAAGTGTAGAGTTCCCCAACCGACCTTTTAGCTCTTCGGAAAAAGATTGTCAATCGAGAGATAATTGTATACATTTTGAAGAATTTGTGAATGCGTACAATAGCGACAGAAGGTCTAACACCCGTCAATCGATCTTCGCATATAAACATGTCAAAAAATCGCTCGACCCAGGCTCTTTTGTAGAATATCTAAAATGTCAATTACTAAGACATCAAACGAGTAAGAGCACAAAACAAAAGATAATTTACACTAAAAAATGCCAGAACAGTTACTATTGTGGCATAATATCAAGACACTGTTGAATGCAGTAAACAAAAGTTCGTTAGCTGTTTTAATTCAGGTAAGATAGTTCCTTACTTGTGTCCAGGGTAGATAGACCCACCCCAAGTTTCAAAAAATCATTTCAAATGATATAAGCTGTTTCTTATAAAATGAAGGTACTCTCCTCTTGTACAGCGGAGTCATAATCGTCTGACAACTAAACAACTGTAGCCCATTTCTCGACTAGATTGGAAAGGCATGCATGATTCGATATTTTACAAAATCTAAAGCTGTTCACGACGGATTTTCATGGCACCCGGAAGAGAGTTTGCAGGGAGACCCTAGTGCAGTATTGTTATCAAGATGCTCTCCGGGGATCTAAAATAGGGACAGATTCACCTCAATAATTTTGACTGACAAAATTCAAGTATCCACTATTATCCAAATTTCAGTATTACCTGCAGGTTGACTCTCCAGTTCTTTGGTCTCTTCGCTTGGCTTGTCAGCTCCTTCATTTACCGTATCCTCAGTCTTAGGCTCTGCATCAGGTGCAGCTTCTGCTTCAACTTGAGTTTCTTGTCCTTTTTCGGCTTCTTTTGTACCTGCTTCACCCTCTCCGGTTTCTGGAGTACTAGATTCGCCCTTTTCGGCTTCTGCAGTACCCGTTTCGCCCTGTCCAGCTTCTGTAGGACCTGCCTCACCCTCGCTGGCTTCTGCAGTACCTTTCTCACCCTCTCCAGCTTCTGTAGGACCTGCCTCGCCCTCTCCAGCTTCTGTAGGACCTGCCTCACCCCCTCCAGCTTCGGCGGTACCTGTCTCAGCAGTTCCATCCTCGTTAGCTGCTACTGCATCCGTGCCTTCGACTGCTTCCCCTCCTTCGGGATCTTCAGGGATATCGGCGAGCGGCTCTGGCTCTGAAATATTAGATAGCACATAACAGAAATCATCAACACGGAGGTTTTTGACTGATGCTATGATTGAAGAAATGAGTCGGCTTAGACGGGAGAGAGTTGTTGCAGAGGGGACCTACTAAAGAGAAGCGCTGACAAAGTTTTTACGGTAGATTTCTAAATATTAGAAGAGTCTGCAATTTAAGTATACCTCTAACAGTGCCATCAGGATTTAGTTCAACCTCGGGAAAGAATTCATGGATGACAGCTGCTGCTTTCTCTACATTTGAGCTGCTATGAACTGCATTTTTCATCGTGTCTTTAGCAAACATTGCACGTAGACTGTCGAGAAAAGAAGGGAATAACTTACATTATTGACCACTGGAAAAGAGAAGATCAAATCATACACCCTTTAGCTATCTTACAAAAGAGTCTGGATCGAGCGATATTTCCATACATTCTGAAGAGAAAGGTTCGATCACAGTGTACTACCGAAAATTCTACAAAATGCATCAGATTTTGTTCGATTTAGATTCTATTTTAGGTTAGCTAAAAGGTCTATTTGAGAGAAAATATTTCTCCTGCTCTAAGCACAACAGCTAAGCTCTCAGACAGCACATCTCCAAGGAGCAATAAGAGTGATTCCTGTTAGTTAAGCTTCTGGCGTTTCATAAGTAGCTCCTTTGACATTATTATTATTTATTCATTTCTTTATAGTAGGCGCTTAAATGAATAGCAAAATTACAGCTAATTGAGGCCTACAAAGCTTGGTATAAGGGAATCAAGTTAAAGATGACACAACATTTTTGCGATAGAGTACTTAAGTCACCCTTCCCCATTCCCTAAGTATCAAGCTCGTCCTTATCTTACCTGTTAGGCGCTTGCTCTTTAGCTGCATCCAGTTCAGTTGGGCCAGCCAACGCTCTAAATCCGGCTACAGCATCCTCTCTCGATAATATCATAAACAAGGTGGGACCACTAGAAGAATTAAGAGAATAGTATTCATCTGGATATAAAACAGATACTAAAACAGGTAGCCCCTGTCAGCAAAAAATTGAAAACAGACAGTACTAAAACATGTCAAGAGTCGTAAAAAAAAGACGAGCGACTTTGTAAGTATGAGACAATGAAGAGTTCATTTGTACGTTTCTTGCATTTTAGTCCTCTATTGAAGGTCCTCTGTTGGAGGTCCTGTACGAGCGCTAACGTTCTACTGCCTATTTGCTTTAATAACCTTCCCTTAACTATTCATGACAATGAACGATGACTTCAAACATAAAATATTTTGCAATGTCTTCTTTGCAAAAACCTCAAATGAATAAGTACCTGGACATGTAATCGGTGAGGCCATTGAAAAAGTCTTTTCCTTCATGTTCTCCATAAAACTGAGAAGCGAGTTCTTTCGTCAAACTGATTTCCTTCTGCGCTGAAATTTTAAATCCAGCATGTTTGATCTTCTTGAGAATTTGCTCTACAATAAAATATTTACAAACAGGAGTTACCAATAACAAGGAAATTAAAAAAGCATAGCAAGTACTGTACAAATGTATTGCTGAATTTTCTGAATCATCATAGAAAGCAAATGCAAGAAAATCTAAACTAGTTAAAAATCGAACTGTCCTTCTTGCAAAATCTTTTCTCATAAAAATAGTTCCAATGCTCGGACAAAAAGAAAGAAGAAAATTCAACACTCCTTAACCCCTCTGCTCTCAACTAAAGCTTGGTCATTTCCAATTTATCAAGAATTCTCAATACAAAGACTTTTCAAACGTATGCAGTTCTTTTCAGAGCATCATGGATGATGAAACAAAGGATTCAAAGAAAAAACTCCATATCATTCAAGCCTATACCCTATTAAACACATTACCTCGCTGTTCAACTTCACCGTAGGCATCTGGTTTTATGACTGCAACTGTTGATTGTGGAGGGAAAAGTGCATGAATTTCTTTCTCTGCGGCTTCTTTTGAATCTGCGCCATGGAGTGGATTTATTGGATCATCATCTTCAGCGAACACAGCCCTTAAACTACAAAGAAATTTAGGAACTCCCAAAATTTATGTGGAACAAATGGGTTATTCACAATAGAACTACTATTTTATTGCAAAATGTTGCAAAATTCGCGTCAATCAAAATAGCTTGTACATGGGAACTTGAATCTTGTGAGTGTTATTACACTGTGGTGACCAAAGAGGGCGTTTATTCCCTTGGGGAATCCAGGTTTTTGGTTTTCGGTATCGCAAACCAAAATTTGGCATTTTTGAAACCTCATAGATTGATAAATAGAGCCGTGTAAGAGTCGTTCATCGTAAAATTATGAGATCTGGAAGTGACCCTGATCAAGCTTTTTTCCGTAAAAATTCATCAAAAAAGTATAGGAGAAGGAAACTGTCCATTGTAGACTTCGAGTGATGGAGATGAGGTCTGAAAAGTTCGTGAAGCAAAAAGCAGGTTCACCAAGGCAGCAAAAAGGAGATTTAATCAAGAACACACCTTTCTGGTGCCTCTTCTTTGGCTACAGCAACTTCTTTAGGTCCAAGCATACTTCGCCATGTTTCAACTGCATCCTCTCTTGCAAGGCACAAAGCTAACGAAGGACCACTGTGAGAAGAATGATCACAAACCATTATAAAATTCTTTGATACGCTAAACAGAAAGTGCATTGAAGACAAAAACCCACCATATGTTGAAGGTGCCTCTTGTTTCGTCTGCAATCTCGACAGTTGCTCTCAGAACTATTTCTTTGATTGAATACTCTTGCTGAATACTTTTTGATTCATCTACATGGTTCTTTAAAGTTTCACAAGATTAACTTAAGCAAAAACTACAACTACCTTCAACATATATTTTGGTATTTGGTTTGTCCGAAAGTTTTTTGCCCGAAAATCTACAAAAAGCATCTGAAAGCATTTTGTCGGAAGTTGTTTCATCGAAAAGTTGATCCGAAAGTTTTCAATTCAAATGTAAACGTGGTAAAGTTTCAGGGTCACTCTACTGACCAAAGCGACATCACCAAGTCAAACAGCAAAGGGAACTAGAGGCTCAGGTGATAAGTCTATAAAATACATACCTAGTCATGTTATTAATGAGTGAATCAAAATAATCTTTGCCCTTGTGATCTTCGTAAAACTCTTCAGCTTGCTCTCTAGAGAGCTGCATTTCTTTTGACATAGCAATGGTAAATCCTGCTTCTTCCACTTGTCGTAGAATCGACGCTAAAGAGATAAAAATAGTATCCAAGGCTGTATGAAATGTGAAGATTCGGAAGTACAAAGAAGAAAGAGAGAAATAAGCGCTTTGATGCGAATTGAAATAAGCAACGCATTTCACGGAGAACAAGAATATAGAGTCGAACACAATGCTTTGAATAATCCAAGCAAGATTCATCGATTTTTCCATATTTCCTCAAAAATTTACAGTACATATTACTGACTTCCATCATACCTACAAACTACGTCACAATACAACAGCGATGATAACCCAGGGAGAGAAACATAATGTCTGCTCTGAGGCCATTAAATGGAAACAACAAAAAAACCAACCTTTTCGATGTGCATAAGCACCAGGTCGGATTAATGCCAGCGTTCTCTGAATTTGCTTTTTCTTTCGTTTTTCTTGTACTGTTGGAACATTGAAATTAGGGAAGAAGAAAGCAAGTTCCCTGTTGAGAAGAAACTGAGTTAAAGCAAGAAGCAAGTCAAAGCAACCGTGGCTCAGTTTTACATATAAGATACCTTAAATTTTATATTAAGACCCAACTTCGAACATGCCCCCTCCCCTCGAATACGGTCACACCTCAGAACTATATCTTAACAAATACGCTCCCCTTTGACTAAGCCCCCGTGGGCTTATTTAAATTCCACCAACATGTAAATATAAATGCAAATGTCCTACCAATTTCCCTTCATCCAAAACAGGACTTACTTAATAAAACGTTGAATAAGACATCACTGTCCGCCATTGATCATTGGTCTCTTTGATACGAAACGCGCATTGTCCCGCAAAATCGGTTTGTTTACAAAAATCCGATACAGCGCCTTTAATGTGCCCAAGCTGGACATCATTAAAAGAAGACAGATTGTGCTAAAAGACGGCGTGCATCAAATTAATTCAAGTATTATTATTTTCTAAAGAATCTAGAATAAACTTTTGTTGCAACTTTTTTAATATTCCGTATTGAATTTTTCCTACCTCGCAGCACTTTCTGCAGAATCACAAGCATGAACAGCGTTCTTGATAGAATCGGTTCCATATTGTGCACGAATACTAAAACGAAAACATAGGGAATCAACTCTCTAATCTAATTTCCTGATATATCTCTCAAGTTGGACAGCAGACGGAAATGGTCGCAAAAATCGCAAACAAATCACTGACGAAGTTTTGTACGACTAATTTTGAGCATCACAAATCTCACCTGACATCTAATGTGAAACATATAAAATGAGATGTCAGGGAAGTTCGAAGTAGAGTCAGAACGCTACCTAGCTGCTTTACATCCTGGCCAAATGAGTAGCGGTTCTTTGATGAATCTTTAGAATTGCTTGGCTCTCCCCATCCCAAAATTCCGTTCATGTGAAGATTGTTAAGGTACAAAAGAGAAGGTTTGGTTGGCATATAACTTCAGTTTGAATGAATTCACTAAGTACGTGGGATTTAGAATATGGAAACTGACACTGAAACCTCCAAAATGAAATCATACAATACCTTTCTGGAGCCTCTTCTTTAGCAAGATTGACATCGGTTGGCCCAATGAGATCTCTTATCTCTGGGATTAGGCCATAACCAGCTTCCTCTCCCCTTTTACTGAGTACTAACGTCAGCACTGGACCACTACAAATCGAGAATATTTACATAAACAAGGTGGAGGCGAAATCATATTAGTAGGTGCCATCTACACAGGGTCTACCGGGTGACACAAAAAAACGTCACGAGTAAATAATAACTAATAAGTCTTATCACTGCTGGCGAAGGGCATGGGCCGAAGGGCATGGGCCGAAGGGCATGGGCCGATACGTTTTTTGATTCTATGGCGTTACAAGTATTTTCAGATAAATATTATCGATCATTTGCTGCTAAAAAATAACTAACTTTACGAATTCAAAAGCTATTGACAAATGCTGTGCATCACCGTTAGTTGAAGGATTTGGCTGTCTTTTGAGATCTTTCATGGTCATTTTGAGCTATAACCGGCGTACTTATTACATTTATCCGATGGGGATGTGCCATTTTTCAGGGTATCGTTTTCACCTATTCTTTCAAGAATGGGGTATCAAAAAAGAGCGCTTTTTCTGGAGCCAGTTGTCAAAACATGTCAAAAGGGGAAATTTCATCAGATGTTGTAAAACATGTCAAAGGGGATTTTATTAGATTGGGTTGTTATTTAGTCCAATTTTGATGTTTTGGAGTATAATCTTAACCGACTTTTTCTGGAATCGGGTATCATTTGAAGGCGCAATTTTGGAGCCGGGTAAAAAGATCTTTTTCGTGTGCACACCCCTTTACAGATTTAGGCCAATTACCCTCCCCCCTCGAGCTATCACCACCACCTGGAAGACCAAATTTAACGAAATTTCGAGTCCAAGATATCTCAGTTAGAATGAAATAATCACCGTTATTTTCCAGGCAACAATTTTTTGAAAACTCAACATGGCGATGGATATGAACTCGTCTGTGAAAATTTTTTGTATGCAAAATGATTAACGTCTGTGCCTTATTCAACAATCGCGCTTCCATGAAAATTTGGAACTTGGCTCATTCTATGTCTTCCAAAACATGGACTGGAAAGGAGTTAGGACGACAAATGAATGAAACCATATATTTGAAACTGGTCTTTTGAAGGCAGTCATAGCCTAAACTGACAAAGTGCCATCACAAAAGATAACTAAGTCCTTCAGCTGCAAGCTGATACCCTTTTTTTGTTCATAACATTTGCTTTCTTGAAGCTTGTGTGATCTAGCTCGTGCAGATTTTTTTGAGCCGCCCTGTAAATGATAATTGGCCTGCCTTTCTTTTGTAAAATGTACTTATTACCTGACTGAAGTTTCAAAAACGAGGCAATACAGAATTCCGCAATTCCTATTGGCTAATCGCACCTTTCCTGCAGGTTTCCCGTAGCCTTGTATAATACGATACAAGGACGCGTTTTTGTCGCCACATCAACTGCTTTAGGCCTAGGCCTGTGAGATTTACAGTAAACTCAAAGCTAACAAAATGTGTTTGGTTAAATGAGAGTCAAGATTAGAAGATGTCAGGGAATAAAACTCATACTAACCGGTTTCGTTGTTGTACAGGAAAACATAAAGCTCTCGGTCTTAATGCACAGACCTCGCAAGCTCGGTCTGTACTTTAAAGACCTCGATCTTATATTTTCCTGTACAACACAAAACCGGTTAGTATGCGCATAATATTGAAGTCTTCAGCTTTGTAGATTGAAAGTGTTTAAAGAGATAAATATGCTTTAAAAATTATTGGAATATTCGAAAGAGGGAAAAATCAATCAGAACGATTATGCAATGTTTGTTTCACATTGCATTTGCCAAGCTTGTGGAAAGTAGGGCAAAAAAGGAAATAACAGGAACAACATAATTTACTAACCTGCTCATGTACTCTATCAACTCTTCGAAGTGTTCACTTCCTTCGTGTTGTTTATAAAATTCAGCAGCTTCTTCTTTGCTTAGTATCTTTTCTTCTCTGTGTAATATTTCAACACCAGATGCTTCAATCTGCGATGAAGAATATTGCTCAGCGAAAAGACGTGAGCGGATTTTGCGTGGAAATCATTAACAAGAGCAGAAACGCCGGAGAGAGGACCTCCTCAAATGACCTAAATTTGTTATTTTCCTGCTGTTTGCCCTCAAATTTGCAGTTTCCTGCCCTACAAATGTGCCCCGTGTGACATCCCTGACAAAAAGCCAGCTTCTTGAAAAATAATCAAACTTTGATTGCGCCTACTCTTCATTCGAAACCACGAAATTTCAGCCAGTACTGAGAGTTTCTTATAAATGATCATCAGATTCTGACTACAGGGACGTTCCTGCAAGTTTCTTGCAAGTTCCATGGTAATTTTTTAGCTTCCTTCCTGTGTCCAGGTGAACATTTCAAAACAAATATTTTTGAAGCCTTTCCAAAGCTTAGACATTACTTAAGTATCTTCCGAATAATATAATACAAGAAACAAGTGAAAATAACGAAAGAATATGCTCAGGATTTCTTTTACTGAAATAAATGTTTTCTTTCAATTTTTCCAGCACTGGAGTTTCTTAATTTTTTAGCGAATTGAGTTGAGTCTCCTATAAGCAGTTTCCTTTAAAAAATACATGCATACTGCCAATAGACCTAATCGGCTAAGGTTTGTTTCACCCATTTCAAGTCATATGACCATGCCCATGGGAAGTTTTGGTATTACGCTACTTCTTGCGTTCATGGCACAACTTTGCATGGCTTTAAATTTGTCGGAGAGATCCAAAGATGTTTTACAAAGAGATTGATCACATGACTTGAAATGGATATAAACAAACCTAAGCAGATTTTGTCTATCTTTAATTCTTCTTTCAGTAAAAATCAAATGAATTTGATGGATGATGATAATCTTACTTCTTCAGAACAGGAATTTGGGAAATGGAGTATTTACATAGTATTGCACTCTAGCCAAAAAACATAAGTTGCGATTTCATGTGAAATTATAACTAACAAATTCAAGTTTTGCTTTGCAACATTGATTCTCATGAATCTCTGGCCGGAAAATTGGTTGTTTCAAAGTGAGTGAGACATCTGATGATGTAAAATCCAAAGTGAAAAGTAAAAAGATCACGAAGAAAGGGTACATACGTTTTTGACAATTTCTTCTGCGTGCCCACTCTCTACAGCATCAGGCTTTATAATGGCAACTGAAATTTCCTTGGGGACTTCTACAACTTCTACAAATTCAAATAAGATTATCAAGTTACTTAAATGTCAGGTATCACAAACAACCATGTGAAATTTTGTATTTTCACTAACTACCAAACATTGACCCATGAGCAGGACCGCCGAGAGGGGGGGGTAGCCGGGGCAACTGCCCCGGGGCCCGGGCCCCGCTAGGGGCCCGTAGAAAGAGGAGCCATGCTTTCCCATTGTATGTTGCAATGATATCACCGAGCTGGGCCCCGCAAGGGGCTCGTAAAATCGAACTTTCTCCGTTAGTTCAGCGTAGCTTCATTCTAGAAAATTCAACTACACACAAAAATCATTTAAACCAATGAAATTTATAAATCTTACAATATGACAAATCACGGAAGATGACAAAATTACAACAAGATTACATAGAACACCAATAGAGAAGAATTTCCTTAAAGGAGGAGCTCTCTCAGTGGATAAACTAATCCCCTTCGCTAAAAGCCTATCATTAAATTTGAAATATCTTAAACATTTTGGGATTGATTGATGCAAAAACAGCTAAACTTCTAAACTTGATAATTCGGAGAGAACACGTGTAATTTTAGTTGATGACGAAACTCATCACTAAAGAAGATTGTTTAATTTTCAAGGGAATGTTGTTCCAAGATTTTGCTAGCACCAGGGTACCTCAAAGATCTTTCATCATGTTGCAAGAAGCTACGACGTTTGTCCTTGTCCTTTGCACTTTGCAGTAACAATAACAATTCATTATCTATTCCAGAGATTTTCACTAAATCATATTGAGAACGAACGCAGGAACTATTGCCTAGGCCATTACCTATGTTTTCGAATAAATTAGCTCTGTCAGAAAGCTAGTAGTTTAAATATAAGTTCTTGCCTTACATTATTTTGAAGCTAGAAATCAACCAGGATCGACATTGCTTCGCACTATTAGTTTCAAATTCCATTGAAAGATCCACGCTTTCAGTAGCATCGCCACAGGGAGGGTATGAGGGGGCAATTGCCTCCCCCCAAAAATTTTTGAAAGATGGTCCTCGAGATTCCTTTAAAACCGTAGAGAAATGGCGGGGCATTGGTTAGGTAAGAATTTTTCTGAGAAATGCTGGAAGATATGTAACTTAACTATGTTCCTAAGACTTGAATCTTAGCACTGGAGAACGAAAGGATTTTTAAAGATTTTTGATTGATTTTTCTTTAAAACAAGCGGGTTTTTGCCAAAGTAGTACGAGAGCTTTGGGAGTGAAATTCCCCCCTTCAAAGCCAACGTAAAGGATGCTTCTTCAAAAATTTCTCATCGCACTTTGATTTATACAATAATTGTCATAAAATTGTCTACGTTTCTTTATAACCAATGGCGAGCATGATGTTGCCAGATGCATTCTAAGCTAAAGTAAAGGGTGTGGCCTCAAAAAATTTCCTGGGGGCTTTGCCCCCAGACCCTCTTCATTTTACTGTCTTCACTTAGTTTGCCCTAGCTACACCGCCGCACAATTTTCACGAAATTCTCTGGTGCGGTTTTTTATGAAAGTAGTCATACATATCTAACCTTTCAAAGTAACGACTATAAAATGTTTCGAGTAAGCAAAACACGGGTTGAGTGATAGGCAATAAAGGAGTATGTTTGTGGAATGAACTTCTTTCTCAGATTAAAGACATCTAAAGCCCTTATATCTTATACCTTCGCTAAAAAACTCAAGAAAAGCTTCATTGACAAATGTTAACTAAAAAGAGTGCAAATTCAGTATCAATATCATACAACCCACCTCCTTCCTCACAAATCTAGATATCTTCTTGCTTCATGTAGCTCTGTATCTCATTATACGATATCATACGTTTGTGCTTATTTTAACTTTATCATCTTATTTCTATTCTTATTTTTCAATAGCGGCCCCAGCTAGATAAGCAATGCTTTACTTGGGTCGCGTAGGATACCACTAAATTCTTATAGATTTAATCTCAATTGTAACAATTTGTATTTTGCGAATGAAATTGAGTCGAAAATTGAAACTGTCAAGCAAGGGGCCCGCATCCACTAGTTGCCCCGGGGCCCTGCCTCGCTCTCGGCGGCCCTGCCCATGAGTATACTATTGAGTTGCAACGGCTCGTTTACACCTTAGCTGATCAGCTTTCAATATCAACATGCTATGTGCCTCGAAGGCTTAAGGCCATGACTAGGTTTTGGAGGGCTAGTTAGGGTCGGTTAGAGTCAGTTACGGTAAGTTGGGTTAACATAAGCCTGGTTCGCTTTGGCTGAAGTGCAGTCTTTCCACTGCAAGAAACTATTGACATGTCACACTTAATTCCTTCGTAACATGAAGCTGTAATATGCACGAAAATTTGATGGTGAAGCAAAAGCAAAGATAAAAACAACAGCTTGGTTGCTGAATCCAATGGACGTTTTATCTAGCGATCTACAAAATGTCTGGATCGAGAAATATTTTATACAGTTTGTCTAAATGGTTCGATTAAATGTCATTATACATAGCTTCTACACTGTTGTGCACATTTCGAACATTTCTTCAAACGTAGCAATTCGTGTCAGTCGACTCAGATTCTTTCTCAGAATAGCAAACAGGCATATAAGACTCAAGAAAAAAGTAGCATCTTCTAGAAAGCGATAATTTCTAACAATTCTACAAGCTAATTCTTCTAGGGCTATCAACTACGACTAGTTGGTAATAATCTGAAGGAGGAACCATTTCAAAGGTAACTGCATGGTTTGAATATAAAATGAACGAAGTACGGTACCTTCTCCAGCTTTACCAAACTTTCCAAAAATACCTCAAGAGACAAAGAAATAACTTTCTCACTAGATACTAGATAAGAACTATTATAAAACTACTGGGCTTGCTCCAAGTCTATTTCGTCAACTCAATAGGAGGTTGTCAGACAATCTCCTCCGCAGGGCCTAACCTTTCACATTTTGACAGACTTGACGAAAAAGACTTGGGGTGACTCTATAAAATAGCTAGTTGGATAGGCCGCTTCTCTTGCTCATTTCAAAGGATCGTTTTCGATTGTTTCATTATGGTGCCAATACAAGATATAGTTCTTGGGCATCTTAAACTTTTTAGACCAAAACACTGTTCAATTTTCTACCTCTGTTATGCTGCTATGTGCCTTGTATTATTGAGACAATGATTCTAACGATATTAAGATTTACATTTAACTGGAAACTACATGTAACTGAAGGTAAATTCTGTACACAACTGTCAATTTTAGTACTGTCGCAACTGCAGCTAGCCAGGCTACCATAAAGTATGTTGAAACATCTGTGATTGAAAAAGCTGCAAAACATTTCACCAACGACTACACACAGGTGACAGATTATTTCTGGACTGGTTAAGGGCTTTAGTGCAGCAAAACTAATTTCTAGGCTATAACTATTTAAGGCTGGTCGACCCTGATGGTCATGTAACAGTGATGCGAATACGAGGATGGCATGTTGGGTGACTTTACCAAGCAGTCCAATGCTCTTACGTGATCAGTCTAACAGAGCCCAGTATAAGCAAATAAATTATCCACGAGTTACATGCTTTTCAGCATTTGATCAGCATATTCAATGAGTGTACAAGCAACAGATATCTATATGGACACACTGCCTTTAAAAGCCCCTATTTTTTATTTGACGGAACAAAAACGAAAAGAAAAACTGTGACATACCCATATCATCATCATCGTAGAAATCAACCTCAGCCGTCTTTTGTTCATCTCCCTTTTCTTCCACTTGTTGTTGTTGTTGCTGAACTTCAGCATCAACGAACTGAAAGATGAAGCAAAAATATAACAATCAGACACAATTATTAGAATTGAATTTAACGATAGTGTCATCCACTAATCATTTTCTTTTTCACTGACCTAGTTACATCGCTACAACGAAGTCCATTAGACAGCACGGGTAGCTAGACTTATGACGATGAGTCCCTTCTTGTATTTCTTGTTAAGACCACAGGGAATAAGGAACTCCAGGTCATAAGTCTAAAGGGCTGCATCCTTGCATCGTTCGGTATGCAGATTTTTCTGAGAAAGACTGTTTTATCCCTTAAACAAAGATTTGTTTGTTCTTTCGACCAGCAGAAACTCGCTTTATGGACCGAACGTGACTGGTAAACTACCTATTGCGCAAAAACCCCTCCGTGTGGAGATGGGTTTCGAAAATAGACCATTGCATATCCACGACAGTTGATGTCTTCACTTCTTGTGATGTCTCTTTCCAATAAATTTCTAACAAATACGAGTGTCATTAATTGAAGTATATCAGCGCTACAGCATAATGTTCCATACCACTTTCCTTTCAGCTTCCCCATCTATGATTTGATGTTCCTCTTTAAGATGATGAGCTATTGAGCGGATTAGCTGTGGAGCATCGCAGCCACGAATCACATTCACCAACTGACCTCCCTACACATGAAATAAATATAGGAAAGTCTTGAAAATATCAAATATCTGACAGCTTTCATGAAAATTCCATCAATTCTTTGTAGTTACTCATAGACGTAGGAACCGGGGGGCGCGTGCCCTCCCCAAGATTTGCAATAAACAAAGAAGAGCCCTTTCTATTTGTAGAAATTGCCCCTTTTTCTTAAGAAAAAAGTGCCCTCAAAATGTCGTGCCCCTCCAAGTTTGAGATGCTTCCTACGTCCCTGTAGTTACTCACTTACTTTGGAGTGGGACCTTGAAAATCAAATAGATGATGATAGAGAAAATAGTTGCTCAAATAAATAGCAAATAATGGTTAACTAAAAAGTACAGCAAATAAAGAAAGGATCCTTGAATCAAACAAAGATCAGTTTACTAAAGGGCATGGACGAAATATGCATTGACAGCGGACCATCTGGCTGTCGCCAATGATAACAAACCTGACGGAACATTCTGAAACATTCTATAGATGAACTAGGACATCCTCGAAAGTTCTGGTATTAAACATGAACTATTGCACTAACATTAAGTTATTATTCCTTTATTATAATTTAGAATCAAATGTGGATAGAACATTCCAGAACGTTCTTGGGACAGAAATTTCTAGTAACTTTTCTAGGGACTATGAACTTGTGTGAGCTTATAAATAGAGGACGAATTTGATTTGAATGTAGAGAACAAAGTTGTACAAGAAATATTAGAAGAGACGATGCATAGTAAACGTGTCGATCTGTCGCAAAACTGGCAGTTTCAATGTCAGGATTTTTGAAAAGGACCAAATGAGTGGCAAAAGAGATGCAGGGCTGCCGAGAGTTTTTGGAGGCCGAGGGAGAAAACCGCAATATGAGTCCTCCTGCGAGCGAAGCGAGCAGAAAATTCCTTCGATCACATGTTTAGATTGGCTTAAAATGCATTCCAGAGGATACTCTGCAGTCAAAATATTAAAAATCTTCAATTATGAGGCCCCTTATATCATGTGACCCTGGGGCAAATTGCCCCTCCTATCCCCCCTCTCGGTGGCCCTGAAGAGACGAGTTGCTGAAATACTAGAAGCTTTCCATTTGAAAGTTCAGAAACATATCAAGTTAACACATTAATACTAACATGCACTGTAAACATATTTCAAATTGCAGTTTAAATGAATCTTCATTAATCCATCTGAAATCTCATATAAACTTTCATATATGCATCATTTAAATAGGTTAGTCCTTACCCCATAGAAAAGAAAGGTTGGTCTACTTTTCTCTCGATAAGCAGCAAGGGTTTCAATTTTATCCGTTTCTGCCTGAAAAACAAGTGAATATTTCAGTTCGACAGGTATGAGTATGAAGAAATAGAAATGAGAAATTTCTGTCCTTCTACTTTGTTTTTCTTCAGAGAAAAATTTTGAAAGTAACCAGATTACCTTTAACTATAATTTGATGTGGCTGCGTGGATGTTTGCAATGAAGCATTCTTTTCAAATTCCTCTTCAATTCTATAATCAACATCTCTAGAAGTTTTTGATTGAAAACTTTGCTGTACTTGAATTTTTAAAAGTTAACATCACAATAACAAAGGATCCTTGGGGTAGTGCACCAGGCAAAAAAGCCTTTAATTGTAGGTGGTAACACCGCAACACGACGAAGAACAACAGCAAAGAATGAGTCGATTTAACCCGTATTTCTTTGATTATTTTTGTTTTGCCAATATTTCATCCTGCCATGCAGGACTTCTTCAGGGCTGTTAGAAAAAGCCTTTGTTGCAGTAAAAAACTTTCCCTGCACTCTGAACTTTTCTCTACTGACAAACAAGGCTTTGGTTCACTCTCTGATTGCTAATTTCAAATCAGTACCAAGTATTTATGGTCCTTTAATTGATTTAAAATTACCATGGCAAAATGTAGCAGATCATCTCCAGTCTCATTTCTTATCCGACGGAAAGTGCTTTCAATAGCCTTGCATGGTCCACACCATCCCGAATATGCATCTACAACTAAAAACAGAGAATTCAATTTCATGTTTTCCCAGAGAGTTTTCCTGTTGGAGCTTTACAATTGAGGAGAATCAGCACTTTAAGGTGGCTCACTACTGAAAATTTCAAAATTACGAGACCAGGTAAAAATAAGTTCAATAACAATCTGGCTGCAAATCTGATCTTTTGCCACTGGGACATTGCTCCCTTTCACAAGAGCAAATGTGAATGACCCAACATCAGTGCCAACTATCCAGAATTGAGAGACCAGAGCAATGACGTGATAGCTGCATTACACTTTTACACTGAAAAAATTCTTCAGCCAGCTAAGATGTGTGTACCCTGGGCACTAGATGGTACCCAGCATAGCTAGGATGAAAGATGTAGAAAAAGGATATTTTAAGTGATTTCTTACCAATTAAGCCCTCTTTTGACATCATATCATCCCATTGTTCCTGGCTCTTTATGTCAACCTGTAAATAGAAAAGGATTGGAAAGGCTCAAAACAAATGGAACACACTGGGTTTTTGACAGCACAGAGATATATTTCTGCATGTACATTGATGCAGGGTTTTAATGATTGTAGTATCTGAAGATTATAACCAAAAATTATCATTTGCTTGACGGGGATGTAAACAGGCTATCTGAAAACAAAGGTTTTTGGGAAAAGATATAGAGTGATAAAATATGAATCAGATGTTCTTTCCACTAATTCCTTGTCATCAATACTATCCTCCATAACTGAGTTATTCAAATCAAATGATATTATGAAAAACAATCTTCTTTAAATGAATAGCCTTCTGCAGCTCTCAGAAACAGATACTCTTGTTTATAGTAAACATTTATCATCATTTACAAGAAGCATTTTCTGTAATACACCATCTGACATCATGGGAACTACCCAATATACAAAGAAATTCACTTAGTGAAATAAAGAGCAGGAAGGGCAGAGGGATACATGCAATTACAACATCTGCAGATGACATGCAGATAGATTCATACATACTGGTTTTTTCATAAGAAACTGGTTTATAAGAAACTAGTATCAAGATGGCCAAAATTTTAAGAAACTCTTAATACTATGTCTGAGAAATACTAAGAAACTTTTCAAAGTTAAAAGCATGGATATCATGGCAAATAGATTACTGAACCTTTATTCTTGAGCAATATTTTCTAAAAATTTGTGTTTTCAACAAAACAGAACACTGTTTATTCCGTTATGATGTTTTGAAAGTCAAGAATCATATCTGCTGCAGTGTCAGCGACCACATTGACAATTCATGCATTCATGAAATAAGAAACCAATTAAGAAACTTTTAGTACTAAAATGGACAAAATTTCACTTGAAATTAAGAAACTTTTAGTACTATGGGCTGATCCAAGTTTCTTATAAAAAAACGTTTATCCATGTTTATCTTATAGAATTTGAATTTATATTTAAAATGGCTGGTGGTGCTTACTAGCTTTACTCAAAACTATTATTGCACTCACCAACTATAAAGAAATTAATTATTATTACTACTATCATTAATCCTCAAGGACACCTGGCTTCATGAACAAGTTTCAGGATTAATTCCAACCCCTATTTAGGAACTTCGCTTGCAGTCAAGGGCTAACTGTGTCGACAATGTAAGCCAAATGCAGCAAAATTCGTGCACATTTTTCGTATGAAAAAACAGCGAAGAGGAATACAAGCCTGGGCCTAGCAACACCACACAGAAAAGAGCATCATTGCGGTTTCAATAGGCCATCAGAGATCAAGTCAAAATGTATCAAGATCAAATTAGCTATCAGATAACAAGTAGCAGATAAATCGAAAGTTAAATGAGAGAACGTCTTGCCCTGAGGACTCTCGCAGCATCCGGGTTTCGTTTTAGCGCCATGTTCTTCAGTTTTTCATGCAGATAGAGATTTTAGGCCATCCCTCCTTCAGCGTCTTGGCGTTGTTATGGAGGAAAACATTGCTCTCTTTCTCCAAGTAGTGTCCTGTTTACACAAAGGGAAGAGCGCAGCAGGCACCGCGGAAGGGAATGAGCGCGAAATATAAACTGTTTTTGAAGAAAAATCATTTCTCTCAAACGAAAAAGCATGTTTAAAAACTTTAATCTCGCTGTGAACATTTTAGTTCCGCATTTTAACTTCATGCTCGAATTCCTAGAAGGGAACAGAATGCATCTCCCATGAGGGCAAGTACGACGAGGAGACAAGAATAATGTGGAATGACTAGAAGGTTTATACTCAAAATTCTTTCATGGTTCATTTTTGTGTTCTGAGATTAACTCGTAAGGATTTTTGTTCATTGGCCTTCCAAAACTTTGCCTCTACAGCTATTTGGGGAACCTTTAACTTTAAATTTCTAGCTGGCTCTGCAGCCTGAATCTGCACCCAATCCAGCAGGTTTTTTACTTCAAGCTATTCAAATGTCATTTACCCATCGCAGAGTTACCTTTTTCAATTTCCTCCGCTTCAGGTGATACTGGATTGCAACATGTTGTAGACTGTCTGCACACATGGCTGGGATTTCTTAATTGACCGAGGAGTCAAGAGGGTAGAATTTGGCGACTGGTGTCCAGTAGTGTAAGCTTTAAGCAGTGTTCTAATTAGATGTTCTCTAGTGTTCTCAATTTTGCCGAAAAAGGCATTGTTGAAAGCTCTCCTATATCGACAACGAAGCACTTGCATAGATTTCGCTCCCTTGGAAAGCAAAACAAATGCAGGCTGCAGAGTTTTGCAGAGGCTGAGGCGGGCAGCAATACTTTTGCGCAAAGTTCTTGATAGAAGAACAAATTGCAATGCTTAGCTATCATAGAAGCATTCTGCATTCTGTTCCATATCTTCTGTACATTCTGTTAGTAATCTTTGTCTTCTCTCTGCATCCTTCGCTCGTCCTGACCTGTTGTCTAGTAGGGTGTTCCCTCGCCTGGTCTGAAGAGTGATCTTGTCGTGATTTTGTCGATTACGAACGCAAACAATTTTTTATGAAACTCAAAGAATAACCTTCCATACCTGTATTTCAATTTTCTTTGCTTTAGAAGCCATGTTGTTATTTGCTAGTACCTTTCCTTCATTGATAAGATCAGTTGATCTCAGGAGAAAGAAAGGCCTAAACTATCAATTTATTCAAAGTGAAATGAGCAACTGTTTCTCTCGTGTCTGTGGTTTTTATGGTGTTACCATGGGAATGTATCGACATGCGCAAACACTTCGATTACTCTTTATTGGCATTGTTTTTAAGCGAAAAAAAGGAATTCCATTCGATTGTTCTTTTGTGTTGTTATAAATAGAATTGGCTTTGTGACCTTCATTCAAGGTTGTATGGCGACTTTGTGCTCTTTTGGGACACGGAGCCAGCGAGCCAAGAGAATTCAATCGATTGTTCTTTTGTTTTGAATAGAGTTAGGTTGGTGATCTTTCAAATTTCACTAACTGTTCTTTGCTCCTTTGGGGCATGGAGCCAGTGAGCTGTGCAACAAATGTGCAGCAAATGATTGTTATCAAAGCTTTAAAACAATTGCCAAAAAATACTTTTTTGTCCGTTCTTTGATTGGCAAATTTCAAAATGCCACCCTTTCCGATCTCATCTAATGATTTGCTGTGACCAGTGTCAGACGAAATATTTTGCAAATGGTTACGTTGTTGAAAGCAATTTTGACGAAAATGAGTTAATTATAATCAGTATTTTCCCATGAAGAAAGCAAGGAAAATTTCGTAGAACAAGAGATTCAGGTTTCCGAAAAGATAAAGCAACTTGCTTTCTGAAGAATGGGTTTCACACCTTGAAAGCACAGGTTGTAGGAAAAGCCGAACTCAGAGAAAATATATTCGTTATATAGATCGACTTATTCCAATTCTTACCCCAAGTCTATTTCGTCATCTGTAGTAAGTCTATCTGAAAGTTATGAACGATTTCGCTTTTCCTTTTCCCAGTTTTTTTGGTTGACAAAATAGACTTGGGGAAGTCTGAAGTCTAGCGACATATCGACTTGTGTTCCTTCTATTTGTACTTTTCCTGCGCAGGTGCCATTCTAATCCCTGCACGTGGCGGCAGATTGACATGGGAGAATCAAAATGGTGCCTTCGCAGGAGAGACAGAACAGAAGGAAAAGTCGATATAATAGGGGAAAGGGGAAAAGTCGATATAATATCGCGCACGAAATGATGAACCAGGATACGAATAACTTGATTTACAATACACAAATCTTCCTTCTAAATTCAGCGTTTCCTACAGCCCGTGGTGAAATCTATTCCGTGGCTGTCAAATCGTCTTGTATAAAACAGACCTGTATCCTTGTTTACCAAATTCACCCTTGCCTGATGCTGGGCAACTCACATACCTCCATAGGCCATCTCGGTCTTCCTGATTTCCCGGTTCCACATCTTGACAAACCGGCCGACGGTCGTGGACTGTTGATAACAAAGCTGCGCCGTGTGGCGGAAGATGACGGCATTGATAAATGCGACTCTCTGCCATTATCAGCATCATCCATATCTTCAGGGTTACGAAACTTCTTCAATATTTCAGAAATGTGCATCGGAAAGTGATGCCTAAATGGATCGAAGATAAGAGGGTCTCCTTCCGATTCACGCCGTAACCGTCTTCTTCTGGGTCGATAAGTCGCATTGTCCCCTTCATCTCTAAAATGGCTCGGAAAGTACATGCTTTGTGGCGTCTAGGATTAGCTAGCACAAGCAGATTACGATTTTAGCGAGGTTTCTTAATACACTTCAAGTAAATTTTGTCCTTCAGCGCATAAATTCACAGCTGTTGTGTATTAATCAAGGCAAGAAATTGTCTTGTTATCAATTATAGATGGAAGACGGTAAACCAAAGTTCTAAGTAATTCATGAGAACTATTCAGTTAGAGCAACAATTCATTTCAGAAATTCTACGTTGAATCGGGCTATAGTCAGCTTTCCGCAGGCCCTGTTTGAGATAACATGAGATAATTTCGAGCATTTGCTGTTAATTATCTAGACCAGCAGGTTTTACTGATTCATCAGTTTTGAGTAAAATTGTCCGGTTTCTTGCAATTCTCGTGTTCTAAAATATGGTCGGTCTCTGCGTAAATATAGTGAAGTCCTCCCTTGAAGAATCCCGCTCTTTGACATCACCTATTGTTCTCATTGCTCAATTGTTTTCGCATCGTTCTGGTCAAAATTCATGGTCTGAGTTTCTCGCAAAGTTGGTTCTTAAAGGAGGGAAGTTGACAGTAGATTGCGACACTAAGATCTGTTTGTTATGATCAGCAACTTTTATGATAATTCTATACAGTTACGAAGTGCTTTTTAAATGATACACTGCATTGTTGAGAGCTCTGGCAAAGATAATTTTGATTTTTCTCTCGTTTGCCAAGACATAAGACTTGGACTGCGGTACAGTCAATCTTCTGTTTGTCGATCTCCTTTTCTGATGCCATAAATCATTTTAGTTGGATAAGGGATCTCATTGGGGGGGGGGAGCAAACAATCTGCTATCAACATAAGAAAACTACTGCGCCAATAGAAGATTGCGCTAAAGATCCAGGAATTCTTTACCGTGATCCTTTGTATTCTACGATTAATTGACAAACCACGTCAATCGATTTCTTTCAGACGCAAAGGATCACCAGTAAAATCCCTGAGCCAATCGGTAGCCAATTCGCCAATCAAGGTAGCCCCTAGCAATAAGTGAACTAATGACTAAAAGTCAGGGGGGACAATTCAAAGTACGTCTTCATTAGCTATTGGAAAAACGGGCACCGTTTCATGGAAACTGCAAAATCTTGGGGAACGTGCCCCCAGTGCGCCTAGTTCCTCCGATTCCTTCGTTTCTGTTTGTAGGAATCCTGTTGGAACGGCGAGACGCAACAAGGATCAGCTTGAGCTGCTAACATCTCGAAATTTCAGAACTTTTCAGCGAACGAAAACAAAATGTTACCATTGTTGCAATCTGATAACCTGGGCATACACGATAGCATTCGAATTATACTACGAGTATAAATATCTTAAATTTGACAATATAGAAACACAAGTAAAAAAATCTATGGCAGGCAGCTATCCCTATTGTATACATACAATTGTCGCATTAGCATTGACTAAAACGGTTACTCAGTTTAAAAGATACGCACTACGCACTAAAGATTTAAAGCGACAACCCATGCAGAATATAAGAGCATTTAGGGTTTCTCCTATGGCTATAGTCCATCTCTAATAAGATGTTGCGTAAAAATACCAGCAAATGAAAAACTGAAGTGTTTTGCATCATGAATTATGCGCTGTCGCAAATCTGATGTGACATTTTATTTCAGACGGACCTTGATTCGCACCTGTTAGATTGACGGAGAAAATATCTATAACTGAGTTATTCGAGATATAGAGGCTTACTCTAATGGGTTCAAGACTATATTTTGCTAACAGTCCGCAAAGTAGCTGTCAGTCTACTTTCTACTGTGTTAAATGATCCCAAGAGCATTGATAGGGGGGTCAGAGACTTGACTGGTCCTTGGCCCTCACAGAAGATGGATATTTTGAGGGGCAAACAAAAGCAGTTAGAAAATATCGTAAATAATAGGCCCATTCATAATGAAGTTTCCAGCGGAAAAGGCTTTTAAGAGCCCTGAAAACTTCCTGCAGGATTCTTACCCCTAGCTGAGTATGTAACATTCAAGCAGCTTGCACGAAGTAAAAGGCCCTAATATTCCTCAGGTCTCAGGTAACGGTTTACTGTATTTAGCAAATTCACTAAAATGATACATAAGGATGAATAAACTAAAAACTAGGTTGAATACAAAGTTATAGGAAAATTCTCAAGAACTGGTTTAAACTGTAACATCACTACACAACAATTAAATTCAATTTCACAAAACGTAAAAATCAATCACAAAAATCAAAGATAAGTTAAGAAAAAAACAACATAGGTGAAATCACTTTACTGAAAGATAGAGAAATATGTCTTTTATGGGAGGTGTGTAAATCCAGTGAACTGCGACTGAACTTATACATTGGTAGTTTTTTATGTTTCACGAAAAGCAGCAAAAAATCGTCCACTTGCTCCAGTTAAATATTGTCCATAATTCTTTCAATGTGGGTGTTATATGGTCTTTGGGCAATACTGTTTCTTATATGCAGTCAGATCAATTCAGTATCAAGAACATCTACTTACAATGTCAGGAAGGTCAACTACCGGGTGAGTCAAAAAATTTTTAGATCTTTGAAAGTCTCTAGATCCTAAACTATTAATCAGATTCGTTTTAAACTGATAATAACCATGTCGGTACCATATGAACTTGGACATAAAAAGTCAATATTCAAATTGGTAGAATCGTTCTCAAATTACAAGAAATTGTATAAAAAGGCTTTATCTCAATATCCTTCAAAATAGGCCTTAAGTCCTTGATCAGATTTGCTGGTTACGAACTCTGCGAACAATACCACCAATTTTGATGAACTAAATTTTCATATCAAAGTTGATGTGTAGACTGATGACATTCGTCTAACTTTCCTCCATTGTATTGAATTGTTATCTACAGTTTTATAGTGCAGCGGGATGGATGTTGTGGGGATACTGTCAGGGAATGGAGCGAAAACAACGACTTATGTAATAAGTCTAGTTAATATAGTAGGTACACATGAATCATCAGTTTATAGGAATCTAATACATGGTTTCATAGTTATAGGCGTTCATATATCTAAACGTGTTTTTGACTCAGCTGGTACTTTTTGACGAATAACATGACAAAAAATGTAGCCAGTAGCATACACAGAACACCCTAAAGATTTAAGTACAAATAGCATCACCATCAGGGGTTCAAAATCTTTGAGTTGGCGAGAAAGACTGAATGGCTTCAAAGAAACGTTAGCTCCCGATCCATAACTCTGCACTTAGACCTTTTGGAAATTTTGAATTTTTTTCAAATTACAGAGCATTTAAAATTTCAGCTGATTTTAGGCTGCGACGTCATCAAACTTCTAAATCATAAACTACAAATGACAGACTTTTGCTTGATACCACGTTGTAGACATCGATAAACTATGGTTTTCTTGGAAATTTTTTCATGTTGCATCAAACAATTTAGAAAATTGTGACGGTTTAAAGTTTTTGTGACAATTTTCCTTGAATTTTTGAAAAAGAGAAAAAACACCCTGGTTCTAAAAATATCGAAGATTTCAAAAAAGTCCAAAGGCAGAATCCTAGCAAACTAGCTAAAATTTCTTTGAAGCCATTCAGTGGAAAGAAATACTTCGGTGAATTTTACATCCACCTTTTTAAAGATTTGGAACCCATGCTAGCATTATACAACAACTTAAAAATTATTCAAAATCAATGCCTTAATGTAACTCTATATATCTTTTTCTTTATTTATGGTACATACACAAATAACTTATTTCTAAAATGAATTCCTACCACCAAAAATTATGATTGAAGTTAATTTCCATCGAAATGGGGTGAGTCTTTGTTCGACATTGAATCATAAAACCATGAAGTGAACTTACGCAGTTGAGATGCTGCTGCCTTCGATTGCTCTAGCAATTGCTCTTTTTCGATCTTGGCGAGTTGAAGTTCTTCCAACAATCTTTCATTCTCATTCTTCTCCTATGATACAAAATCAAAAATTGGTCTATGGCGAAGGCAATACAGATAAGAGAAAATCATTTACTGACACAACGAATTAAAAAATCCTTTTCCAGAATTTTCAGAAAGAATTTCAAAGAGACACAAGCCGTAACTCTTTAGCAGCAAGATGTCGCCATTTCAAAATACAATTTTTGGGAAGTTATAACTGCAAACAACCAGAAAAGTTAACCAACAGAGACGCAACTATACAACAACAGAACAACGACGGGCCAATGGAACCTAGGCACAAACAATTGAGCACCTTTTGAATTTTCCAAATCTCTAAACACTGGGCAATAGCAAGAATGGCTCATAAGAATGGCGTATCCGTCTAGCTACACTCTTCTTTAGGAAGCACCCTATGACAACCAGAATGACAATCGACAGGATACAATATTTCACATTAAAACTTTTCACGATAACGCTGTGCGTTTCTGCATAGAAAAGGAATGACAAGATTTCCAAATAATACTACCAACCGGCAACAACGGTTCTTTCAATTTGGTTGAACAATGCTCTTTCGTATCAAGCAGATAAACAACCAGTTCCATTGATAGCCGGTAGGAGTTTCTTTGGAAGACATGAATTTCTATTATTATTATTATTATTATTATTATTATTATTATTATTATTATTATTATTATTATTATTATTATTATTATTATTATTATTATTATTATTATTATTATTATTATAAATTTATTAAAGTGTCTATGTATTTAGCATACTGTGCTAATTGGGGACACTATTTATTACTACAACCAAAATAAAATCACTTAAATAAATTTATCAACAAAGTGAAGTTTTTTTGAAAATAATATAGGATATTGCTTTAACAGGATAACAACCCATGAGACAAGTTATATAACTATCCCCTCTAAATATCGAAGACTGCTCTCTTGTGGTTTTGAAAATCAGGTCTGTTGACCACTGTGACCAAAATGCCATATCAGAAAATCAGTAAGAAAAATATAACTCAGATCATTTTGGGGTTTCTTTACAATTTCATTTCTGCCAACAAATGAAATTTACCTTGACAAGCTCACCAGACACAACAGACAACATCAACCTGAGGTCTTCTTTGCTGGAAGCAGTCAACTCTTCTGATCTCTGAGGAGCTAAATCCAGACCTCGCACACTTAGTGACACATCAACAACTAGAAAAGACAAAAACAACATTTGAAACAACACAAAACAAACCCTAAATACCTTTCACAAAAACCAATACAAAACAAGTACTAAAATACCTTTAAAGAAGTCCGAACCTTTTAAGAAAACCAATTTTCGAAACAAGCAGAAAAAGTTTCACACAACACCAAGACATGAGGAAAGCTTCAGGGGCAACTATTTGAAGCAAGAAGGCAACTTATCAACCACATCAGCGACCTAAAGTGCGGAACAAATCTTAAATTCGATTCACAAGAAACCAGCATTCCATGCCCATTAAGGATTAACTTCCAGCAAAGATTACATCAGTATTGTTTGAATGTCTCCTGAAAGAAGAACATATTTTTGGTACGACTGAGCAATTTTCACGGTGTTCTGTCCATACAGTTAATCTCAAAACTCGGCGGCATAGTGCATGTTACATGCATAAATGTTAATCTCAAAACTCGGCGGTATAGTGCATGTTACATGCATAAATAAATATCAAATTTAAATTCATTAAAAATCTAAATTCCGGAATGATGTTTAGAACATTCAATCTGTACTCTTCACTCCAAGGTAACATTTCTTAAGTTCAGGCTCATTTTCAAATGCTTAGGGAGTTTAGGAATAGCGTTGCTAATGAAAATGGAGAGCAAATAAACGACCAAATTTTGAAAAAGAATTTCTTAAAGTTTTTCTAAAACTTAGCCGACCATTTCGATTGGGTGTGATGGGATGTTGCTACGAAATTTTAGGACACTTGGTTGTTGGTTTGAATTAGCTTCATCTACCATCATAAGGCTATGTCCATTGCCTGGGTTAATGAACTGACAATGATGAAATAGTTACACTTTTATAAGGTCGAATGGCTTCAGAATTAGTGACTTTTAGTATCCCTGATTAAATGCAACCTAAGATATATCTAAAGCTGTGTAAGGGAATAGGTTCAGTATCCCAGTTGATAAATATTTCATAAAGCACAACTCTGCAAAGTCTCAGCTTATCCTCTAAAAATATTCTATATTAACATATAACAACCTAATCCCTGTATAGCCTCCATCTTAGGATTAAACTGCTTGTTGCCTGTGGCAAATCGACAAATTAATCGTATTAGGGTCAGATGAACTTTACTTATTATCCATTTAATCTTACGTTGTTTCATTCTTTGGAAAGATATCTTGAAACTATTGTCAAACCCAGTAGCAGACATTCTGCAGAGTATTACAACGTGAGGTGACTGTTTCTATCATTCAATGTAATAATTTCTTGTTGTTGTCAAATGAAAGTTGAGCGAATTCCATCACATTGGCTGGTTAGGGTGCAGTGTCGCTTCGCAATGAAAGCTCAAATGCCGCATCTTTGAGGCTATTTCTATGTTTAAATATTGTGATGAGTTCTGTAAACGAAGAATGAAGCTGAATTTGGGGAGAGGGTAATGTAACCATGGACCTTGCATCCATCAGTGTTTAAATTTACTATGGATATCTCCAGCTATATATGCCGGTTACAGAAATAATATTCTTTCAAAGAAAGTAACAGAAGGCAATAACCGCTGACCAAGGACTACTTGAATATTATCACTTGAAGCAAATGGAGCTGGATTTCTAATCATCAACGATAGTAGAAACATTCTTGGCATATTGATTCAAAAGAATAAATAGACATAATAATATGTGCGAAACCGTTGTTGACTTACAACCGGTTTACTTAGCTTGCAGTTTTCAGAGCCAGATATCACAATCTGTATGCTTGCAACCGGTTTACTTAGCTTGCAGTTTCAGAGTCAGATATCACAGCCTGTATGCTTGCAACTGGTTTACTTAGCTTGCAGTTTCAGAGCCAGATATCACAGCCTGTATGCTTGCAACTGGTTTACTTAGCTTGCAGTTTCAGAGCCAGATATCACAGCCTGTATGCTTGCAACCGGTTTACTTAGCTTGCAGTTTCAGAGCCAGATATCACAGCCAGTATGCTTGCAACTGGTTTACTTAGCTTGCAGTTTCAGAGCCAGATATCACAGCCTGTATGCTTGCAACTGGTTTACTTAGCTTGCAGTTTCAGAGCCAGATATCACAGCCAGTATGCTTGCAACCGGTTTACTTAGCTTGCAGTTTCAGAGTCAGATATCACAGCCTGTATGCTTGCAACTGGTTTACTTAGCTTGCAGTTTCAGAGCCAGATATCACAGCCTGTATGCTTGCAACCGGATTACTTGGCTTGCAGTTTTCCATTTAAAGACGCTCTTATCAGGATGTCAGATAATCTGAAACTGTTTTCAAACAAATGGCCTGAAGTTGTTTCGAGAATCCATGAAAATATAAAAACTGAAACATCCCTTTATTTCAATATACAATGATCAAATCCACTGAAAACTAAGTTCAAGCAAGGGGCTAGAACACAACCGTGGCAGCTTGTTTCACAAATTTTAATGCCGTGCAAACTGTTTAATCTTGCCACCCCTGAGTTCATATATAAAAAACACTTTAGAGAAAAAACAGTTCTGAAACATAATCAAAATAAGCCACAGTTGAAAAAAAATTTAAATACCTTTATTTTCGAAATTCTGTCCATATTTCTTTCCACGACCAGGCAAAGAAGACATCCCTCGTTCACAGGCTTCCAGCCACGACGGACTATTCGGTATTACTGGTAAAGGTCCTACAGTGTCTACCACTTCTTTAGGTGTATCAAGCGGTGGTCTAACAGTCAAACTCATTTTCTTCTTATAAGGAGATTCAGTTTGCCTCTCTACGCTGTTTTTTCTGCTGGTTTCTACATGACTGCTTCGATGTCTCTCAAAACGACGAACACTGTTCGCTTCGTTAACTTTGAAAGCAGATTGACTTTGATCTCTTCGAATCCATGGTGAAGGCGAGGTCAACATTGATATCCTAGCTTCACTTTTAGATCTATATCGTTCTGGAGAGCCTCTTGTCGGTGTCGAAGAGTCAAGAGAAGTTTTACGCGAGCTTGGTTGTGGTGGTTGTGAAAATTTCCCGACTAATTCTTGAACACGACTGCCGCCTTCTTTACTGCTATGCGAAGGAGAATCTAAGCTTGACTGACGGCTTGACTGACTTCTAACATAGACTCTTGATTTGCTGTCTGGATATGTTATTGTTTTACGGGATATCTGAATAGCCCCTCTGTTAAACTCTTTGGAATCGCGTCTTATATTAACAGTAGAATTTTCGTTTGGTTTCGAGATACTTCTTCTAATTTTTGGGGTCTCTTCGTCCGTAGGGGCTTTGCAATACCCTTTATCCAAAGGGGTCGGGGTACGATTTACCTCATCAGGAGATGAAACTCGTGCAAGGCTTGATTGCTTGTCAGGGAGGTTGGATAAAGTCGAATGAAATTCGGTGATCGCTGCTTCGAGACTTTCCTCTGCTTCACTTTTCTTTTTTTCCATCGAATCTTGTGAAGTAGGTTTTCCTTTTTCGTGACTTCTAACACGCGGTCTACCACTGGGCGTTCGTTTGTGTGATCCGGAAGAATTAAGTGAGCTGCCCGTGCTCTCATCATCTGATGTATCGCTGAAAACTTGCGATGATCGGGCTCTTTGGCGAAGGCTCTTTGGCCGTTTACGTCGCTTCTCATCCTTTGCAGGCGTCTTTGCCACAGCTGGTGATGCACCATACGATGTGAATCCAAACGCTTGGTCAATCTTTGCGAACGTATCATTCATGTTGTCCTCTATGCTAGCATATGTTTCGGTTGTGGTTGCAGTTGGGCCTAACGTTGTTTCCTTAAACGGTACACGATCATGTTGTGATTCTGTGTTCAATAATCGCATGATGTCTTCTTGGCTTTTAGTCAGGCGGCTGTGGTGACTTGAGTAGGGTGTACCCATGGGGCCTCTATCTGGGCTAGTTTTCCTACTCAAATTCCTTGGCGTACTACCACTCATTGATCGTGGAGGCTCTGTAGATGATGCGCGACGTGAGCCTTTAGGTATTAATGACGAAAATCCGATTAACTGATCTGCTGATTCCGAACGTACATGAATCTTTTCGTTGATGACATCATCTACGTCTCGAACCCTCGTCTGAACAATATTACCACTTCGCAGGCGATCCTCACTGTCTGATATTCCCGGCTCTTTATCGCATGAATAAAATATATTTGATTCGGATTTCGCTATCATGAGACCAGTCCTGTTGCTAATGAACTCATATGGAAGTTTACGCGATTTCAATCTTGGGATCTCTCCAATGATGCCTTTTGGGCCGATGCGCTCGTCAAGATTTGCACTTTTAACTTCACTTCGATATCGGCGTCGTTCATCGCTCATTGCTCTCATGAGAACCTTCGGTTTCTCCTCTTTACTTGAGTCGGATGAATGGAGTGGGGGCGAGGACACTTCACTTTGAGATTGAGATGCGTTGCTATCTTTCTTGGTTGTCTTTACTTTCTTTACACGTCGTCGTTCTAATGATGTTATCGCTTCTTCATACGGTGGTGGGGAGCGTAATCTACTTAAACTAGAAGTCGAACCTTTTGATTCATCTTGAGAGGATGCTGCTAGCATCTCATCTTCCGGGCGTGATAGTGGAACAAAGTGACCTGGACGCTGCAATTCCTCTTGTGGATTTGTTCCTTTGACTATTGATACAGGAGTCCCTACTTTGTTTCGCCCATCACTTGATAACCTTGCACTTGTTGTCTGTAGTCCTTGCGGGAGCGGTGGCTTCTGTTCAACCTTCTCTGGAATCACAGCATTTCTGCTATTCTGTTCATAAGTCTTTCGAGCCATAGCACTTTGCACTAATGATTTATAAAACTTAGCATCAATACTCTTGCGAGTATCACTAATGGTTCTCTCAAGTTCGGATAATTCTGGGTCGACACTGCCTATTGAAGATGAATTCGATGTAGAATCTTTGAAATCCTTCTTTGTCATATTTCGTTCATTCATTTTTGAGGCTAACTTCTTTTCAATCAATTGCTTGGCGCTGTTATGCGAAGCCGTAAGTGCAGAACTATTAGTAGCCTTCGAAGAGTGTCCATTTAACTTTTTGATAGCAGCCAGCTCTCCTGATGCTCCTGAAGATGATAGAATATGCTCTGCGGAGGATGCTTCGGTGAACTCCAATGATTGATCTGAATCTAATATGAAGCCTTGAGGGCGATGGTTGTTGTTTTGCCTGCAAGGGTAAAATCAAACAATCAAAATATATTTCTTTAGTCATTGTGAAACTAGCAGCCTCGTGCAGCTAGTCGAGAAAATGGGGCTAAGAAAAGCAGAACGTTATACCCGTTTAGGCTTCTGTAAGATCATCAACCCGTTTAGGCTTCTATAAGATCATCAACCCGTTTAGGCTTCTATAAGATCATGACTGTTAGTGAAATGCCTCTGTAGAAGTCTGGGGGCAGCAAAGTACGAAAAAATCAGAAGAACAGCAAGAATGACGAGCAGCTTCGCACCCAAGGCAAAAGCTGTTTGATTCGACGTCTCTGGGGTGGAGAGACAGTGTCTCTTTTGTTACGAGACTTATGGGTCTTTGAACATCCTTTCTGGCGCATTCAGGCAATTGTTTCTTTTTTACACCATGAACTTAAAACCAATAAATTTGAGGAGCTCAGTCTATCATCAGTAAAAACCCCATGGCAGCCATTAACCAGATTTATGTCGCGTTTTACCAAAAAATGTTGCTCTCCCAGGCCCTTTCTACATGTCAAAATGGCCTCTTATATTGAAAATGGACGGCTGATTTCAACAACCTTTATAATTACAATCCATTCCCATTTCTATGAATATTGAAATCAGGTTTGAATAAGGCCCCGTCCACACGTATACGTTCACGTTTTGTAAACGCATAGGATGTTTTCCGTCCACACTGATCCATTGATCGTTTATGGAGCGTTTTAGCCTGTCCACACATAAACGCCAAAACAATGGGAAATGAATGATGAGCATGAAATCTATGACGTCATCGTTTACAAAAGTATGAGTTTACAACCGTCCACACGAAAACGCAAAAACAGTGTTTTCAGAAAAAAACTGCGAATGACTGGTGAACATGAAGTCTGTGACGTCACCGTTTACGAAAGTATGCATTTACGACCGTCCACACGAAGACGTGAAAACAGCGTTTTCAAAAGTATCCACTATGGAAAGCGTTTTCGAATGTATGCGTTTAGGATAACTTGAAACGCCGTTTACGTGTGGACGCAAGGTGTAAACGTATAAGAATGTATGCGTTTACAGACGTAAACGTATACGTGTGGACGGGGCCTAAATCATCTAATCGCTACGAGTATACAAACATTAGTATATACAGTATCTATCATTTGTTTTTTCTGTCATTATGTGGATAATTTTGGCAAACTTACAAGTCGAAAAGTACCGGAACCTGGGAATGTAGTTCAAAGAAATCCTTTGAGTGCAAATATTCAGAGGAATTTTTCAAGGCTTCATAAATGTTCTCTAAACACAAATGATTAGTAAATTTGTTACGGAGGTTTTTTTGTGAGCACTATTCAAAAGTCATTTCTCCGAAAAAACACGTGATAATGAAGTGATTTATATTTGGTAGCTGCATTGTAGGCCCCACTTAATGTCATTTAAATTTCAGCATAATTTTGCATTCATAAAGTATACCAGGAATTTTTACCTTAGGAGATAACTTTTTTTGATAGCCATTATATAGTAAAAGCGTGGATTTTTGGTAATTTTCATTCCCAGCGAAATTGGTGCAGAAATTTTCGGCTACAAACGAAGCTTCTGATTAAAAAACTTTTCCACTTCTGGCACTCTGAATCCCGAACAGAATAAAATGCTGGTCTAACTTACCGATTCACCGAATGAGGTGTGCTCTGTCTGATTCTTGCTTCAACTGTTGTAATTTCTCGTCCTCCACCAACTCGAATTGGAGTGATCGTGTCGAAATCAAGAGCCACATTCTCTTTTGATGACGATGATGCTGAACTGTCTGATAAGTCTGCGATTCGTTCTGAATACACTGACGTCATGCTTGAGTAGCGCTTCAGATTACGTGTCGATTTGTAGCTACAATACGGAGAAAACAGGGATAAGAAAATAATAAATTCGAGATGCTACACCGATTACTTGTTGGACCACTGTCAAAAGTAAATAAAAGTAACTAAATCGCAGCTTTAAAAGGAAAACATTAAGGCAAATGACTGCCATATCATGATCTAGTCTAACTTCAGAACAAACGAAGACCACGTCTCTCTATTTGTCTAATTTCTAATTATCTATTGAGATTATCAAATACAAAGGAACACAAAGGCTATATTTAGATTGCCTAAGCTCCTAACTTAAGTGTTGCCTTATGACTCCTTTATGTGCCTTCAGGGAGTTCTTTTCTTGCGAAATAGCAAGATATGGTTGAAAAATTGCTATTTACCAACCGATATCGAATTTCCTTCCAAAAGGAAAGCATGCCACTGTTTTTCGAAAAATTATTTGCATTGTATGCTGTATATGCTTTCTTTGTTTTCAAAGCACAGTCATTTTTTAAATGCATTTCCTAAGTTGGTAACGTTACAAGTCCTGTCGTTTATTCTCTTCTTATACAGCAGTTTACTCCAAACATTTCACGGTGAATTAAACGTTGATTCGAACTTTTAGCGGTATAGATGCAACCCTAACCTTAGGTTTCTACAGTATTCGTGCAATAGGTATGCACGACGTTTCTAAAAAAATTTCAATCTAGCAAAAGCTCCTATTTTAACCCTTTCACCCCCGGAAGGGCCATATGGCCCAACAGTATTCATTGAGAACTGCAAATTTTTCAGGGGGTAAAGCATTTGGAAGTTTGATTGATTTGAAAGGTTAGGCACATTGCATTTATCTATTGCTTACTGAATCACTGATTATGATACCCCCTGGAAAACGACAATCTGCATTACGTTTTCCTGTTAAGCTTAACTTTAGCCGGGCGTGAGAGGGTTAAGAATGGTTGCCTTTCTCTTACTCCAGCTTTCATAAAACACATTTGGGTATGAATAACTTACTTCCTAGGCTGTCCATCAGGCAATGGTGGCAATACAACAACACGAATGCTTCCTGGTTTTCGTAATGCTTGAATCATTCGATCATGTGACATCTTTCCAACCAATCGATTGCTTATCTGCATGACAAAAGAGTAACAACAATCAGAAGTCGGTTTGTGCCTCCAGTATGAATTTCTGTGCATGGAAATATAAACGAATCTCCTTCGAAACATCACTGAGACGTATGCAAAATCTTCAGATTTCCACGATATAATAAAAAAAATAATTTGAATATTCTATTTTCAAATCATCGCTACAAATATGCAAAATCACTTGGAAAAAACAGCCTGCTTAAAACAGCATTGTTAGTGCTTCGTCTCTAAGAAGGATGGAAACAGCAATCACATGAGTACCTTCGGGACTGGAAGAAAAAGAATTAATTTAGTTCTCATTGATTCATTTAATGAGGGAAGATGCTGTTCAGAAAGAGACAGGTGATATCAAATGAGATTATCGAGTGTTTAAAGCTTGTAAGTTGTAAGCTGGGGGGGGGGCAGAGCACGTAGGTTATTCCCACGGATAGAAGTTCTAGAGTGAAAATGTTGGAAACATACATGTTGAAATATTTAAGCTTTAACTTTTCAAATTAATTCCTACCTCAAGTAAACGACTTCCTTTGCGTAAACCTGCTTGCCAAGCCATAGCATAAGGTTCCACTTCAGCCACAAGACCTTCGTAAAATACATGAAATCCAAGCTGGCCACTGCCAGCTCTCCGTAATGACATATCTTGTGTCTGTAAGAAAATAAAAATTGGCGAACATGGTTGATATGTAGCAAAACCTTATGCTATGTGAATCATAAGAAAAAATTAAAAGACAAGAAACAAATGCTATTTTCCTTCTGTTTTTCATTTGCAGAAATGCACGCATAAATGCAAGGTCGTGGGAAAAACACTTTGATTGGCTAGTTTCTGTTGCTAATATAAGAAGAAACAATAATTTTATCCAAGTGCAATCGAAAATTTACAGCCAAGATTTGAGACGATTGAAATGATCTGCTCAGATGCAAGCATTTGTCACGAAAGGGAGGGTGAACATACATCTTCTAAAGAGCCTATTTTACAATGTGTGTTCAGACTAAGAATTATGTCTTCGTTGTGAATGAGCCAGACCTACCACTTTCTTGCGATTACTCCGAAAAGCATCTTTCCTAAAAAGGACACATCACTGACCCAAATGAAAGTTAACCATTGCAAACAATATCAGACAAAAATTAATGATCATACAAAAAGCAAAACTAAAAGCTTACTTCGCATCCTGGTGTAACAGCTTTTAATCGATTGATAACAAATGCTATTTCGTTCCCATCATCTTCAACAAGGGAGAGATTCAGCCCTTGACCGTTGTTGTAGTACAATCTCATGCTGAAAAAAATTGGACACTTGCAAATGAAAGCAGGGCCAGATATCAACACAATTTTAATTTGCGAAGTATGAACTTTTTCCATTGACTAATTTCCACCAAGGCTCGAGTTCCAAAAACAAAATAAAAAACAGGCAATTATTTTCGAAATCCTATATAAACTCCAGAGTTATTGAAAATTTAAACTGATACGTCATGTCACATCAAATGTATGCATAAACATTCTAGTAATAATATAATTGAATATTGAGATAATTTGAGTAAATTTACTGTACAAGCAAGCTAAAGTGATCTCTTCAAGAAATGGGTTCCAAAGTGAACAGAATACAACGTGAATGTTACCTGTATCCAGATGACCTCCATCCAATTACTGCTTTGCATGGAATGGAAACGACAATTTCCTGAATGAAAGATGTTCATATTTTCATAAATAAAACAAAACTTTTAGAAACATGAATGTTCAAATAAGAGATTCAAATTGCTTCAGGTAGGATCAAAATTGCTTTTCTGTGAGCACTGACGATTGCCATGATTCTTAAGAGCATAGGTAGAAAGGCATGTAGAATTCAAGTTCAAGAAGGGAAAAGAAAGAAACCTGTTTCAAAGGAAGCAGTTTAGAAACCCAAGATACTTTACATACTTTGGTAACTTTGTCGATCAATCCTATGACTTTCGTTGAAATGGCCATGAAGCATAACCTCGCAGTTGGAGCATTCTCAATATCCACCTGCAAACGATAAAGTAATAACACTACAATCTACAACTAAATTCTGATTAGAATCTACGACTGACAATCCCGTCGACATTTTGAGACACTCCAAATCAATCGATCAAATTTCTAAATGAAGAAATCAAACAAAAACTAATAAAGTATCTTGCACTCTTCACAATGACATTTTCAAAAAATATAGACAGCGATACTTTAAGATATGAAGGCAGAAAAGCAACGATACAATTTTCTAGCTTCGGGTATAAAGAAGACAGAATTTTCAATGATTTCAAACTGAACATGAGCTTGTTCTGCAACTGGTTTGTAGCAACTGTTTTCAATGTTTGTCTTGTCTTATGAAGCTTATTGTCAAGTTACTGTTATGTGATGGCTGCGGGGTAGACATGTCCACCCCGTGGTATCATTTCAGCAGCATCATAAAATAATTTTGCAATGACATAGTTAATAATAAAGTACTGTAAATCATTATTGGAATGTGTAAGGAAGAACATACCTTGACAGACCAAACTAAACCAGCTTGACACCAGACTTCAGGGCTGCATGGTGGGTGAATTTTCTCTTTCTTCTTTACACTCAAAGACATCGGATTGAATTTACCTATAAAAATCAAATCAACTCAAAAACACTTTGCTTTTGAAATAGAATTTTCAAAAAATGTTCAGTCCCTCAGAGAGCCTTTGAATCAGACACCACTCACTGAAGGTGATGCCCAGAAGCATCGCCAGCAGCAAAGTGCAAAGAATTAGCGTAATTGAACTCACTGAATTTGGCTCCACCGGATTCAATTGTCTGCGTCGTCACAAAATTCGTTGCGAGATCTTTCAAATATTCATATCGCGTTCTGACAGCCATGGCTGTGAATTTTTGAGCTTTATGAGCTGCACTTTCGGCATTGATGACTAAAATGAAATTTATTAAAGACATGCATCATGGAGAAATCTTTGTCTGTGCTCTCATAAATAACAAAAACATTAACAAACAATAATACAAATAAGATGTCACATGGAGACTCGTGGCTTTAGAGCTTTTATCATTTTTGCTCATGGCAGAAAATTCTGAAAAATATATCAACCGATCGTTCGATTTGGATCCTTTGCTAGAGCAGCTATAGGGTCATTTCATATTTAAGATTAGATGGCAAATTTTTGAAAGGGAAATATTTCACATTCTGTATTCCAAATCGATCTCTTCATCTTTTGTACCAAAAGCGATTGTCGAAAGGCATTTAAGTCTAAAAAAGAGCAGGCAAATGAGTCTATAAACAGAGATAAACAAAGAAACAGACTTTAGGTTATACATGGGAATAATGATTTACAAAGCCGTTCCCGATCCGACAAGATCTAATGCTTGGATTGGGGAGTATGACAATACAAAGATTTGAAGAAAATGCTATCGTAACGTGTCAAAGACATGAAATAAGAAATGTCGAATTACTTTTAGAGAGCAGGAAGTCCTTAAATGCCTTGTTGTTTCTGAACGATGATTCAGGTGGGATAGGTGGTCCAAATTGTGGCACATCTTGAGAACGGCTTACTGCGACCCTGTAAAGAAAAGGACAGGCTAATAAAAATAATGAATAAGAGGCTGAAACACTATCAATCAATGCTACTTCACACGGTTTAAAGTTTAAGCTCTCCAGTTTTATGACAGCTTTGCAGTTTGGTTCTGCTCTCAAAGTTTCATACAGATAAGAACTGCCAGCTGCAAAGTGGGTTGTATAAATCTTTCAGAAACTGGAGAAAGCTGGGTAAGAAGTTTAGATACAGTGCAACGAACACAGCAATGATACCGCAATAAGATTGAAGCTTACGGCCCCGTTTACACAGGATCGGATCCAAATGGATCTGTACGAAAAGTGTAACGGATAGGCTTTCGTTTACACGGGACTCGACGGATCCGAACCCATTTGGATCTGCTATCCGTACCCAAACGGATCACTTTCGAAGGTGATCCCGTTTGGATCCGATCCCAAAAAGGTCTCGTGTAAACGGGTGGAATCGGATCCAAGCTGGTACGGATAGGAAGTGACACGATTAAACTGAAAATCCTTTGTTGACATTTCAAAGAGGGGAATCAGAGATGAGACAGAGTCTATTAGAGGGCAAAATTTCAAAGAATCTGATTCAAATAAGAGAAAAGGTTTAATAGAGCGTTGCTAAGAGTTTATAAAATCCAAATGGATCCGATCCTGTGTAAACGGGGCCTAACGGTCCACTGTCAAACATGGCCCTTTTGTACACCAAAATGAAAAGTAAGACAATGACAACCTAGGCCAAGAATGAATTTCAGATCATACGAAAGTGAATTTTGATACCGCAAAGGATCACGGTTAGCAAAAGCTCTTTAAATTTTTAGATAAGGTGAAATCTTACTTGTAACTGGTGTTATTTGTGTTTGGATTCTCGACACGAACAACAATAAAGACATGCTGGAAATGTGATCTTATATTCTTTGGAGTGAATGGCTCTGCACCAGGCTCTTGAAAAATAACAGTCACGATGTCATTACCAATATGACGTTTTCGAAGCAGCTGAAAGGAAAGAGGACAAAACATGACATATAAGAAGAAGTTTAAGTGAGCAAAATGGGCAAATACACAGTGAAATTTTTTTCCTGTAAACACATAAGTTACAATGGACGACAAAGCTAAGTTAGATTTCGACAAGATACTTTATTTCATCCAGACTGGTCTTACAGTCCTACAGTTATTGACAATTTGCATGGAGATTGGTTTTGAAGAAACATGGAAAATAGAAGTAAAAATAGTCAACCGAGTTCTTTCCATTGCTTTTGTCTTAGGACACCTTCCAAATGTTTAAAATCACGTTAATGAATTGTTAGTAGCACACAACATACCTGCTGTTTGTTGTTTGGGGTCCATGGAAGTAGCGTCGATACATGAAACATAATCTCTCTGTTGTGAAATTTTGTGTATAGTGAATAGATTCCAGTTGAGTCATCTACAATGCAAAATGTGAAGTAAGAGCAAGAGTTGCAAGGTGGGAAATGAAGGCCTAGTTCACACGATACCGTTTTCAATTCATATCGGATTGGTCTTCTGTTTACACGAGAACCCACCAATCCAATACGCTTCATACCGCTTTCGCGTGTAAACAGAGCCCCAAATCCGATATGAAATGAAACCAAACAACTGTTCATATTGGATCGCCACTCTCAATCCGATATGATATGAAAACGGTATCATGTAAACGGGGCCGAAGTAAAACAATGACAATCATATTTAGTCTGAATTCGCAGAAAGTTTAACTAATTTAAAGCTGTTACGAATGCCGGAATGGGGAAGCAATTCATAATTCGCGGTAGCAGTTGGTAAGTGTGTTTTGTAGCACTATTCACAGCAATCTCGGGCTTGCATTTGATGTATTATCATGGTAATGATTATCTACCAAGGCTAAGGATCACACTTACTTTTATTATCAAGCTGTGCTTTGTAACCTTCAAAACCCTTGAGCAATACTTTTTCACCAATAATTTCCATGAACTCATCAAAAGCTGGTCCATGATGTTCTACAAAACAAGAATGACAGGAAACTCTACATCAGAAAACTGTGGAAACTTTAAGTTAGAACATCAAAAAGTGCAGGGTTGGAGGGATGGATCCAGGGATTGACGAAGATATAGCGACAATAGCAACCCTTCACAAATTTAGATACATGAATAATCTAACGATGAAATTTGGTAAGCTATTAGGAAAACTCTAATGATCAAATCGCATGCTGTCTTGTCGATATCTTGCATGAAAAATTGTCGTCTACCAGAAATTGGTAACTCTTCGAGGTGTAATCGCCAGAAAGCATGCGGGTATATATGATGAATGTGAATGGTAAAGGACAAACGAAATAAGTCCGGAAATATTGAACTGGCTACCGACCATAGGCTGAAGATAAAATATATTACGCTGTAGCACTTAAAGACATATATACCGTTGTTGTACATGTCCTCTTCTGAACTCTGTCTTGCTTTGCAATAAAGAAGGCCCACTTTGAACTGAAGTGACAACTAAAATGGATGGAAAGAACGATATTACAGCTTGTTCAGCCAACGCCATACCCTTGCAGTAGAAGAGCGACATGTTTACAGCATGAAAAGCATAAATAACTAAAGAAAAAGAGCAGATAGCCCTGAGCTCATTTGGTACTCCACGAAAATGCTCTCTCGATATAAAACATTTCGAAACCAACGACTGGTACTAGAGTTTACTGTTGTAAGGACAATTGATGTGAAAGAGGTAAAGTCACTACTTGCGACACAAAATTTTGACTTGAAATTTCTAAATTTGAGTGCCTTTAGAAGGGTAACGCTTTAATTTGCCTCTTCATGCGAAACTTTAAAGATCTTACAAGGTCTCTTAATTTCACAACACTGACCAGATGCAGCAAAATGTGTTTCTTAATCTGACATGACAAAGAAAGCCCTCAGATCTTATCAGCATGAATCACCAAGCATTCCCATCAACCAGAGGAAAGAACGGAAAAAGAATGGAAAAAAGTACAGTTAAGGAAATAAAGAAGGTTGATTGGTTTGCTCTCTCTGTATAGGATTACATCACCGGGCTTATCGAATAAAGTGTCAACTTATAAACAATTTTTAGGGCATGTGCGTAGTACCCTGTTCACAGGTAATCAACATGAGTAGGCACTGATTTTTGGTGAAAAGTTCGCCACATTTGTTTGGCTTATTTTGCAAATTGTTTGAACAGGGCTTCAATAATACAACATTGCAAACAAACACTCTTCTACCATTCGCTAGACGTCATAACTTAATGACGCAACTTGAAAAACCATGACTCATTCTTTTTTATCAAATGTTAAACCATGCGAAAGGAAAGTGTCTGACGCCTCAACAAAATACAGTTCTCAGTGACCTGAAATTTTAGTTTCCGTCTGAAGAAACGAAAATGGAACTTCTAAGATGGAATGCACAGTAAAACGGATATTTTCGAAAACAAGGAAGTCAGGGTTCCGTCTTTGACGGAAATGACCTTTGGCCTTGATGCCAGTGGTTTCAAAGAGTTTATTTACTGTGCATAAATTAACACAACAAATATTTCCTCATTTAATGGTGATTTTACAACTGGCATAAAATGGTTCCATGCTTCACAAAATCAGAAAGATCTGATTTAATCTTTAAAGAGTCTGTTTCATCCAGCATGCCTTGCACGTGTCGTCTCTTGGTTTGCCTTTGTTTGTCACCATTTTCATGGGCCATGAAAATGGTGACAACAAAGGCAAACTAAGAGATGGACGTGCAAGGCATGCTGGATGAAACAGACCCTTTAAGTTTATAACTTCAAGTTTGGAAAGTTGTCTCAAATAAAAGGTGGAACACAAGAATCACTAATGAATATTACCTGCTGTTCGTCCAATTTCTGGAGATGCTCTGGAACCTGGAAAATGATCAGAAAATATTTGCAACTATCATCAGAAAAGATCAAACCAAAAATAATAACTTTGTGCATGTGATGGCATTAAACTCGTCTTTCTGTTTATTTTCATCTTGCGTACTTTTCAGTTTTCGTTCCATCGTTTGAAAACATTGATAGCAATCGAAGAACGGAGCAGAAAAGCTGCGAATCATCATACCGTTTTCTGTCCAGTAGACATTTGTATCATCATTGTTACCATATGAGAAACGAATTCAAATAAATCATCATTAGTGCGCTCGTCCTGATTTGATACAAGATAGCCGTAACCGAACAAACCTTTGGTCCAGCTACTGCAGTCCTTAGACAGCTGATCTGCAGCTCCGGAAAGCAGAATTCAAGTATGTCCCGAGTCGGTAAAGCTCTTGATGTGCCATGTCTAACAGCTGAAGGAATGGACTCTTCTAGAACTGTACCTCTAAATGTTTGAAGCTGTATCAAAATAAACAAGTCAAATTACTCACTGCGCAGTAAAAAGATGAGGCTAAATCGTCAAGCTATAAGGTTAGGGAAAATAATCAAATTTCTGTTCGTTAAAATGATCAGTAGAATGTTACTGGGTAATATCAACAAGGTTTCTCTAACAAAGCTTATGACAGCCCTTTGAAAGTCAAGAGCAAAGTGCAGCACTGCATAATCGAGTATAACCTTGCAAAATCTGTGCGTTACAGACAAAAGTTGCGATAAGCAGGCAGTGTCCCAGATCTTAAGAGATCACTGGTATAGTATGTTATGATGGCATGCAATATGCAAGTACAACATAACGGGATTTCGATGTAAACTAGCTATCGTAAATAGATAAAAAAATGAGATGAGTGAACGAATAAATGAATGAATAATGATTAAAAGATAAACAACAGAAAACCACTAAATAAATAATAAATAAGTGAATGGATAAATGAATTAATAAATGAAAAGGCTGTTTTGCTATTCTTCGAAAGAGTCTGGATCGAGCGATATTTCTATACGGTACATTTCTAGATCTAAGGCATGATTGAGTGGCGTTAACGCTTGTATCAATGCAGTGCAATACATGTTTAACGTCACCGTATGAACAGAATCATAATGCTAGCAATCAATGATCCACAGTATTTCATCAATTCAAACATCCTTAGTTCGTTTTTTTTTTGTTCTCTGCAGTTCAAAATGTTATGTTGGTTGTTGTTGTTCATTTTACAGTATTTCTTAAAGTAGCTGGTAACCCATACTATATCTTTAAAAATTGTATTAGGCTATTTTGCGATACAGAAAATTTGAAATCTGAAGATCACAATCAAACATTTACCAAATATCTACTAAATGTACCATAACATCGTCCCCGATCTACACTCTTTTGTACTTTTGCAGAATAGCTAAAATTTCTAGTGGACGAACATAGTAACGGTAGAATGGATAATCAAAAATATTATAAACATGGCAAACTAACCTCAGTTGTCCTCAAAATAATTCGGTATTGGTATTTATTAGATCCGCTTTTCGTGTGTTCTTTTACATGACCAAGTACAGCCATCTTTTCAATATTTTCTCTGATGATAGAAATGCATATTGGACCATACTTTTCGTCAATTCCTTGCAGATTTTGATGTTCTGAAAAACAATGGAAAATGACAGTAAATTCCTGCATCTTTTGTCAATCCACTTAATTTGTCAATTCGGTAGAAAATATTAGAAACGTCTTCACTATATCCGAATTTATTCACGCTTTTTGCTGCTGACAACCATTCAGGGTCTTTTCAACTTCACTCCACCCTAGCCTGGCCCTGTTCATGAAAAGTTAATCCCAACGAACAAATAGTTGGAATGGTACCTCACTGAAAGCCTAGTTGATCAAAATAGGTTTTTGTTTCGAATAAAATCGATAGAATCGATTATTTTTGTTTAGAATCGATTTTCCGAAAAATCTCAGAATCCTATGAGAGATGGCCTAAATGCCTTGATAATTTTCACGTTGGGTCCTATTATGCATGCGAGTGCGAGAGACATAACTGATATCTATTCAACACAACTCATGAAAACAGGACCTTGATGAAACGTAACTAAGTCTTTTCTGGCTGATAAAATTCCAAACATCTCGACTCGCACAGCAGAAGATAAGACACGTACCTTTGCCAAGGAAAAACTCTCTATAGTACATAGCACCCATGTCCACATGTTCAAAATCAAATATCCTCTTTTCCGTTGATTTCTTTGGTCGATCCCATAATGCAATTTTTGAATCATCTTCTATCGTCTCCAATATTGTCACCTCCTTTTGTTGGTCAATTTCGTTTAATTTGGTTGTTCCACCAAAAAACGGGTCATTATCATTATCAGTCGTATGTAATAACTCTAGTGATGGAGTCCGGTTTTTACCCATCGATGTCCATATTCTTCCCGATGATACCACGCCATGATATTTCCCTAACAATTTATTAACATTGCTGGATTCTTTTTCTTCAATTGTTCCAATTTCATTACGAAAGTAAGGGCAACTTTCAACCAGTTCATTACTGGTACCATCCCCATCGTCTATAATTGACTCTGTACGTGACTTCTCTAAATTCCCATCGCTCCCCTCCCTCTTTTTGCGCTGTGCGCGAGTTGATGCTGCGGACGCCCCTGTCGAGATATTCCTTGGTCTAATTCCACCATCTGCATACTGTGCCTTCAACACTGCTGCAGTCTCGATATCAAACAGTACACTCTGCACATCGAAATGAGACAGGGCCTTCTTCGCATTTCGGTTTTCAGATCCCATAAACGGAGCAATACCGAGTTTTTGTAGAATCGTAACACTCGCATCATTGTTCGATTTACCGCGTTTTCTGATCGATAATTTTCTTTTCGATCCGTTTCGTTTGTGTTTATCTGTTACATCATACTCTGAGTTATCTTCGTAAGAACCGAAGCCTGGAACAAGGTACCGGCTTGTTTCTTTGCGCTCGTTACTTCCGGACTTGGACTCAAATCCTCTGATAATTTGAGACACACTATGACTGGGTGTGTTCGGTTCTTCCTTGTCAGAAATTTGGGAGTCATTTGAGCCAGATCTTTTACCATTCATATTGCTCCGTTCCAAGGAATGGCCGGGTGTACCTTCTCCCTTTATGGGGTACTTCAAACTGATGTCAGTTTTCGATCGATTATTCACCCCATAATGTCCTCTCATAGACCCAGTTGAGTGACGCAATTCATCGTCTCGCTTGAAAGGTTCGGGTGTGACTTCGCCATATTGATTACGAAATGAATTGGAATGGTTGATCCTCTTTTTTCTTGATGCTTTCTCATTACCACTAACTGGCATGGTTACGCACTCTTAAAAGTGTGAGCTATTGCTCGTAGACTGTGTTGCAACGCGTCCCTCTCCAAACCAGTCCATGTGCTCTTCATAGTGAGCTGAGCTGGAACACAACTGACGATACTATAGCAACATCAACCTGCAAAAAATGCAGATGGGCTTTGATTTACGCTATAATTACGAAGAACTTGCTCATTATATTCAACGAAACAAAACGAGACGAAAGGAAACGAAACGAAACTTAACGAAACCATTAGACACCATTTCAACGAAGGTCCTCGGTTTAGAAAGGCGAAAACTTGCATGTTGAATAAGAAACTTTTAATAATATGGCCTGATCCAAAATTCTTATGAGAAATGTGTAGGTTGAGAATCCCATATTTCGCCAAAGAATTGCTCGATTAGCTAACCTGTACAAGTCTACACAGAAATTTACAGCACAATAAAGTAAAAAAGAGATTCGCGATTTGTATTTTGAGCTTTTATACACATATTTTGTGGTTTTTATCTGATCCTCTTAACATTCTTGTCATTAATATATTCATTTCAATCAGTTGTCATTCATTTTGAGAAAAGAAAATAGTAGCAAAACATATTGAGGCCTGCATTCAAATTTTCACGACTCTTTTCCCCATAATACAACAAAACTTAGCAGCTACTTTGCATCTAGTTCACAGACTAAGTTCTGTAACGAACACACTTATTTCACAAGAACAACAAATCCATTTCAGCTTTAGATGGGCAAAGGTTTCCAGAGCAGGAAATGAAATAAGTACTTAGCCATAATGACAGACTTTTTGAGACTTCTTAACTGAAATTGCAAAAGACTTGTGATATTTGCATAGATTGAGTTAGGTCTGCACTGGCATCCACTTAATTCCTGAGTCAGAAAACATTATGCTATATATGTTTTGAATGAATAGTGATTTTGCGGGGGGGGGGGGGATTCAACTTGAGATGAAACTTATGATGATGATAATGATGATGTTAATCATTAAAAATTCTACCTTTGGATCAAACTTGGCTACAGAGTTTGTCTTGTGGAATAGACCATGGAAGAGATTCTGCTTGTTTGCAAAGCTAGCCCATTTACCAAGCCAGCCACAGTAAAAAACAGTAATCAGACCTTTGAATACCAATAAACAGCTGCAGCAGCATAACAGCTCCTTTATTCAATCCATTCTTCATGGCTGAGACCAGCAAGAGAAACCACAGATTGTATCTGTTGCTAGCAACAATTCTTTAACAAATGAAATACCACTAAGATCCCCTCAATTTGGTATGATCATTTCTTTTTCCAAATTCCAACATGAAATCAACTACCACAGCATATTCTCTATCCAGACTTTATCATTAATTCCTTACATAGCGCCTGTTCTCCAAGAATAATCAGACAGTCCTCATCTCACAACACTATGCCACTACAAATGTCATTCCAATATGTGGAGCAAAATAAAAATAACAGTTCTTCCTTGGCTGTCCAAGACTGGATGTCCTTGACTGTCACAATCTACCATCAACTGTGCAACAAAATATGAATGAATGAAAATGGATTAAGTTATTTATTAACGTTGGATGAAATTTCCTTATTAAACACATAACTGGAACTTCTTCCAAGGAATGTTTGACTTTCCAGTCTCCTGGTAATATGAAACACTGTGGTTTCATGAGTCAAGTTAGCAGGATAGCCTGGATAAGCTCAAAAGCTTTGCTTCAACAAGCCTTTGCCCCTAAACCAATCTTTCTATTAAATGTTAATCTCTTGCATTACACTGTATCACCTTACAACCCAATCTGTTGTCCTAGAACCAAAGTGGTTTCAATAGAAATAGCATCTGTGTACCCACAAATCAGCATAGCTTTAGGCTTGGGGATGAAAATGATTCTCTCAGCTTCATGTGGTCTTGAGTGATCACAAATCAGCACCAGGACTGATTTCAGGTGAACTGCATTGTGCCAGAGACCAAAGACAAAGATGAGGCTTCAGTGCCTATCCCCTAAAAAATTTTTACATGCAAACTTAATTGAGCCCTCTGTCCTAAAAGTTCAAAATCTTACCTCTTCCTGTGTGCAGGTAAGTCTGCACAACGGCTGACCATTTCCACAGTTCTGGATAAATCTGAAAACTAGCCCTGGACAAAAGAGGGGGACTTTTCCTCAAAGTCACCTTGTGATGTTGACAGTAGCTCTGGACGCAAGAAAAACAGCAGACCTCAGGCTGAATATTAGAAAAACAGCTGAAAATTGTCTCGGTGGGGTCTGCTCACAAATCTTACTTTTGGCCTGCTTTCAAAGGGATGAATAGAAACAACAATCTATTGTGTCATATGGCCTTGCTTTCTACCAAACATTACATAGCTTTAGGCTTGATCTCAAGAGAGATAACTAATCATTCTCTTTGCATGCTGTAGTTCCTATGGTCACTTCATTCAATGGATAAAAAATTCTGATGAAATTATCAATTAGGGAAATGCCCTGGTTAGATTTGCTTGGTGTCAACTGTGAGGACGATCATCTTGAATTTATGATTATTTTAAAACAGCTGTTATTTTGGAAGTGCTGCCATCTGCTATGTGATATTCATCCTGCTATCAAAAACTTATAAGACTTGAATGATTCCTAAGATGTGAAATACCCTTGAATCTGCTGATGGAGTTCCCATGGGTCAGGTCAAAGAAGGCATTCCTATTGCATACTTCTTCTGATGCATCAATGAGAAAGTCCTGGATTTGACTTCATATGGCTGCATATCAATAAGCAAACTTCACTCCTTTACAGGATTAATGGCAACTTCATCATCATTTATAAACTGATTAAAATGACAACAATCTTCAGTCTCTCTCACTAAATAGCATTTAGGGGACATCATTTGGACTAAAATTATCTGTAACCACTGTGCTCTATTCGATAAATGAACTTCAACATTATATACATTTGTACCATCCTCTACAAAGCAAGATCTATTATAGTAATGTTTAATTATAATAATGTTTTGATGCTTCATGGTATGATACTTTGCTGTTTAACTTTGAACACTAAAGGTCAATCATTATAGCCAAAATGTCTTTCTATAAGATATGTTGAGAGGTGATAAAATGGGAAAATTCATCAGGCCTCAATGAATGGAACCAATAAACCAGATTTACGCTGTTCCAGTACAACTTTAAACCCCTAACTAAAATGTCATGGATTAGCCCGCCGCTTGTTCCTACTGGTAATGTTTTTGCTCCTCCCTAAAGAAAGATCATTTTGGAGCAGTTTGAATGTTTATGCAGTCGTCACAACTGAAACAGCACGGTGTAAACACCATCTTAGTTTGAACTCTGAATATGAATTGCATGTTGTGCTGAAGGAGCTTTGAAAGACGCATTTTCTGCAACTCACTGGCAGCCGAACATAGGATCTTTGACAACTATACCAGGAGCCTCAAACTGACCCAAATAATGCACCCTATTCTACTCCCTTTTAAAGATAGATCATTGATGTTTTTGTAGAGGCACCATCATGGGAAGGACTGGGGAGGTCATGTGGAGTCCATTTTAGCAGAACAGAAAAAACTTCTTGTGAGATAATTGAATGATGTAAACTTTCATGTCGTCAAGCACTTGGGTCTAGAGATGCTTGCTGTTTTTGATGACAGATTTCCATCATTTTGTACTGTGAAATATGATCACACTGGTAAGGGCCAACATGTTAAGAAACACCAGGCAGATCTTTGTCAAATCATCACCTACAGTTTGGGATGGTTTTGTCCCTCAAAATATCTTACATTTTGAGAGCTCTGAACTAATCTCAAATTTGTGTTTCAAAACAGTCTATCAGTGCAATTTCTTAATTCTTTGCAAGCAAAATGGTTTGTGTTCACCAAAATCAAATTTGATTTCTAAAAATCAAGATGTCTGCCTTTCAAACTGTTGTATTTCTTTGGTACTTGATGTTGGTAAATCAGGGCATTTTACAAAGTAATGATGAGGTACTTCATGTAGATGTGCGGGGAAAATGCAATATTTCTGTGCATCAATTTTGCAAAGTTCTAAACTTCTACACAGTCAATTGGCTACTTGACAACTTTCTTGGATTGTCATATGTTGTTTCATCCCAAAATGCATACTTAGAAATTAAACACACTCTCTTCTCCTTTGCACACAGATTAATTGTTTGTGAGCATACACTTCTATTTAATAAAAAATTCTTCAAACTGAGGATATCTTTTATCCTGATAGAAAGATTCCAATGAAACATCTCTCTGTAACCTGTTCCTCCTCTCTATCTACAATGTCACATAGTAAAGGAAACTGCAATCACAAATTTGTAAAATTTACAAGATCTATATATTTTTGGATGAGTTCTATACTGGTAGAGGGGAGGTACTTGATTGTAGAGTGACACAGAATGTACCGTTCATATGGGTGGGTTTTTCACCTGGAATTCCGTACATGGGTCTGTTTTTAATCTCAATTCTCGTTGATGGGTAGCTTTTTTAGAATATTTATCATAACTGAAGAAATCTGAATAGACCTTGCATCCTCAAATTGAGAAAATTCATAGACATAGTTGCAAAACTTCCTGAAATTCATGCCAAAAGTTCCCTATTCTTGAAAAATTCTGTCATACAAATGGCTACTTTTGTCAAAGTCCAGATGCACATTTAATCAGGGTCACAATCAAGTAGCCCCCCCCCAGGGTTCTATACTCCTACATTTAGTTGGTTGTTAATCATTGTTACAGTATGATCAATTCATCATTTCTCATAGGATAAATTCACTAGGTTTTTTCTTTGGCACAAAGAAGAATTTTGCCTTGTTCTCTGCCAACAACCACAGAAAATAATGTTTGACCAATTTTCAAAATATTTTTATTTTCCTGCTGCCAGAAGTCAAAATCAATAATATCCTGACACTGTGTTCTACCATGATGTTATTAGCAATTAAAGTTGAAACTTTTTATAAGTTTTAATTAGACCAATACCCAGCTGGTTATCATGGGGTTCTTTTTAGATCTTTACTTGATTGTTTGGTTGCAAAAGGATAGGATAGTCGGTATACTTCTGTGTTGTGCCTCATTAAAGTTAGTTCATCAGCTCATGATGTTAATTGAAAATTGAAATAATAGCACTTAAATTCTTGTTGTTCAGTGTGCCCAATATGAATTCCTTCAGTAACCACAATAAAAGTATGGAAGCACAAATTTCACTAAATCAAATTATGCTGGTTTCCCAATACAAAATCCATCAGGAAACAATCGAAAACCTACTTCCTTTGGAGCTGATTCACCATTTCTTCCATGTCTATAAAAGTATGCCGCAAAGATATGCTATCTAACATATTATGAATTAGTCTATGATGAATTGGAGAGCGATCTTAGCATCTTAAATTTCGATTTCTATTCCAAATAACCATTCATAACCAATGTTCAGGATGACTCTTGGAATCCAATCACCGGCAAAAGAGCCTTGCTGTGAGGCAACTCACAATGCTCAACCGTAAACATTTATCCCTTCATTCTGATATCTGATTTGTAACCAGCTCAAAAATAAAAAATACCCATAAATTCTGATAAACTAACACTTAGAGATGGTACTGAATAAATCTATCAGTAGAATACCCAGGTTACAAGTAGGAATAGAACCCCATAGAAGAAACCGCAATCGATTTGTTTTGATCGCGAAAACGTTCTATCTCGGTGCTTCGACATTTCATGGCCTAATGAATCAAGTTGATTTCAAAGCACTCACCTGGGCAATGGATTGATGAAAACCTCGAAGTAAACAGCCTTGGTGATAGTCAGTTGATATCTTCGTTATTTGCAGCAGATCTTTGGTTGGTATATTCATGAAATTAAATCATAAAATAGGATATAAAATAAGATCTCCACAGCGTGAAGGTTCGTTCCTCCCTTTTGATTGAAATTAAAGATCGGCATGCCAGTCATTCCATTCTCCCCCGCAGTTACAGCCATAGTGCTGCAACGCAAGGAGCTACAAAGTTGCCTCTGTGTCAGTCAGGCCAAAAATATATCGGGGGTTCGGGGGTCTTGGTCTACACACTGGAGAGAGCATATATTCGAAACGCCTTGGAACGCTGATTTAAATCTTGCTTCTTTGCCTCTATCCTCTTACAAGGCCTCCGACGAAACCTGAAAAATGGCCAAAATTTGGTATGAAACTATACCATAGCCCAATATGATAAGCTGCCCTCCCAGGGACAGATCTAGAGGGAAAAGTGACTGAGGTGTGTGAGCGTGAAGCGCGGGTAAAGTCCTGAAGTAGGGGTCCTAACGTAGGGGTCTGGGGCTTGCAGCCCTTGAAAGAATTTTTAGACTATGCCTTTCACCTCATTGAAAAATCCCCATTTTGAATTAAAGCTGACAAAATTGAGAAGTAAATATTTGTAAGACACCCTACCAAGAAAGTGTATAGTTTTTAGAAAGTAGCATTTTCTTTGGCTGGCAAGCAGCACTTACCTCACTTGCCTACTAGATTTGGGCCCAAGAGATACGAGGTCTTTGCATTCTGCATTGACTATCTGCTTCCTGGGGCAGTTTCTATAGCTTTCGATTTCTTGTATATTCATAGTGATTTAAAAGATGTAACATTGATATTACTGAAAATCGCCTGTGATTGTGTACAACAGTGAAGTTGTGACCTTGCTAGTTTCCGACATGAAATTTCCCTTATCAACAGAACAGGGATTCAATCGAATGGATGCTAGGAAATTTGCTTGAATTTGAATGAGCATAGGGTTTTAAAGAGAATTAAAATGATTATCGACAAATTTCGGAATTGCATATTTTTTGCAAAAAAGTGGAGGGGCCATGGCCCCCCCCCGCCCCCCTCCCCCGTCGTCGGAGGCCCTGTCTTACAAAATCTTTATTTATGCAAATGTACTTTCTCCATATGAGGTGTGACCGCTGATTAACTAACTAACTATCTTACCAACTAACTAACTAACTAACTAACTAACTAACTAACTAACTAACTAACTAACTAACTAACTAACTAACTAACTAACTACGTAACTAACTAATATACCAAAAAACTATCATTTTTTGACAAGGCATGATAGATTGTACACAGATGGACCGATTTTGATGATTTTTGATTAAGCTTTCGCGAAAATCGAGAATAAGATTCTAGGGTTTTGAAAATTATTTAGTCTTCTTATCCCTTGAACTGTAAACAGAGTTTCTTCAGATTTTCGGTTTCAAAAACACTAAAAAAGATTTTTTGTGACGATTTGGAGGCTAAGAAATCGATTAGGCATAAATTGCTCTGCTTCTCACCGGTTTTCACTTTATTGCTTTCAAATGACCCTGATTCACACAAGGTCTGGACTTGCCCAAGCGACTTGGGCAAGTCCACACTAGGTCGTGCAAAATGACCCAATCGATAAAGGACGCAAACTCCGAGTCTTTGTCTTTTAGGTCTTACTGCATAATCCCAACGACCCAAACGACCTAGTGTGAACTGAAAGACAAGACTCTGACAACCAAAACGATCTAGCCTGAATAAGGCTTTAAACCGTCGCTGTGCGTGAGGAGTGGTAGCGGGCAGCTCTTGTAGTATCGCACGTATTTGACTGTACTTATAATCAACAAGAAAGAACTTTAACATTAAACTTTCTGGGAATATATAATACAGCTAGCTTAGGCTTTAAAGAAATATTGCGTAATATCTTAGATAATGTCATGATTTAGAAAGGAAAATGAAATAAAACACTTTACGAAAGTCATACAATCACAACGAAAAAGATTAGAAATGGAAGAAAATAGTATCTTTTATGATAAACTGTAGTTCATATTTTACGTTGTGTTCTAAAATTCTTTTGTTTTATCCATTGTAATCTAGAGTACATAGACATTATATCCTTTATGTATTATGTGTGTATGTATTTTAAACAAAGTTGTTTTTAGATTACAAGAACTTTTTATGGTTGATGAATATATGAAATGAAATGAAATGAACGTACGGTGGGCCAGGCTGAAATGTTCCCAGGCAAAAGAAAGATCAATATTTGATCTGAGACCAGCTGTCTTACCGTAGGGGGTTGGGTTTCTTTTTCCATTCAGACAAAATATTTTCTATGAGGGAAGACCAGTAAAACCCAAACATAACACAGTTTTAATCACGAAATCTCATGAGAACAAAGTGAAGAAAGATCATAAAGAATGGTGATGCTGGTGGAAAAGTGCCATCTACTTTTAGACTTACTACTAGAGGCAAGAAATCACCACCACCATCCTTTGCCAAATATTATTAAATTTTCCATCCTATTTGATTTGATACAAGTCAAATCTTTAATAGGCCACAGAGAAACCAGCAAATCTTCCAATTTCACCCTTATCAGCTTTCGGTGCAGGGGGGGGGGGTTACACGACTTGTGCATGGAGGGGGATCTGCCGCCCAATTTTAATCTCTTCCAGTTACCAAACCACATCTCATCACCCATTTTTATGATCAATTTTGGCCGAGAACTAGCTATACTATTTTTGCGAAAGCCACCCATGTTTAATCTGCCGAACAGGGCCCTCATTTAGAGAATCTTGGCCACAAACCCCATCCATTTTGGCAGCACATACTCGTACACACAACATGTTATGGACCTCCCAGGTTCTCAGCCAATGAGAACGTCGTTTTGCAATCACATGCAAAATCAATGCAAAATGGATATTCGACTACTTGAGATACAGAGCTGGTTGCCGCGAATTGATTCTAGGCCCTAATCCATATTTTGCATTTGCATTTGTTTAAAATCTCGTCAGGGATCGGCGTTATGTCAAATTTCATTCCTTCAACAATTAGCCTATTTCAAGGCTTTTCAGGAACACTTCAAATAAGATATAGCTTCAAAAATTTCATGTTACGTGAATTATATCCTGCAGGAACGACATGAGAATATCTGTTTGTTTAATTTACGAAAAGTGACGAGTTAACGCTATTTGAGTCTGGTACCCAGCATAAACTATTTGCTATAGAATTATAAAATCATCGTAGTTTCGCTCCTTAATGGACTGATTGATAATCGCTGCAACTACGACCCATCATCAAAATAATCGGAAATTCGGCCTGGACCCTCACTCAAGGTGTAAAAATTTTGCAGTCGATTCCACTTAACTAAGTGACATATTCAATGACTTCATCTTGGATTCGACACTTTCAAGGTTCAAAGTTTCTGTTCATGGAGGCCAAAATATCGCTCAATGAAGGCTGAAAGTTTCCTGAAAACAAATGTTCAAATTCGATGGGTTGAATATAGTATAGTTTCGTCGTCTTTCTCATGGCCTTAACAATTTCAAAGATTTCATGGTATACTTCCCTTTAAGACGGAGCAGAAACTGCGAATGCAAGCGCGAAGAAGTGTTATTTTTAGCCCCCATAGCTTCCTGCAACACATTCCAAAATTCGGCAGCGGTTGATATTTCATCAATAAAATTTTCGCGTCATATTCACTTTAAACTCTTGATTTATCATTTCAAAAAGCTTATCTATCCAAACATTTCCTTATCTTAGACCGCTCGATGATGTCATTTTACGCAGTTTCTACAGCGTTACCCTTGACTTAAATGACAACGAAATGCAAATGATTAGAAGTATGAAAATGAATGAAACAGTTGATGTTTAACATCACCATCTATTTCTATTTAAATTCAGACAAAGCTAAACACTAAGAACTAACAAATGAAAATCTAATATCTTTAATTTACAAAACCCTGAAGCATGATAAACAACGAAAAGAGAAAATTCGACCACTAAGTGTGTCTAAATTGTTCACACAACGCTCTAAAAGCTTATATACAATGTAAAAATCATTCAATTAATACATACTATTATACTCCTTTCTCTCTACCTTTCGCCTATCAAACAAGATTAATTCAAACCCTTGCTGTACCGGTCTTTTATTGTTTGCTGTTCCGCGAAAGCTGAAGCACGGACAAACAATACTTCTTGGCATTCAGTGACATAGACAAAACATCTGATGAGGGAGGGGCACTTTAGTCCTTCGAAAAGAGAGTCTTTTCCGAGTTTTCGCTCTTCTGCATTTACTTCTGACCATCAGGCCTCAGAAATCTGTGCATCACTATATATTTTGCTAAACTGCTAGTACCTTCACAAGGCTAGGAATATTTTAACTGCAAGCACAACTTCCTAAACTAATTGCTCTCAGGCATAACATATCATTAGTGACAACCACTTATCGTCAACATAATTCTTTGAAGATACCAACATATTCAATATGTATTTCAAGGATCGCTTTCACCAGTAACACCTGATATCTTGAAAGAAGCTAACAACAGCTTCTAAAAATCTGCTGAGCAATTAGTTTAGCACGATCAGCTGCAGCTTGAGCAAAAACGATCAACAAGCAGCAATGGCTCTTTTGCCAACAAAAACTGTGGCAAAGGGTCCCTGAAAAATGGAAATCTATCAAGTATGATTTATCAAATATGAAACATATTGTGTACCCAACAGAGAAAAGTCAGCAGAATCTTATCGCTTTAAGGGTTTTAAACACTGGCTCAAATCTCATCAGAGCAGCTACGATTACTCTGGGTCACTTCCCCTTGTTCCTTTTCCTAGCTCCTTAGTCCACGCAGGGGGGCATCTACCGGCAAGCAATGTCTGTTACAGTGCTCAAGGTTTGATTATTAAGTTTCGCTAAACTGATAAAATAAGCAGTTCAATTTCAAGTTCACACATAATGCCACAGCCTCTCCTACAATTCTAACATTTGATAATCCATCTTTAATTCCGACTTCCGGGCGGATCAGCACTACATCATCATAGGGCAATTCTGGGAGACATCCTCAAGGAGATCCAAAGGACTGACACTGTCGCCACGTCGATGATTTTGGTGGACGGCAACCTTCGATTTCATTCAAGCATGCAATTGGATGACACTGAAATACAACAGAAGATAATGATGAAATTCCATGGTGTTCATATAATGACAACGAATGTTACAAATATGAAGTATATACTCGAATCTCACGCATTAAAACCAAATAATGAGCTCATCTTTATTGTTCTAGCTGTTACAGTAAACCTTCTCGTACAAGAACCAACAATATTCAAAGACAACCTGGATTCATGTACAATGAACACAATGCATTGGTTCTTTTCAAAAGGGGACTGATTTGATAATTGCGGCCTGCAGGTTTGTTAACCAGCTAGGTTCTGCTTGCAGTTACTTGCTGTGTTTTGTTTTTCAGTCAAATCAAACTGAAACCGCTAGGGCCTAAAATGTTAAAAGACCTTTTAATGGACTAAATGATAACCAACAGTGATGAGTTGATTGATAAAATTCCAAAATTTTCACCATCAAAAGACCTCCGATTCCGAGTGGTAGGCGGTAATTACCTGATCGATTGCTATGAATTGGATCCACGAATTCTTTGCGAAGCTGTACTTCCCGATGACGAAATTGACCCTTCCGAAGATATTGAATTCGTTACCATTTCATTCTGCAAATAAGAAAGCTGATTGAGAAACAAATGCTTCATGGAATACAGGAATTTTGAAAAAAACCAATCAGAGAGGTAAGTGAAATTCAGTATTGTCAGAACGTTTATTAAACTCACAAAATTTTCTTGGAAATAGCAGCATTTTGCAACAGAACGTGTGCGAGATGCTTATGGGACTCTCAAAAGAGATGCCAAAAAACTGGTAGCAAAGAACTTCGAAGTTTACTAAAAGCTGGCATAAAAGTAATCGATGCATGTGAAAGGTTTACTAACAACTCTGTTTTGTAAATGTGGAGAATTTGCTTTTTGAGACCATTGATGAGCTAACAAAATTTCACATTCCGCTAATTTCACAACTGTGACTCGAGTTGGGCAAGTAAGAGATGCGAAAAAAACCGGAATTTGATAGTACATACCTGATATCTTCTCCTTGCATTAAATGCTGCCAGTCGTGACAGACTAATTCTCTTGTTTGATGCTTGTGGTTTGAAACCAGGCTCGATCATCTGAAACAGAGGTGATTCAATCATCAGAAATTAACAATTCGATTGATTTCGACATGACAAATATTTACCAAAAAGAGAAAGACTTTGCACATGACCTGCACTTCTTTCGAGCAGAGAATATTGGGACAGACATTGAACTGAATAAAAGAATTCAAGTTCTGGAAAATGACACAATATGCTGGTATTGGGCAGTAAATAGATAACTACTTACTCTGATCCATGGAAATCGAAGGCACTCTTTTGCGTCAGGACGATGGCTGTTGATAAAAAGTAAAGAGCCTGAGTAAATTAGAGGGGAACAAAGCAACAAGAAGGCCGGTCTATCAACAGGGAGCCCCTTAAAAAAAGTAGCAAAAACCAGACAAAATGCGTCCTCTGCCAGTGAGACACATCGACCATGCTACTTTTTTAAGGGGGCTCCCTGTGGTCTATCCTAAAACTTCAAATTGGCTGACTATAAATAGGAAGTCAGCTTGAATTCTAATAGTTCTCTTTCATATTCTATCACAAGTAGACATGAAATACTGATATCTGACAGCCTAGAATCTAACTGCTAGTAGCTTGCACTACACACGCAAAGTTCGACCGGAAATAACATACATCTCTTGATATCTCCATGGGCTCAAATTCTAGATATATACAAATTTCAATAAAAGTAAATCTTGAATCTATTTACCTTTGATCATGAATCAGCAATTCTTCAATTAAATCTTTGACTTCTGAACTGATATCGCTGAAGAATTCATTTGGGAATCGATATCGAATTTCGGTGATATTTTGACAAGCTCTTTCCTGATTATCTGAATAAAAGGGTGATACGCCGCTAATTAGAACATATATGATGACACCAACACTCCATAAATCAGTTGCAAGGCTGACAGCTTCACCATTTATCACTTCAGGAGCTAAAATCAAACAAAATAAAACAATCAAAACAAGAATGGTAGGATTAGGAGATTAACTGAAGCAAATAAAGTATCCAGAACTCGTGGAAAATGAGAAACCACAAACATTTACATAATTAAACATTATCTCAAATTAAATGCCAAGTGAAATTTGAGATGCCGTTAAATTACTCATAGAAACATTTCAACTGCAGTTCTTCGCGAGTATTTTCACCCGACATCCAGTTCAAGCAAGACAATAAACATTCGCAAGCAAACAAGTCTTCAGATTTCAATTCCATCCCGAGATCGTAAGAAAGGTTAATTTCTTCTTTGCTTCTATTTTCAGCATATTTCAGTTAGCCATTTTTCATTTTGCTAAGATAAATTCTGTATTGGGTACGACACGTCATAGCTGTCCGCAGATCATGATGATAAAATGAAATTCATAAATGGATTCATGCTCTGTAAACTGCTATCGTCAACAGGCCTTACCACAAAATTCTGGACTTCCATTCAATTCATGCATGTATGGGTTTTGTGTAATTTGTACTGCATCACCAAAATCAACCAACTTTAAACGTGGAGAAGTACCATGGCTCAAGATAAGATTTTCAGGCTAGAAAAAGAAGACAATTTTTAATTAATGATATGGCCTCCAATTACTAAAATCTATATACATTGTTAATTGGAACGAGAAAAAATTTAGCAAAAGATTCAAGTAACACAAAAAACATGCTCAGAACAGAACTAATTTTTTGCTTGAAGGCAGTCTGTCACGCATTTGATTGGGTGATAATGACAATACAAAGAATAGGAAATTTGAATGGCTGATGATCCTCTGACTTTCTACGGCCATAAAAAGTCAAGAAGATTAGCCATCCTTTGTTTCAAATACACATATTCGCAAAGAAATCAGTTGTGTTGATCTCTGATTGTAGCGGCCAATCAGATATGTGACAGACTGCCTTTAAAATTTAAAGGAGAAATGTCGGATACAATTGTAAGTGCGGAGGACTGACAAGACTGCTCTGAACAAAAGTTTAGCAGTGTTACGATCTAGAAATAGACAAGAATTAGACTTCAGACACGTGATGCATATACCTTGACGTCAAGATGAGCAATTCCACATTCATGCAAGTATTGTAAAGCTTGTAAAATTTGTTTGACAAATCCGACTGCAATCTTTTCTGTAAGATTATCCATAATAACGATGTGATCAAACAGCCTGCCACCTGAAAGCCTGGAAGAAAAAACACAAACAGATTTAGGAATCTATCTACTTAAGTTGCACCTCGAGGCAGAAAATACCATTTATTTGAAAATTTATCTAAATGGCATGACTGATTTACGAAGGCAAACCTCTTAATGATGGATTTATCTTCCTTTCAAGAGATTTTTTCGCAATTTTTGGGGAAAACAAAGATAACCTCTTTGAAGATCTATCGTTTCAAATCAGTTGGTAAGTAATCTTAACAGATCCAGATAGGCGTTTGTGGATATATATGTATTCAGCTGCATTACTAAAACTAGTACACAGATGAAAAATTTAACTACATAAGTAAAATTAAAAGGTTTCAAGATCCTGAAGCAGAAAACTTTCCTCCCGGGGCGGGGGGGGGGGGTAACTTGAGCTTCCAAGATACGGGGTTGTGCCATTTAAATCGTAAAAGTATCCCCATAAATCCGGAGAAATTTCTCCAAGTATACCCACAAATCTGGAGAATTTTCTGAAAATCATGCCCATAAATCCGGAAATACCAAAATAGTTCACCAATACATGAATTCTACAGAAAACTATACCTATAAATCCGGAAAATGCAAAAAATTGTTGAAAACCATACCCATAAATCCGGACTCTATCATGAAAAAGGTACCCTAAAGAATGGCACAACCCCGTACCATGGACAAGTTAAGTTACCCCCCCCCCGGGACTTTCCCCTTAATTTTCAAGGAACTTATGTCAAGGTGGACCTGTAAATCCAGGGTATGCTTAAGACTGAATTTTCCACCAACTTCCAATCTACACATAAATTTCCAAAGTGAGAGGATGAAAAGAAAATAGTTGGGAAATCAAAGCAATCACAAAATTCAAACGCCGGCGCACAATGTAAATAAATTGTCCTCAGTCATGAAAATTATGTTTCTTCAAGTATCGGAACTGGATAACAAAGAAGTAGAAACATTACATAGAGCGTTAAAGGCTAAATTGACTTACAATTCAAGAACGAGAATAAGATTTTTTGGCGTATCAAATGTATCATGTATCGTACATAGCGAAGGATGATTTAAAACTCGTAAAATTGCGATTTCATTTTCCACCATTTCTTTATCCAAAACACGCTTTTTAACCAGCTTTGCAGCATATTCTTTGCCAGTTGCCTTTTCCACGCATTTTTTGACAAGTGAAAATCTTCCCCTGGAAAGAAAGAAGTCATTCGTTACATATTTTTGATATTGTGCGGAAGACCTTGAATAGCACGTTCATGGATGAAAAATGCTTTTTGGCTGCAAACGATTTGTGGATCTTAAATCAGCAAGGAATGTTAGCAAGGGGTATTAGTTAAACCTCCCTCTGACGGGACGTTAAACAAGGGATCTCATGCTAGGATGCAGCAGAAGCCTGAAATTATTCATACCCATGCCACGTTTTGAGAATTTTTAATCGTTACAGTTGCAAACCAATTCATACGATATTTCATTCCTTTAGATGTCTCTTGTTGTGATTATTTCAATCCTTTCACCATATTCTTTTGAAACTTCAGCCACAGTAAAATTGGCTCTAATATAGAACGATGCAAACATACTCAAAATTTGGCTTTGGTAAGAATAATTTCGGGTTTAACTATACACAGTAGGACTAAATTTGCTTTGAAAAAGTTAGAATTCCGTCCATGGTACTTTTAATAAAGTGATGAAAAGAAAAAACTCTTGAAAAAGCAGAATAAGCAAGTATTACATGTAAATGGACTTTCGTTCAAGAAACATCGGATATGAGACAATTCTTTCCAACCATAGCCATATCAAAATTATTCACTCTTTCCATGAAACCCAAGCCCAAGGGCCTTGTTTCGAATCAATTCAAATTTCTATCAGTTGAAACATTATGCTAAAAATTTCTTGGGAGAGTCGCATAAAGAACAAAAACAACTGAGAAGAAGATTGATAAACTAAGAAACGGCCAAGAAACGGACCTTCCAAGTTCTGACGATATCGAATATTCCGTCTGCATATTTTCTTTCCACACAATTGGTTGCAGTAAGCCTTCAGATTCTAAAATACAAATATGTAACTGTGAGTAAAGGGAAATTGTTCACATAACAATAATCCAATAGCTAACCGCATTAAGATGATGGAAGACCAAATGGGAGACGTTCAACTAATATCTTTTTTGCAATGAAAGTAATAAAGAGAAGAACTAAGGTATGGATATGATTTTCTTCGTTAAGTTTAGACATACCCTTTTGATTTTATTGGTTACCAATTTCGTATCGAATTTAAGATTTTTCGAAACGATAAATAAAACTGAAGGCCTTCCATAGATACAGAGCTATCTTATGATATTTTCTCAACAACCCTAATCATGAGGATTCAGCAAATAAAGAAGCAATGGTAAAACAAGGAGGTTAGCTATTTCTAGGGTTTATCTGCTTAAGACTTGAACGACAACGTCCATTAGATATTAGATGTGTTAATTTCGCTGCGAGTGCCTAAGTCGATCTGGTTACAAGATTCCTCAGTAGTTGGGCAGAATTTTTCTGATTTAGAGCTTACTTGGAAGGAAACGCCCAGTTTTGGGGAAAGGCTTAAATTTAATGAAGACGTTTTTAAATTTAACTGTTGTGGATCCACCTGCCTCCTTAGGCAACCACACATTATTTACACAGAAGTTTAATGCACAAGAATCTTCCACTGAGTTTACACTATTTATGAGCAACACAATTTACAATGCTCAGAGAATGTTCGCCGAACTCAAATAAACTATTTTTCAATTAGTTTGTCTAATAAACTGAATCTCGAGGAAAGCACGTTTTCGCAAATAAGATTCGAACGTTTGTTAAGCAGAACATTTGTTAAGCACTTGTTAAGCACTTGTTAAGCACTTGTTAAGTCGCTTGTTAAGCAGAACATTTTCTGATGCGTTATTCTGCATGCTACAGAATGCAAGCTCGCATCGGTCTTCTTCGGCAGACGCAAACCTTACATGGATGACGTTACACAATGACACGATAAAAGAGAAACTGACGTCATTCCTCAGAATTCGATGCACTGCAATGCAGCATTTGACGGACTAAATTTAGTATTTCTCAAGCGGGAAGCAATTCATGTCTCAGCGAAACTCTTTAAACATCCATGAAATTAATTTAGTACACGAATCCCGGGACACGAATAAACAAATTAATCAAGGAAAGGAATAACCAACAGAGCATGTCAATGACTGCGAAATTAATGATTTAACATGTAAGATTAAAGAGTTAAAAATTAACGATAAATTATACCGTTAAAGTGTTAAATATATCATGTTATTGAGTTTATGTTTCACAAATTTACCTTGCTTTTTCAACTTTATTATTTCTCGTGCACACGAAAGAATTGATTTCACACCTGACATGGAAACGAGATCAAAATATGAACAAATGAGGTTTAGAAGTTAACATATATTTACATTTAATGATATCGTTTGCATTTGCCATATCGTATAAGTGTTCTGTACGCTAATGGCAGTTTATAAATACGAGAATACCTCTCTTGTCTATGGTAAGAGCAGAGCACAAGAGTTTATGGCGCTGGATATACAAGGTGCAAACATTTTTTTTCATCCAGAACTTACTGAAAAGCCTTATACCAGAATGGCTTGACTGTGTAGGAGGATTTGTTGTCCCAGGGAAGGGTAAGGATAAACATGAAGCCTGCGGTAAGACTTTATCATTGTGGAGGAGTAGGGCGAAAAGGATCATTTGGAACTTCTGGTTCCAGACCTTTTTCCTCTTGTTGGTCTCTTGGGACGAACCTACAGAAAATTATGAAAGACAAAAGGACCCTTTCCACAAGTTGACTTGCAAAAATTCCTCACGACGTGGCCCAGTGTGGAAAGTTCGTTTTTGTTACGCCAAAGGATTACGCCACGCCAGTTGTCCAGAGACAATAGACCTATTGCTCTTCTATTGTTCTTGATGTCGCTCCACACCAAAGATATTTGGCGTAACATACACGTTTTCCAGCCTAGGTCGTGGCATTTCTTGAAAAAGGCACTTGAACAGCCTCAACAGCGTCACAGGCCCTTTACGGGTCGAGAAAATCAAGAAAATCAAGGGCACTTCACTCGTTCGAAAAAACGTACAAAATTTTCAGAAAAAAGGATTTGTACGGACTTTTTGATTGATTTTTCTTGAAAAAAAAAAGATTTTGACAAAGCGTACGAGAGATTTTTCGGAGTGAAATGCCTCTGAGAAAATAAGAGAACACGTTCCTTCAGGCAATACAATGTTAAAACTAAAGGTCTGCAAAGCTAATATTTACCTGTTTGCAAATCCATGGTTATTGAATCTGATGCGTCACTTGGTTCACTGATACCAACTTCATTGTTTGCACTCACTCGAAATTGATATGTTTTTGTCGGTATAAGGTCATCGATAACCGTCGTAGTATTCATAACAACGCCAGCAGCAACTTGCCACGTTCCAACGCTCGCTTCTTTATATTCAATAGTGTACGCAGTGATAGGTATGCGATCCAGCGTTTCAGGAGGGTCCCAAGCAAGGACGACGGAGGTTGCAGTCATTGCTGTGATGCATGGTTGAGATGGTGAACCAGGCTTCGCAAGACCTATTGTAACGACAGATATTTCATGAGAATTCTTCCCTCTTGTAGGTGAACATGAAGTGAGCAGTGTCAATCGCTTCAAACGTCGTAGCAGGCTCATTTTGCGTTAATAAATGGCCTGATGAATCCTGATCACAACATTAAAGCTTCTTGATTCAGCTGCGAAATGGGTGCGACTGTACTTTCAAACAAATGGCCTAATCTTTGATTAGATAAGAGTAATTTCTTTGCTTTTATTTGCAATTGCATGGGGAATGGCCTTTTCTGGCAAATCAATGTAGATTTTCTTCTGTTGGTGACAATTAAAGGCGACAAAAACTGAGTCTGTCACACGTTGGAGAATACAAAGGGGATAAAACTGCAACCGTGATGGACATGTGAAGGAAAATTCATTGGAAGCAATGGAAAGTTTCACTTTTTCTTGTGAATTTTTGCAGAACTCTCCGAAGTGCAGACCTCACACTGTAAAACAAAGGTGGAACAAAAGGGATTATATTGGTAAGGCAGCTGTCAAGGGAGTCATTTCCTTTGACGTTTTGATGAGAAGAAACAATCACGTCAATACGCAGACATCTATTGTTTAAACACAATGTCCTTTTGTTTCTCCTTTAGAAAATAAAATTCAATAAATGTTTCAACGGGAAATAATTGATATCTTTCTGTGGGTGGTTGAGTTTCCAAACAATTCGACTTAGCCTGTTTGGACAGGCAACCAAGACATTTTGCGGCAGTAGATTTCTCTGGGTCATCCGTTGCTGATAAAGGCCACGCAAAGAATTTGTTGCTCTCTGATTAGCTTTTCCTTTCTTGTATTTTTTAGAAAGAAAATTTTCAATTTCAAACATAAACACAATCGTTTGATTCTGAACAGGAACCTACCATGATCAAACGAAGCTTACGAGATTTTTAAAACAAAAGGAATTTTAGGGAGTTTTCACGGATCTTTCTTGAAAACAATAGGATTCTTGCTAAAGTTGCATGAGAATTTTGCACAATGATATGCCCCTCGGCACAATTTACTGATTTGAGTGAACAGCTTTGAAATATAACGAAACAGCTAGAAGGACCACAAACTGTGATCCACCAGGGCACAAAGAACTCAAACGAACATCTTTCAGTTTTACCTTTCCACTTCGAAGAAGAGTCGCTGAGAAACTTGTGACAAGATCCTCTCTCTCCACGCAGGCCTCTACGGAAAGAGAGGGCTCTGCGCCATACATGTCCGGAGCACAGAGCACTTAGTTTCTATCGTTTCTATTGTTTTATCGGCGCACTGTCCGGCTAAACGGCGCACAAAAATTCAACTTTCCATAGTTCTCCGAAACACTCAAGGACACAGATTTTTGTGTTAGAGCTAGCTAGGGAAATTGAACAGCCCCCTTACGATAAAGTTTAACATGACTTAAGACAAGGAATCAGTAAAATTTACACCTACCTCTAACAGTGACCTTGACACAACATGATGCTGACCCTAACGAGTTCGTAGCAGAAACAGTATACGTTCCACTATCAATCGGATGTGAGCGTAATATTTCAAGCATACAAAGATGTCCTTTATGGATGATTCGATAGCGATCTCCGGAATTCAATTCAACAGTATCATTTTTAGTCCATATAATTTCAGGTTCTGGGTTTGCCATTAATGTACATGTAATTTTTATGCTGCTAGGAGCGTCTGCTGTTACGTCACGAGGTAATATTTTAAATTCAGGTGCGATTTCGAATGATGTTTTTGTGTCTCTGTTCAGTATTTTCGCCAAACTGTCCGAAGCAGAGTCCGATGAGCCAATTTCTTCGTCCGATGAATCTACATTTTCCGTCCACCGTGCATTCAAACGATCCAGTGCTCCTGCGTTGGGGTCCTCCGTACAAGTTCCTTTGTCTTTCTTTCGAGTTATTATGACGTCTCTTTTTCGCCTTGTTGCAGTGTTGCTGGTAAATAAAGGGTGAAATAAAGAGGAATAAAGTTTTTATTACTCTCATTAAAAGAATGTAATTTGAATATAAAAATGTAATAAAAATTCAAAATCACATTAATGATATTCCATAATGATGGTGTGTGGCAAGGCTTGTCAGCTAAACTAACTTTTATTTGTCTGCTACTTTCCTGGGGGGTAAGGGGTACATAAAATACTGAGGGTACGGTTATGTGCCATCCATTTGAGTAGGTTTTCGAGCCCAAAATTCTCTAAACAAGAGTCCCTTTTTGGCAGATTTTCCTTGACCTTGGGTGGGTTTGGCTAAGTTCCCGAGGAATGGTTAAAAAGGGGCTGTTTCCCGCCAAAAAATTCATCAGAAAAGTGGGTATGAAAGCAAGCTTCGGTAATTAGAAGAGGGTACCATTATGAAAATCGGGCGGTAGTCCCCTATCCATCCACAAGTCACGTAACCCTCCTCCCCGGAGCTTCTTTCTTGAAATATTTTCTGCGGCACAAAATTTAATACTCCTTCTTGGGGAACCACTTTTCATCTGACACACATCGAGCTATAAAACGACACATAATATGCAAAAGCTGAAAAAGATAATCGTTCTTAGAGCAAAGACACGACTGCACTGAAGAGGAGAAGAGGGGAATGCTTGTCAGAAATCAGTTCTGTAAGCTCGCAGTTCATTGAAGGATTGATGATTATAACACACTGTGAAGGAGGAATCTGTTGCGAAAGCTGCTGAACGCAGCCCCCATTCTGCTCACAACAGGTGAAGGCAAATCAAGCCAAAACTATCAAAAATGGCTTTATGCAGATAGAATTAAATCTTTTTGAATCATTACCTCATGCTCTTTGCCCTCTTGGGCCGTTCTCGTCTTGGTTTCTCATGTCTAAAAGGAGAACGAGTGAAATTCAAGGCAAGCCACAAGTAGGCGGATAAAAATTCAGAGACAAAAACTGTGGTCAACATGGTCCCGTTTTTAGATGTGGTAAAATCACCAAGTCAAGTCCCTGAACCTTGTGGGTAGATGTGACGAAATAAACAACACAACAGAGCCCACGGTGGGAAAATCGATTTGTGCTTCAGGGTAAAGGATGGCTCAAGCCTACGGGACATGAGATTGCAAGTTTTGGGCAATGGGCTGCGATACTCAGAGGCGAAATGTATGAATCTGGATGAATCATGAGAAATCAAATGCAGAATAAATTTTGATTCTGACAGCGTTTACCGAAGCTAGAGTGGAAGCACCTTCACCGCAGAGCTTGCCATTTCAAAGTCAAAATCCAAGCAACACTGACTATCAATTCGTTTGCCTTTTGCTGTGTATCACATAGTTTTGCAGCCTCTGAAGCTAGAAACATTCTGTCTCGCTGCATGCAGCTTTCAATATATGCGAAAGAATGCATACATACTCATATTTACACAAAAATGAATCTTAGGAGAGATAAAACGTGAAGCAATCTCCAAATGAGCAGATCTCACACTAACTAAGTTTGGTAAAACCAGGCAGTCCTGAAGTCTACTACCCTTGTGTATGTAACTACAGGTAGGGATTCTACGCACACAAGAAATCTCCCGCGAAAGAGTCCTTAAAAGACCTTGGCGTCTACTGAAAAAAATTTGGATAAACTTTCTTGCGAATGAAGACGACCTTGCATACATTGGCAAGAAAAAACGACAAACAAGCAATACTGCGTTTATAACACCTCCCAAGATCTTGAAAGTTTGTTGAAAAACATCGTGTTATCCCTCCGCTGTACCGATGTTAGCCCTCCACCGTACTTAGCAACCTCCACTGTACTGATGCTAACCCCCCCCCCACCGTACTTATGTTAGCCCTCCACTGTACTGAACAGGCTCCACTGTACTGAACAGCCTCCACTGTACTGCATAGACATTACCAGGGGTGATCTCACATATGCAAAACTGAAAACATTGTAAAAGAAAACTTACCCAAAACTAGCCGCTCTCCGTAGTCTTGAATCGTTAACTAGATGAAGGATACGGAGGATGTTAGTGATTTTCATATGCATCTTGCGACTGTGTGTTCTCGAATGAAAAGCCTCTGAGCTCGAAGACACTTTATAAGGTGATCATCATCGTAATGTTATGTCTTTAACGAGGAGCTGAGCCAAATTGCGGCTAACTTACTAAGCTGTTACACACACGTGTTAATGGGAAAATGGCCACTGAATGCCTTGGGAAAGTGCGGAGGAGTTTTAGACGTGCATGGGAAAAATATTTATCGAGTATTGAGTAAATCAAAGAGCCAAACCGAGATGTTAAAATTAGGGTTGTAATTCGAGAAATTCCACCTCAAAATAGCATGAGCGGTGGAGACAGAAATTTATTGAAGTCAGAATAACAATTTTGAATATCGCAAATAAAATACTTGAAATTTTATAAAATCTTTAGAGATATAATAAATTGGCAAGATGACATCAGAATCCATCTTAAATTAGCTTATGACGTTCCAATGCTAAGCCAAAGTTTTCTGGAAAAACAAACTAAAATAATATTCGCTAGCGTTTTGGAACAAAATGACTGGAGTACATCTTGTCATTTTCTTGTCCTTCGGTTGCAAAGTTCAAATAAAGGTCCACTTGAAAAAGTGGAAATCGATATTGAGGACTTTGCCTAGGGCGTAAACTGACGATAACTTAGGCAAAACTGAGTTACAGAGTTTACTTAATGACTAAAAATTATGGCTGGGAAAGGCTCCAAATATAAAAAAAAACAAGATTCATAATTTTTCATGGCAGGCAAAGGCAAAGTCTCTAGTTCACTGCATTTGGACAGATGAGAAAATAAATTACTTAAATGTGTGTGCCAACATTCACTCGTGGTCACAAAGAGAAAACTTTTCAGAAATGTCAATATGAATGAGTAAGCAAATGAAATACAGCCCACAAGAACATTGAAAATGTAAATAAAACCAAAACGCAAGAAAGAATGAAGCAAGAATAGAACTTTAATGTGGATCTAATAAATATTTGGTAATCAAAATATAAATGTTAAATCCACAACAGATTTTCTGCAAAAAGATAACCATTAAGGCAAACCACCAGGCAAAGAAGCTAGCGGGCCTGCAGGCAGCTTTACAGAGCCAAAAGTATGACGCGAACTTGATCTTGGCAGCCTGATACATTCTATCTTTATTAGTTTGCATATGAAAGTGCGCTTGATTGATAATTCTTAAAATCAGACTCTCCAAGCTAAAATAGCAACCGTAAAACAAACCAACTGTAGTGAAAATAAATGTAGCTCTCCACATAAAATGATGTTAGATTCCATGATAATCAGGCTTAAATTTCAGGCTTCAGCTCTCATAGGACATCAGTTACTTAGCGTTTTGTTAAATAATTGGTCAAAATGAAAAATGTAAAGATTGCAACAATTGAAGAACCATTGCTAACCATGATCCTATACGCGTAAAATGCAAAGCAAACAAACATTACCTGCAGGCCTGAAACGACGTGCATAGAATACAAAAGTCGATTTTGCAGTCACAAAGGATCATGGGTAGCCATTTATCTTCAAGCATAACGGTAATAACAAATGCAAAATCATGCACTGGCCGCGCTCTCCTACGCAGAGGTTCCCTTAATGCGAAATCATTTGCATTGCGAAATGAATGAGGAACCTCTACACTGGAGAGTACTCTGGAAGACTGGTCAATTTCACTGCATTTTTCAGGTTCCATTTGCTACCAAACAATTGTCGGTTCAGAGAAGAACCACAAGGCCTGAAGAGCAAGAGAGAAATCTCCATATTTACGATGGAAACAGAACTAAATACAAATGTGCTCAAAAAATAAGTAACCAATCTATAACTCACCTCCAGTTTTTGATGTCTTTTTGACCTCCTCTCCTTCGGACATCTTTTTCAAGATTGAGACAGGCACATATCCAGATCTTTCTCGACTAAAACTGCGCACATTTACGAGTTGTGCATTTTTTCGATGTTTGGATACGAAGAAAACAACATCATTCTTGTTAACTGTCATTTCCTCTGGTGATTGTGATTGATAATTTTCCAGAACGATAAATTTCTCTTGCTGAAATGGAAAGTATCTGTTGCAGGCAAACAAGTCTATTGACAGGTATTTCAATGAAAAAATGTATCGCTATTTTTTCTTCCTATCTTGCAAAGCACCCTGCAAAGCTCTGCGCTGTCTCTAATTCCTTCCGTGTGGCGTAAAGCGAATAACGATGTTCTGTCGATAATTAATGGTTTGATAGAGCAGAGCAGCTGGTAGGGAGCTGGGTTGGATACCTAAATATGATGATTTCAAACAAACAAGAGAGGGAGGAGGTTGCCCCTGCAAATTCTTTTCACATCGAACATACTGACATACAACATCAAATTCAGAAAGGATAGTCTTTGAGTAGAGTAATGATAGCATATGATAAAAGCAACAAACAGCTACATATAGCTCCAGGAAACAAGAAATTTCTCCCCAAAGCAAGGGCCGAAAAAGAGAACAATGCCTTGGAGGTTGCAATGCAGCAAATTTTGAGCCTGCAAAAAAGTAGCAATACTTTCTCGCAAAATATAGTAGCTTTGTAATTTCAAAACCCACGCGATTAGGTATTTGACTTTTGGATGCCAAGAGATCTATTTTAGATGCAGAATGAAGGTTGACGAGCAGCCCAAAAACTGCAATAAGGTCATTTCTCATTATCCTATCTATCACTAGCTAGCTGACGGCCGAAGCAACTGGTGTAAGAGGCCCACTTCAAAGCTCATAGTATGCATTACTCACAACTGGGAATGCTTTTGTTAAATCTTCAAGTGACTTGGCGGCAGCTAATGGGATTAGTTTGACGTGCTTCAGAGTTGAAGTTGGTTTCATCAAAACTTGATTTGCAGGCGAAATCTTGCCCTGGAAAAGAAAAGATATCTTCAAGAAAATGTGCAAATAGTGTGGCTGCAACCTTGACTTCATTGTTGGAGTAAAAAACAAGTAGAATGTGTACCAACAAAGCCGAAATTGATGAAATTTACAATAAATTTTAGTCGCTTCGTGGCACAGTTTCTCACGGCGAGCGATAAGATTAGGCCCTTCAACAACAGCTAGTAAACATAACAGATTGCTGTGTAGAACAAGTGTAAAAGAATCAGAAGATATATGTACAAAACAAAGCCTTACATATCCACCATAGTCACAATGATCACTGTAACTTTTCCCCAAGAAAGCTTTAACAATACTAATCATTTCGAACGATGTCATGAAGGCATTGAAAACGTACGAATCTCTAGCACAACAGTGAAGAACTACACGTTGCCGCGGCAGGAACGATGACGGAAAGCAATCCATTTACAAAGATAAACAAACAGAATTAAAATTCATGCAAATACACGGCGATTAATTATGATTACTTTGATCCATGTCTTCTTTGAATAAAATCACATGAATTAAGCACTTCATCACCTGCGGATTGTAGACTGCACGAAATGAAACAGAGGTCGTGATTAACCCCGCTATGACGTCACGATAAGTGTAAAAAGCTGTAAAAGTTCGTTGTTACTAAACGATGACGTCATTGAAAGCAGTAAAGCGGATCAAAATGGATTTGTAGGCTGGGAAAATACAGCTGACATATTTTGGTTGGTTTAAAATGCCAATACCACGTGTTTGATCTTTCCGAAAACGATGTGCTATTCACGAGAGCTAATTTCTGATACAAAAACAATTTTGGCTCTTTGAAGCGATACCTAAAATTACGGTGAGACGTTTGACGAGCAATTGCTGCTTAACATTCTTTGCTAGCACGATGATTGTAGCATGCCCGCAAAGGATTCTGGGTGAAAATGGCTTTATGAAAAGACACAGGCGACAGTACATTGGACATACTTGCTTGAGCCTTGAGATGTGGATTTTACTATTGTGTCTTTGGTAATTACACTCTGTGATCGCTTTAACAGCTAGGTTGGGTGTGAGTAACCGAGCGACTTAGTATGCAGTTTTCGTCAATGACTAAAGTTAAGCTCGGTCCAGCGAAGTCAGACCCTGGATGGGTGATCTCGGAGGTCTGACTTCGCAACTCACCTCGCTGTTCTTCGGAGGGGGCGGTAAACTAGGGTTCCCATGCTTCACCGCTGCATGCGTAGTGGGTCTAACTAGCTTCAGTAGCTAGAAATCTTTAAGAGCAAATTGCTATTACTACTGTGAACTGCATGGCAAAATATGAATAATAAAAAATGCCCCTGTCCTAAGATTATCTTTGGACTTGGACTTAGCATTGGTTATCTTTGGCTCAGAGAGCAGGTGGTTTCTTTAAAGGGGCGTTCCGCGAAAATCAAATGCATGCAAAGGTTTATATCGTTATCCCGATCGAAAAGCAGATCTTATCAGCCCTCAGAAATCGCTTTCCTTTCCTCGATCGCACTTCTCAAAGGCAAGATATGGAGAAAAACATTGGACCGATTTCAATTTTAATACCCTACTATTTTTGTGCTTCGTTGTTGGCGAACAAAGGTTGCAAATTTTCGTTTTTGTCCGCCGGTTAGTCGTCGGCGAGCATTGATGGGTTTGTTGCGCGTCGCTCTTAGAATTGAGTTTGAAAATCCTGTTGTATTGGTTCATTCATGTGTCCATGATCGACTACGACCAAGGGAAATGATCGGCTTTAACGACAATTCTCGGTATCTGTCTCGGTTCAAATGCGAGGTTATGGCTGAGTTCTCGGTCTGTCGTTTGTGGCCAGTTTGAGCTTTATCTAAGGTGGAGAAACATCGGGAAATGTTGATAATGATATGAATGTTCGTTTTATATGCAAACGACGCGATTCGCCGATATCCAGTTTTTTCCGCGGAATGCCCCTTTAACCTGACGAGTATCCATGCTTTGGTTCTTCAAGTCCCAGAAAAGCTTCTACGAAAATATTCGCGAAATGTCGGCATTTCAATCCTTGTAGCGTGCTTTGTTGGTTACTAATGTGAAGAACAATGGCTGCAAGCTGGCCTACACACATCCGAACTTTAATTGTTTCCGTTTCCAACGAGCTATCAATCAATCAATCAATCGACCAATCAATCAATCAATCAATCAATCAATCAATACCTTTGCAACATATTTAGTAGACCACCTCAAACGAATCTACAAAAGTGTTACAATATGTTTTATCTCAAACACAGTTCCAGACCTCTTTTTAACTGAGAAACAATACGGAATCCTGCAGAAAAAAGCAAGAAATTGCTTGAATATATTCAAGTGCATTCAATATGGCTTCATTATAATATTTCACATAGTATCTAAAGAATTCTCATGGCTCTATACAAGGCTCATATTGCTCCTATCTCGGAGGCTCTAACACGAAACTAACCTTCAAAATTTGCTTACCAAAATACAACTCAAAAAGCAGCAAAATATCTGTGCAAAAATACAGCCCTCATTAAACCGAACAAAAATACTTGGATAGCCTCCAGTTCTGGGCTAAGAATGATCTTTTGTTTAAACAACATGGGGGCAAAAGGCATTTTAACGGGAAAGTAGCTTTTCCTTCCAATATTCAGCAAAAGTGTCCGCCACCGTAACCAAATTCCCTCCAATTCAATTATAAACTTTCGGAAAGCAGTTTCGCGAGAGTTCTGATCGCACATATCAAATCGACTCCCATTGATTACATGTAACCTCTTAGACTACCAATTCTCTGCTGAATTTGCATTAACCCTGAAGCTATGCTGACTATACATATTGTTGATTACAATCATAACATTGCTGGGGATACGAACAGGCTAAGTTGTGAACCTCAAGGAATCCCCAAAAAGGGCTCCAGATCGCATGCGTACTAACGACTTACTTCAGTGAAGTAGTATGCAAATTAGCCTGACCGTTGATAACAAGAGCAAGAAACGATAGTATTGATGCGCATGACAGTGTGAGCCCTAGCGTTGATTCGCTATCAACAAAGCTTAAACACAATGTGTAAAAACAATGTGTAAGTACTTCGTCTCCCCAACGAAACAATATCCTTGCTGTTAAACGTGGATTGCAATATCAGAGGTTTTGCGTTATTTCTTAGGCATGAAAATCCTTAATTTTAGTCATGCCGCCTTTTGATATTTAAACCTCAGTAATGGAATTTGGTCCCCGCAAGATTGTTGAATATTCAGCAAAAATAAATGGAATACATTTGTAAAATTCTTTGTTTCCAATCCTTTGAATCAAAACAATTCTGTGGTAGTGCAATTGATCGTTTGTTGAATCTTAAAAATTCTCTCCTTCGCTGTTTTTAGGTAGATCACCGTTGTTAAGTGCATCGTTCTTTATCTGAAACAAACTTCTCAAAATCATGACTGCAAAATTTTCTTATATGTGTTGAAAGTAAGAGTAATATAGTTCTAAGCCTGATTCCACGCTGTTTACTCTATATCAAACAAATGATCTATCTGTATTTCACTAAAGAGCAAAACAGTTAAAATTTATAAAACAAATGTAAACATGGTAATTTGTTTCATAACACTGCACCAATAATCCTATCTTTCAATATTCACGGCATTGAATGATAAAATACATCTGAAACTCGCGACTTGATTTGGGTCAACTGACCTCTTATGCTGCATTTCATCTAGGAACAACGCTGCCAAACATAAGCGCCACGCTTTGAAGACCAACAACTTAATATTTGATTCAAATTCATTAGTGATCATGTACATTTAGTGATCATGACTTTAGGTCTGTACTTACTCGTGTTGTCAAAATTACTATCCAAATTTTTACATAAAAAGAAAATTTTGGCTGCAACATGAGCGTAATTTTGGAATTAGAAGGATTGAAATTTATCACCGCTCTGCAAAATAAAATTATGAACTTTATACATGACCTGTAACGGCAGTTTTGTGCAGCATTACGCGTATTTCATACCCACATTTACAAGCACATTACCCTGAACTATTGGACATAAAGCTGTTAACATTGAAAAGTTTCTTGACTATGTACAAAGATAAGAAATATCAAGAAAATTCACTACCTTGATACCAACGAAACTTCCTCTCTCCACATACTGTAAGCGATGATGTTTTCCATGATCTGAGAATCGATGTTCCAAAATACTACTTAGCCTAGTTTTAACCTTCATAATTAAGTATGCCTACCGTGTTTGGTTTTGCCTCTGTGTGGTTTGATGACTTTATTGATATCCTGTCTTCATCGAGTGACGAACGGTGGCTTGAAACCGACTTCACAGGCGAACCAGACCTGAAAATAATACAAAGAATATTGGAGGCCATAGGGCTAAATTCCATGGGGAGACCACGCCTCAAAATAAAACGAAGACATTGGCATAGGCCGGATATAAATAGGAAAGGGCATGGTTCATTTCAAAGGGCAGCCAGGCAACTCCAATTTTGTCTGGGTAATATTTGCTCCTGGTAAAACAGTGTAAAAACGGCTGGGTGTACCCTTCCAATTCCATTCTTTACGAAATCCATCCCCATGTATAGGGCTAGCGACGCCCCTGGATGGAGGCAGACCTTAAACTAGCAAAGGAGTAGAAATTATAAGATATCAACGCAGACTAGTGTGTGAATTTCACACTTCTTAAATTAACGCAAAGACAGTAATGCTTAAAAATAAATGAAATATAATAAAATGGTTAGCTTCACAGGCGAACCAAATTTGTTAAACAACAAACAGAACACTGCCACAGGGCAGAAATATATTGGAAATCACATCGTTGACACCCATTAATGTTTCGAGCAGTACGGTAGCTAAACGTCACATCGGGAAGAGAAAAGTAAAAAAAAAATACATTCAAGTATTAAGTTTTGATCTATTTCTACTCAGTTGGAAAGCATCCTGTTGCAACAGTGACTGACAATATAATTGAGGATTTCGGTGAAATATGTCAGTTATCAACAAAAGACAAATTACGATAATGCGAGGACGCCCTTCAGAATATTTCTGTTTGTAAAGAGTCCGAATCAGGGTGTTTCACATAAGTATTGACAAAAGTAAAGGAGCTGATGATTTGTGTGATTTTTTGAATTTGAGTCCCGAAGAAGTCATGACTATAAGATTCAAAGGATTTGCTTGTCAATGTTATCCCTGAAGAAGATTTAGTAATATTTTCAGGAAACCTAAGAAGATTTTGGGTTATGTTGGTGACAACAGTTGCTTTGTCAAATTCAAGGTCGTATAAAGCGCTAGAAGTTCGAAAACTCTGATTAGTTTGACTTGACAAAACGAGGAAAACTTAAGTAATTACATTTGTATATGGTACAAAGTTTGACCTTTTTCTGGACTCTGTTGGAATTGAGGCTTCTGTCTATGACAAAATTTTTCTGTGCTATTTTGCAAGAGCAATGCCCATAGTCAAAGCTATTTACTGCGACAAGGAACTGAGGAAGTTTTTTTTGGGCTATAAATCAATTACTTTTTGACACGAAGCAAAATATAAAGAGGAACCAGCAACCCTTTATCAGAAAGGTCGCCCAAAGAAACTTTGTCTATTGACATGTGAAACCTCAAGAGATAGAGCATATCCTCTTTCAGTTTCCCTGTAATGTTTTTTGGCCTTGTCATTCGTCGTGATAAAATCGGTTGCACACAATAATCCGTCATCTCCGCATAAAGAAGATAATCTGAAATTGGCCAACATCTCATGGGACCGCTAAAAAGGTATCATTTGCTGTAACAATATGTAAAGATCAAAGGGGATGGGATAAAGCTACCGATAAAAGATAAGAACGGGACACATTCAAAATGGACGAAGAAAAAAAGTGGCTTTTTGTCAAAAGAACAGACACGTCAGTTTTAAAAGAAGTAATGATTGGCTTCCTAAATTGATACACAGTGTGGGTTATCAGCCACTCAGAGTTAAACAGACTCAGTTAGATTTTCGGGTCTTAATCTGTGTGGGGAGTGGAACTGTGGTACCTACCAGGTGTCCCAAAAACCATTTGCACAAGTTTAATGATTTCTGGCACGGTACGTTTGATAGAATTACCTCTAAAATAGATACTCCATAGCTACAGTTATTGGGGTAGCTTAGGAACATCAGGTACGAGATGAAAGCTGAAAGAAATTAACAAAAGTGGAAAACGTAGGGGAGCAAAACGTCAGGATAAAATATGTCTGTTTATACCTTGAAGATTTCTCCGCGGCATCCAAGCTTCTCTGATAACTGATTGGGTGTTGCAAGGCTGAGAAGGAAATGTTTTGTCATTACATATTATCAAAATAAGAAGACAAATGGCGGACACTAGATGGGGGGCGCGGGGGTGCGATCGCTTTCCCTCTAAAGTTGGCTAGAACAAAGATCTTTTACTAAAAGACAATAGAAACAAACAGTGTTTTTTGCTGAAACAATAGCTTCATCCCCAATATTTGGCAAAGTGTCCGCCACTAAAGAAGATTCTTGGGATGGATCAAGTCTTTCAGATCCTAGCTTTACATCCCCAAACAGTTAAATTCTTCAAAAGTTAACGATCATTAAAAAATTTTGATTTACGCCAGCAAAAGCTGAGCACACATTGCTTCTAGAAATGCCTCAATAAACAATGATTAAAAGCCAACCAAGATTAAGTGATAATTTTCAGTATTACATTTACTACTGTTATTATTTAGGTGCAATCAATCTTGAATACACATTAGTGATGAAGTACAGGCGATGAATGGGACCATTTCAATGCCTTCTAACTTTAGTTTCATGAAACGACACTCATTTGCAAGACAGGTGTATCAAATTAAACTATTTTGAATGGAAAAATACCCTTTATTGCTCCTAAGGACGCATTAGGTTACTAGAAATAATTATATGCTTACCGATTCAAACTATTACGAAAGTAAGCTGTCTCGACAGTTCGATGGCAGCTTTAATTCCATTCTGCAAAACTATCGGCATTAAATTGGTAAAAACAATTAATAGTCAGTGAGTATGTTAATACCTTGGTTATTTGCAGCAATAATCTTTGAGTCCATACGAGATTCTAAAATACGACAGAACATTGCTGCTAACTTCTTTGTTAATGTTATAAAAGGTAAACATGAACTGAAGTAAGAAAATTTGTTCAACATTTATTATTATTATTTATTATACAACATTTCATAATAAAATAGTTTGCAATACATTTGTATCGATCTGATGCTTCTTCAAGTCTTGAAATTATTGGAAACATCTTTACAACTAATAACTTTTCATTGAGTATGTTATAGCACTGTTCATGCAATTACCTATTTAATCTTTACTCAGAAATCACAAGCTCCTGAAAGCCGGATTCGAATTTGGCACCAGAAAGGATCATGGTTAGCAGTGACTCTTTAATCGCAAGCGCGACGACAAAATCTCGGTAAGTAATTAACATGCATATTTTTAAATGTTATCAAGAGCTCATTATTCTTTGATATATGAATGAATAACAGGATTTAAACAATCATATTTTAAACAACAAAAAAAAAGGAAATTTTCAAGTTAGCAAATGCCTACCTTTCGCCATGCTTAATTGATTTTCCAAGATAGTTCTGATCGCTTCAACCCATGATTTCTTGACTCCCTGCGATCGCGCAACGATGACGTAGATTTCCGAGCCTCCACCTGGGTTTTTGGTCCAAACAGCGAATTTGTTTGGATCTTCGTCAAGATTTTCAGTGAGACCAAGTGTGTTCATCTAAATAAAGAACATGAGGAAATTGATTCATTTCGAGATATGGCAAAAGAAAGACATAAAAACTGAGATATATACTTGGATCTTTCTGCCTACTTTTTGCCAAAAAGTCATTACCTTTCAAATTTCTGAGAAATTAGCTGTACATTTATAAGAAATACGATCCCATTACAGAATTAAGTCGAGTAATCACGTCTTACAACATTTCATTGACAGCCTTCGATGGCACAAACTTTGATTAGCAAGCCTGACAAGATCACTTACTAAAAATATTTTGACGAGTTGCTGGCTGTATTTTAAAGAACAAAGTTGATGCTGTCTTCTCTTTTCTTACAGCCCACAAAACGAAGGTTAGGGACTGTTTATTTGCTGCTGTCAGATGCGAAACGGGATGGGTTTCAACTCTCTTGATCCCCACAATTATTGGATATTCTAAAATCTAAATCCATTCAGCTGGGTAATTTATTTCCAAATCATTCTTTTTGCAATTCATCTGAAAATGTTACGTGACCATTTAACATGCAAATCGTGGTAGCAAAAGGTTTCTCTTCAATTTTCCTACGTCAATGAGAACGAAGTCAAGAGAACAAAAAAAAAATTACCAATACTAACCTTGATTCCATGTCTGTAAATGAAAACAGTGTAATCACTCTTCCTGTCAAATGGTTCAGAAAATACGAGCAGTTGTTCGAAGAGGAATACACGTCTTTCTTGCGGCCTTGAGCGGGTTTTCGCATTGCAAACAAGCATCGATTCCTGAATAAAAGGGATAGATTGAATTAAAAACATTTCTGAAAAATTGACAAGTTGATGACAACGTACGTAATTTAAAATCAATTGTTTCCAAGCAGCACGCTTCGTTGTTTTAAGCTAGCATGATTCAAGATCCTTTGATATAGTCTGCAAGAGCTCAACCATGTCTTCACTTGCAAAGGAAATCGCTTGCTCGTGACGGAACTCATATTGCATGCATCTGATATTTACGCGAGCACAGATCACAGCAACATGTAGATGCAACTTACAAAAAACTCTAGCACAAAGAAAGCAATGTGGCATATACCTGAATAATGAGATTGCCTTGGGCAGCAAGGTTACCCTGAAAGAAAAAGTAAACACATAAATATATATATATATATATAATATGATTTTTTATTCTACAACCATCTCGCAAAGCTAAGCACAAATTCAAATTTCAAAGTCTGGACGCAATAATTTTGACGACTTGAAAGGCAATATGGAAAGGTGCTCACAGTCAAAAAGGTGAGCCAACCCTAAACGTATCCAACTAAGAGTTCCCCTCTGTCCATTCATTCGTACGGCTGGTAATAAGATCTTTCTGTACCAGTCTTATATCTGGTTAGAATGCCTGTAGCAGTGAGCATGAATATAAAATTGAACTTACCGAGAAGCCTTCCAGCATCCCAACATTCATCATATCGTTGGCTCTTTTAGGAACAACTTGCATGATACTGAGAGCTTTCTATTGAAATAAAGAAAACAGGGATTAAGAAGAAAATGCGAACGGCCTCTTGAAATGTGAATTGGCAAAATTTGAACGAAACAGAATAAAAGAACCCTTGGGGGGACTAATGGAGCAAGACTCCGAGCCAAGATTAAGTCTAGGTACAGTGTTTATCCTCAATCAATTGTATGTAAGCAATAGCGTGCCGATATATCAGCACTGATAATAACATACTTCGAAATAAAAACACAAACTCAAAATGAAAGGTGTCCTATCTCCTAGTCTGATAAATGGATCAAAAACGCAAGGTCCAAAACCCTGATACTGTAATTAATATCAACCCTTTTATCGTATGACTGTTTATTAACCTGGTTAGTCGATCGAGAGTCCAAACAGCCCTCATAAATATTGAAAAGAATGTGTTTCCATTGTCCTTCCCATTGACGTCATCATTCCAAGGGAGGCAGGGAGCACCGAAGAAGAGAGCCGCAGGAAGCGTTCTTAGCTGCTTAGGTGTCATCGATTTGTTTGTCAACTCCATGCTACATTACTGCAAAAACAACCCCTCGCACCATGACAAATAGATAATTTGCACGACGGACAGGAAAATATGAGCTATCCCATAGACTCCATGAGTCAAAGAGGTTATCTTAGCGACCCATCTTGTCTTGATTTAACGAGCGGTACAACATCTACCGAAAAATCTCTTTCAGTATTAATTGGAGATTATGAACAAGGTTACCGAAAATAATTTCATCAGAAAACAATGAACACAGATCTGCCTACCCTGAGCTCCCCACATTCGAGGCCTGCTCGATTTGTATACTTCAAGAAATCCTACAAAGAGATAAAATTGTTTGAGAGAAACAAATTTTGCAAAAATGAAATTCAAGTGTCAAAATAAACGCTAGATGAATAAAGAACTAGATCAGACAGCTAATTTTGAGAGAAATTGTGCTGAACTTTGTCTGTAATGTTACAGAACTGTAGAAACTCTCGGGAAATTACGATATTTACAATTCAGACAGTGCCACGCTTGTAATATAAAGTTACTGAGGCAATTGCAAATTACCACTGTCAATAATGAACAAAAGAATAGAATCCAATGCAAAACTAAACTAAACGTACCTTTAAGAACATATGATATTTGAGAATTCTTTGCACTGGTTTGATTAGGTAATCATTCAGCCTTAATCTGTGTCCATGTTTTATTTTGATTGCCTGTAGGAAGAGAGTTCAAAAACAGAATATTAGCAATGTACTAATATACTAAATAGATACACATAACAAACATTCAAATAACGTATATAAATGGTTGTGCGTCATTCTAAAAAAAATTTCATTCACTTCCGTGATATGAAAATGGTACCATGTTGTCGAAATAAGAAAGCTGTATTTTTAAGATGCGAATCTTTCTTCTCTTCTCGTTATTCAGTGATTTCTAGCACATAATTGTAATAGCCGTGATAAGCATTAACAGATGTCTTTACTCAAACATATTTTGATCATTTTGGATATCCCTCATATTGCCCCCATTCTACAATAGAACTTACCTCAAAGTAGGTCTCCAGATGTTCATGCAGCAAGGTCATTGATTTTGGCTTGTGTTGGCAGTAAGTCACATACATGTCCCACTTCTTTTCCTAAAAAGATGATAGATTTTAAAAGTTCAACGAAAGCACGAACATGCTTACGATGCTCCGGTTAAAGAATGGGCTTTTTTAGCAAGACGACGCGAGTCAACAAGACGCCAGCATAATTCTTTTGCTCGAAGATGTAAACTACAACGTGAAATCAACTTCAAAACTTTCACAAGTCTCGAAAGAATTCGCAGACGTTCTCTATCTGAACATGACAACCTGAAAAGAGTAGTTTTGAAGGCCTCCCCGCAGGAAAAGAACGTCGAGAAGGGAAGCTAAATACTGTGTGAACATATTCATATGCGATGGAAATGCGAGAATGCAAACCAATCTGAAGAATTTTTTCTGTCTATGAGCAGCCTTCTTGGAAGGAAACGGCTTGAAGGTCTGGACGCTCCAAAAGCTTACAAGCATCTGCGTTTTCAAAGACGCCTTGCTGCTAAAACAGCCTAATAACAAAGACAGGCTCCAGTAGCAGTAATGCTTTTGGAAACTAAGGTCTAGACTGAACTGAGAGTTCCAAGAAAGTGGAATGTCAGCAGGCTGACCGTCTTAAGCCATGAAAGGAATGTCTCATTTATAAATGATTTAAGAATAAGAACATTTTATCTTACCATTTTCAGAAACAATGCTGCGATGCCTTCAGGTGCACCGTCTAACTTTTCCAATTCTGGCATCAAAGTGCTACAAAATATAGAAATTATTTTCAGTCATAAATGCAACTGATTTAAGATGTGTTGGAACTTAGTGTTACAGAAACTGAAATCTCTGCTGGTCAGTCCGTGTTTACAATTGTTAAGACTTCTGATTGAGTACAGACCTAACAATACAACGAATACTCTCTTACAATGGCCTCAATGGAACGAACGCCCGAATACCAATAGACCTTTTAGCTATTCTGAAAAAGAATGTCAATCGAACGATACTTTGCTACATTTTGTAGAATTTTCGAATTAGCACAATAATGATAGAAGCTCTAACGCCACTCGATCGAATCTCGTGTATAAAAATGTATAAAAATAGCGCTCGATCCAGGCTCTTTTGCTGAATAGCTAAAAGGTCTATTTCTGGAAGTAGAAAATAATGATATTTGTTTAATGAATAATAAAAAATGTCAATCAAAAGGTTACCTCTTATGAAATTCATGAATTTGGCCGATGTTACCGAAGAGTAATCTTTCTTTTCCTTTGAGACATTCAGGTGCATCGGATGCTGAAAGGCTTGGCATGTATTCCTTGAAGACAAATAAATCGTTCCATAATAGTGGGAATATTTTAAAAATAGTGTCCATATAGTCTGGGCTTCAAATTGAAATTGATGCAGTAATCCACTTATAAATAATCCTAAAGCATGTCTGAAATTAAATGTCCTATGAAATTTGCGATAACGCAAAAATTACTGACGAAAACAACAAAATTGCTTTTCTCAGCTAACGGCTAATTTGCGACCAACTTTTGTTCATGCAGATATCATACAAAACTTGGCTCAGACTTATGACCTAGAGCCCCTTGTTTCCATGTGTTTTGGGCCTTAGGGATGGCGCTTCGGTCAACAGAGACTCATAATATTACCCCGAAAAAACTGGCCCTATTTAGGCCCAAACTCTGAGCTTCCTAGAAGTACGAATCACATTGCAAGATTTATGAATTACTATTGTTAAAGTAAATATGATTAAATTTTCGATTCGATTGAAGAACTGACAACATTAGAACAAGATTCGAGATTAGAGGCTATGATTCGAGATTAGGGACCGTGATTCCATGATAATTCGATTGACAAAGGCAGAAAATAGGGTTAGCTTTTTCACTGTTTCATTATGCGTCCCTGTCGAGCAGGGTTTACCATAGGTATACAAGAGACTCATCGTCATAAGTCTAAACTTGGCTGCCGCAGATCCAACATTTTTACGCTGTAATGATAACAAAAGATTTCGCTAGTTAAGTTTTGAATCGCAAAACCAGTCAAAATCAAATATTCACCTTTATAATGGTCTCCAGATCATTCACATAATCCTGTTCAGTCTGAAGAAGCTCTTTCCAGACAAAGCTACGGAGATTAGAAAAATTTTAATTAAGATTTGTAAACAGTCAGTATCGTTTGCAAGTAGAAAGAATAAAACTTCGAAATCGAAAAAAGTAGTGACTCGAAGCTAAAGAGATGGTGTTTCGTGGCAAAGAATACGCTATGAGTTGTAAAATTTTGAACACCAATCGAAGATTCTTGTTAAAGAACAGAACTTCCCCATAGACAGTTAGTCGACATGTAACTGATACTTCATAACTTTCACATTACAAGCATCGTTCAACACAATAAGATGCCTGCAGAATCGTTTCTTACTTACGAAAAGCTACTGTGTTACGAATATTGAAGATGCAATCAAAATTCTACCACTTGGAAGAAAAATGTGAGCCTAGAATCCATTCTTTGAAGAATCAAGTTTACAAGCTTGGTTCCATTTCCCTTGAAAAACGAACAGTATCTCTGTCAAGCCAAATTGACCGATTGAAGAGGAAATCATGACAAAAAGCACTTACTCTCTTTTCTTCATGGCCATTGATGATGCTTCAGCAACATTAGGCCCATTGATAATTGATTCATTAGTGTCACTCTCCGAATCTCCTTCTGACAAATAATCACCCTCTTGAAAACCAGCATCTTCAATATCAAGACTTATCCTTTTTTTAAATACTTGATTCTTTTTGTCTTTTGGAACCTGCAAAATCAGATATGATAGTTTCTCAAAATGCTGCACTCTTGAAATTTTACTTGCGAAATAATTTTGAAACTCACGAGTCCTTCATTCCTGAAATTCTACAAATTCGTCATTCTTAGTGGACAAATTCTTGCGAAGCTTACGCGCACTTTCTATTTTCTTTGCATGCTTTACGACTTTTTGTTATTCAAGGTTAAGCCTTTTGGATAAAAGATCTAGGATTTCGAATACAACTTGGCAGTTTTTACCCTGTTTCTCATTCATTAAACTCTCTTATCTGTCATCTAACCATCTAACTAAATTTCTCTTCTCTCTTTTTCTTGTTATGTGGCTTTTCTGTCTTTCAAAAAATCTTCTTGCTGCGTGTAGTGCCGTCATACAAAGATAAACAAGTCAATAACATAAAAATGTGCTTATATATTTTATGTTATTTACTTGTCTATTTCTGTCTTTCACCTTGAATAAAGCTAAATAAATCTCTCTGATTTGTGAGGTTTAACAAGGACTTGAATTCTTAAACATAGCTCCTTACCCGTCCAAGAGTTGCTGATCTTTGAATCGCATCATTTGTTGGTCGAAGTAAAAGATCAATATCAGTTCTTGGTGCTCCAAGTAATTGCTGCAATGGGAATAACAGCAAACATTTTACAAACATATTCAATTTATTTTTGAAATCAGTAACACAGAAATTTGGAATATATCTGGTCAATGAAAAGTGGATATTTTCAGATATGCAGCCTTTCAAAAATAAACCAAAAACAAAGCTCCTGAAAAGATTATAAAATCAGCACATAAACATTTGATAAACAAATGAACAAATAAGAATACAAAAAAGGAAATCACTTGTAGTTTTTTCGATCCACCACCAGAGATCGTGGTCGCCCTTGCTGGGGCAGGAGGTAACGGTGATTTGCTTGCTGCAGACATGAGTCTTCTACTTGCCGTCTTCGACCATGTTCGCATTCTACAAAGATGTAAAGAAACTGATGAAACTTGTGTAAAATTTAACTCTGCTTAGCACTAAAATTATTGTCAGACAAAATTTTGAAGAGATCCGCTTCCCTGCGTACAAGTGTCAGTTTTCCAAGCAAAATTACTAATAAAAGCCAAAATTTCGTATTTGCCGTTGACTTTCAGCTGGCAGTTCGGGGTCTGCCTTAAGCAAAACGCTGATATCTCCCTCCGCATCTACTAAGAACAGCTCAACTTTCCAGCAATATGTTTCGGAAAATGAGCAAGGTACGAATAGAGAACTCGTTTTTACTACACAAAGGGAGGATAATTCGCTTCAGAATACCACCTGATGCTCATTACATCGATAGAGGTGAAGAGGAAAAGATATGACACAGACATTTAGACATTTCGTTTAACTTACTTTCAGGTGTAATCAATAAATTGACATTTGTTAGCCTTCAGCACAACACCTGACAGGTTCCACAAAATGCATCACTCCTATCTTTTGAATTTAATAAAACATCAAGACAAAGAAGAGAAAACCGCCATACTTACTTTAGAGTTCCTAAGTTGACTGACTTGCTCCGGCGTCTCGATGAAGGCGACACCTTCCCAGTGACTGTGGAAGCATTATCCGAGGATTGATTCATTGATTCTGCAAAAGATGAAAACATCAACAAAACAACAACGCTTATGTGATCAATCCGTCTAAGCAATGTCACGATTTAAGTATTGAACCAGTATTAATAGTTTGCTGCTAACTGTATTAATCATTGGTGATAATGAAAAACATATAGACACTTTAAATGGATTTGTCAGTTGGTAACAAGAATGGTTTATAAAAAATTGGATGAGATTTAACGCCTCTTCAGTAAACAGATTACACCTTCGGCTGATAATCAAATTTCTAATTTTGTCCGAAGAGTATGTCCATGTTTTGTCAAGGATAGTCATGACTTGCAAATATTCGCCTGAACTTCTCATAATATTTTGCATACCTTACAGAAAAACAATAGGAAGACAAATATGGGTGGCAAGGCTGGTCTTTTGGGTGGGTTTATAAATAATGGTTCATTAAGTCTATTTGAGGCAAAAACGCCCCTTTGTGACTGTCGATAGCTTGCCCTTTCACTTACTTTTACTATACCCAACTGCATATTTCTGGAGTAACAATACAGGGAGAAATATGACATGGAGAAACATGGATCGCAGAAATATGGGTGAGAGAAGTGGTATTCCAGATTTTTGAGAGAATGACGGTCCACAAAGTCGACTTCAGAAATACACACCCCTTTTGTGACCGTTGACAAGCAGAGTCGGTGAACAATGAAGTGGCAAGGATGGGTGGAAAAGTGGTATTTTGGATATGTATAGAAATAACACCTTAAGGAAAAACGCCTATTTTGCAACCTGTAATTTTAGATACTGGGGCATCTATGTAAGTAGCCGACCTTTTGTTCCGTCTGCAGGCACGCTGGATTTAGCCCAGCCTAAGGCTGGGTCTTGTACCAATTGAACAACGCATTTCTAGTGAAAAATTCCTCATCTCAAGACTGTAAAGGCACTAACTGTAAAGACTGTAAAGGTATTTGCAGCAATCAAATGGAAACTTTAAATACCATTCGGACTGCACTCAAGCGGAAACGGATCAGCTGACCTAGAGGGCTAATGCCATTAAGCTGCGAGTCTTTGATGACGCAGGTCTATGCAAACCAGCGATAAAAGGCATTGAGAGCATTTAAGGAAGGAAATTCTATAACATGAAAGGTTATTAAGAAAATGTCTGAAAATAAAATAAATGATAGTTGAGAAGTGGGCTCTGTACACGGGAATTTGCGTCAGAGAACCTCAGGGTTCCATCTGAGTAGGGCAGGAGAATGAGCCGGATTCGAGCTAGCCTGCTTGCGTGTATACTTTACTTTTACGCTGAGAAAGAGAGCCATCCTCGTTTGCTTTCCTTTGCAGAGGAGAGTGAAGTCAATACGCAGGCTAGATTCAAACATGTTTAATGGAGATTGACATGTATCACAAAATGTATAACCTTGGCTAAGCAATGAAAAAATTCTCTCAATGGTATTTAATCATTACAAATCTCATGTTTCGGTTCTTGACGGTTTCTTTTCACTTATATCACAAGGTATGCGGAAAATAAGTAAATGAACCTAAAATACTGAACGAAGAGTTATCCTGTGATTTAAACACAAAAATTCATGAGGCAACGTTAAAATACATTCAGGCCTCAAAACGGTTTCAATAAGTTCGTAAGTTTGCTGTCTCCTCTCTCTTGTACTTTGTTTTTCGTATATTTATTTTTTGTGGTTTATTTTGTCGGAAATATCTGTAATTGTTGTTTTCCTATTTGTTATTTGTAATATTTTATTTGTAATATTTAATGTAATATCAATTTGAATATCTATGTTAAATGTTATGGTCACAGGGTTGCTATGTATTTCCATGCTCCTCGTGGCATCGTCTTGTAACCTTTGTTTGTCTATTGTAAAATTTTATTGGTATATATAAATATATACCAATATTTACATATATATGGGAAATATATATAAATAATATAAATAATAATAAATAATAAATAAATAAATAATAATTTTCAGCCTGGGAAATATGTATAAATATATATGTATATATATATATAGATATATATATATATATATATATATATATATATATATATATATATATATATATATATATATATATATATATATATATATATATATATATATATATATATATATATATATATATGTATGTATGTATGTATATGTATGTGTGTGTGTGTATATATGTATGTGTGTATATATATATAATACTGAATGAGGCAAAAAATCCCAAGACAAGGGTACTCTTCACCAAATGCATCTCTACATATTTCACTTTGTCATATGATGACAAATCCTGCATTTGAAAAAATCCCTGAAAAGACTGGGCAGAGGGGAAGATCGCAATCTTTTGCTTTGAAAACTGGTCAAGCTCGAACTATGAGCTCTTCCGATTGACAAAAGAGCAGAATTTACCTTCACTACTGTGACTATTCAACGTCTCAACTGAACTTCGTTTTCCGTGCTTCAAATTCCCAAGACCATCATCATGTCTTCTCAAGATATTCAGAGGAACAAGGCCTTCTTGCAAAACATCTCCTTTTCTCCTGACTCTCCAACTTTTGCTTCCAGGGGGTTTGCTAAGCACTTCAACGACTTGTCCTTGGTCTAATGACAACTCACTAGGTCCGTACGCTTTGTAGTCAATCGTGGCAATGTACAAATCGATCGGAATATCAGCACCTCCACTCTAAGAAGCAAGGTTAACAGAGGTTATAAGCAGTTATCAGATGGTCAAAACAAAAGTCTGTGCATGGGGCGCTGACTTGTACTTCACCATTATTTACTGCAATGAAAATGGATAGAATCAATGAGCACAATACGAAGGAATGCATGTGGTTAAAAGCGGTTATGACAGGGTCAAATGCAATTGAACTATACCAAAGATGTTAGGGTTTAGACAATGCAGTAGTAACAATATGTTCCTCTACGCCCTCCCTGATTGCATAAAGGGCCTGGGAAATATTTCGAGCTTAGTATGGAGCTGGAAATGGGTGTTGTAATCACTTGACGAAGGACTGCAATCTGCATCCGAGAAGATTCAACTTGAACACATCCTGATTTGAATTCAAGGTGCCACAAACAGTTGTGAGACGCTACCTGCCTGGAAACCAGGAAGGAAGAAATTGTCACAAAAAAAAAACAAATTTCACAACTGTTACATGCCCAGCAAACCTGTCACATGATGGCTATTCCCCAGATTTATACTCTCCTAAGCAGAGGTCCCCTTATGCTCAAAAGCGTGAAAAAAGACTGTTTCTTTCCTCCTTCTCGCGCGCTCCTTTGCAGTAGTTTCGCTACAGCACTAAGCAGTATCCTTTTGCAATCCGAAATGATTGAGGAACCTCTGCATTGGAGAGTACCAGATTTCTACAAAATGTGAAATATTATCGTTTGCTACAGGCACCTTTGCAGAGTAGCTAGGATTAGTAAAGAGCATTGTCTAACATTATACAAAAAATACCATTAGCAAACAAGTCCTAGTTCGGTTGATTTGATGCTATCTCGTCTTCTCTATCTATAAAGTCACGTACCAAGTAACCTTTTCAAATCACCGGCAGAGGCTGTTCAATACTATGTCCTTCTCTCACGTTTATCAAATTGATGAGTGCTATTTTTGCAAATTATCTTAAACAGGAATGTCAATATTTTCAGTTATGAAAACTGTATTGATCTTCAAAACCAGAAAACATCAGCCGTCTTCAGGTTCTAATGATTCCATGTTCCCACTTTAGATCATGCATCCTCTGTTTTAAACAAAATCAGCTTCAATCCATATTCTGCTGCAAATTATCATGAAGAAAGTAAATCTTACCGCTGCAGAATAAGTACTGTTTCTTGCGGGAACAGTTCCTAGGCCTATCCCCACACATTTCAAAATTGGCATTTCTTAGCTTTGATTTGTGAACAATCCACAACTGCTTTGAGGATTGCTTGCAGCTTGTTTTCATCAACACTTCCAACGAGGAAGCAGAAACATTTTGGTCCCTTGGTTAGCGATGGTCTTCTTGTTTATCCGTAGGACGGAATCACAAATTTGAAGTACTTGTTATTTTACAAGCTGGCAATCCTTTGCTTTTACGTCAGGAAATACATAATGCCAACAAAAACATCTGAATGTTTGTGAAAGGATGGATTCCTAAAATATTTCTTTCTTGTTCGTAGCAGAGTCAACGAGAAAATGTTCAAAAGAAATAGTTCTGAAGAACAAATGACTAACGGCATAAACAGAGATGCACACCAGGTGATTAGAAGATGAATCACAGTGGTATTAAATGCAGAGATATTGCTTTGAGTGCAACAAAAATGCCATACTGAGAATCCACGCGTTGTTGAGTTTTTTGAACAGAACAGAAACACAGCCTGAGGAACACACGTAGGCCTGAGTCTACATGTAAGAATTCGGATTCGGAATCTCTTCTGCATAAATGAAGAAACTGTGCTGAAACGGCCAAAACTATCTCACTGCGCATTCGATTTTACAACTGTTTGTAGGATTTCCGAATGTAAACAAAACTAATAGAAGCCCCAACAACATCACTCATTCGAAAACTTGGCATCAATATATATAAAAAAGCGCTCGATCCAGACTCTTCTGTAAGATTGCACTGGTTTTTCAGCAAGGACCTGCAAAATAGACACCACTTTTCAAGAAACCCCGAGCTGATTTCGTTGAGAAATAGTACCATCATCTAAAAATATTCTGTACGATCAAATGCGAAGGGCATTTCACGCAGGGAGTTTTTCAGGAAAAAACGATTTGTATGGATTTTTGATGAATTTTATTTGAAAACAAACGGATTGCTACCAAAGGTGTAAAATAATTTTCTGGTGGTGAAATGCCGCTCGATTAAATGGAGAACTAAACTGGCTGTCGTAAACACAAGAGGTTTCTACTAGCGAGATGCGGAACACATTTGCAATGAAACAGTGACCATTTAACCTCAATTCTTGTTCTAAGGTTTTCCCAGAGTCCTTCACAGTATCACAGCGGGATAACGATTAAAGTATGAATAATCTTTTAACCGCAAGAGAATGAGGATGAGCAACTGCCATGTCCAATTTTGTGTTAAAATAAAGTCGTTTAATTTCCATCGTAGTAAACAAAGGGTTGTCTTAGAGTGTGGAGAGGAGATTCATAGAAATAATATGGTTTTCAGTTAGATCATGGAAATCTTACGAGATGAAGTCACGAGATCAGCATGTTTGTGGAAGGTCGTTCTGGACGCATTCTAGTTTTTTGTCATTGTCTCCCTTTGTCCTTTGCGGGCACCCAAATGTGAAATTTTAGGCCGTTTGAAAATTAAAGTTTGGCTGAAAAGAACTGATAGATCCACACTAGACTTATGACCTAGAATCTCTTGTTTCCCTGTGACCTTTGACTTGATGATGGCGCTTCGGTCAACAGAGACTCATAATATTACTCTGAAGAGCCTGGTCCTATTTAGGCCCAAACTCTGTGATTCCTAGAGTACCAATCAGATTGCGAGATTTGGTAAAGAACAATGCTGTCGAATTTCAATTCGAATGATGCGGTTGACTAGATTTTGAACGAAGTTGCTGCGGCAGATAGTGGAAGATTTGTCAGGTTTGTTTTGGTCTTAAAAACATGAAAAATGTAGCGTTGAAAGATACGTCTCGCACACACTAAGTAAAGTGAACGTCCTTCTTCAGATTTATACCAAGTTACGTTGATCAAATGTCTGCTTAACGTGGTTTTTACTGCATTTTCCCTCTAAGGAATGACCGCTGAACAGAACTAAAGAAGTCGTTCAATCCTGATTCGATCGGTTAAGTGCAGGAGACAGGGCCACCTTTTTCACTGTTTCATTATGAGTCCATGTTGAGCAAGGTTTACCGCAGGGATACAAGGGACTCATCGTCACATGTCTAAATCCACTAATAGTAGTTGAAATGATAGAAAAGTTTTGCTGCCTATTTGCTTAATTTCTTCACTACGGATCTATAAGTTTCTCTCTAGGCTAAGTTTGGCTAGTCTGCACTTTAGCTGACCAGCATTCAAAACTGGCACGCTGTATGTCATGGTGCAACGGTTAGGGCCAGGGCTGGGTTTTGGACAAAGTTCCCGGGGGAGGGGTAACTTCAATAGGCAGATGAAGGGGGTGTGCCATTTGAAGTCTGATTGCAACTTAAAATTTATAAATTTTCGCGAAAACGAAACCCCAAATTTACAGGCCACTGAAAATGCATACCCTAAAATTGTGACAGCCATACAAAATAAGTGAAATTAGATCAAAATCAATATATACCTAAAGAGTTATTTTTGTAAAATGACACCCCAAAATTTATGAATACTTGTGATTTTACCAAAAATGATACCTCAAAATTGATTTTCTGCTCGAAAAAAGGCAACCCAAATAATGGCACATCCCGTACCTGGAAATACGGTAGTTACCACCCGGGACAAGTTTGATTTTCAGACAGTCTGATATCTTGCTCGCAAAGCACCTTGGGTGACAATGGCTCTTTAACACCGAAGCGCTGAGACGCGTTGCTAGTGCAACAAATTCTGATCCACTGAAGTTTATAACTGAGATGCAACCCCTAGTTTTGGAAAATCTAAAATTGTTTTTCGTGCGAAGAAACCTGTTTTTAACGCCTGCCTTGGTAAAGAAACGGCATCGTCCAGTTAAATTTCCTCAAAATAGAAATTTAAACCTTTAAAAATTCTAGTACACTTTCAAAAAGAGTGGGACTCTCACTGCAAAAGAGATCCAGTACATTTTTCTGAGCAACCATCTTCGCTTTGCCTCCTTTCAATAGTCAGCCAATCTTAGTCACTACAATGAACAGCATGGGAGGGTCTATGGTACAGTCGTGACACGCTCTCGCTGTTAAAACCAATAATAAAACCATCACAAAAAACACTTCAAAAGAATGAAATCAGTACTTACTTTACTACTAATAGTTGAAGCATCAAAATCTGCCGAATTTCTGTCACCATTGCCCATATAACTGTAAAAGAAAAACGAGATTCATTTAAAAAAATATTAGCTTCTGAAAGCCTCGATATCTGAACTGGAATCAAAGATAAATCTAAGCTAAGTTTTAAAGCAAACTCTTAACCTGGCGAAGATAATGGGGCTCAAAATTCCAAAATCATTAAAGACAGCTGAATGGTCATGTGTGAGATCTGAAGATGGACGCAAAACAGCATTTATGCTTCTGTCGAAGCACAATTCAAATTTGGAGCGTTTTTGTTGGTCCTGCGTAATAGATACTTGCTTCGGTCCATAAACGGCTTGTACGTCCAAATACACTGCCCTCACATGACCAGCGTCAAGAAAATGCTTGAAGTGTGAACTTCCGAATTCAGCTCAAGGCCCACTGATGGGTTTTATAATAACCAACATCTTGCACTACCATTTTTCACTCAATGAGGCATGTGAGAAGCCGGCATGAACGAATGTCCAGAACGTCTAACAGTCTGTCTCTCTACTAACCTCAACCAGGTAGCGCCAAAGGCCTCGACCGCTTAACAACCGTTTAACATGCCTGATTAGGATGGCGGTGAAGTATCATTCTTCTCTGTAAGGCGCTGTCCGAAAATGAAACTGCTAACCTTGAAGTTCTTTGTTGCAGGGAGCTTGAGCTTGAACGATGAAATAAGAAAGCTTCAAATTTTCTCGCTGCCCTAATGGTTCGTATCAACTTTTCAAGTGCCTCTGAATCGAAATCTGCAAGGTCTAATGAACTTTGCAACAACGATACCTTAAAGAGACGAATAACTGTTTAAGAAGAACAACTTTCTGGTTAACAAATCCCTGCACCACATCATGAATGCACAGAATGAAGACATAGAATTCTGTGGTCAAGACTTCGTTGGTCACCAATTGAAACTAAATCAAATGATAATTTTGTAACCAAAACCACACCTGGTATCCATAACAGCACTGATTTCCCCATCAGCTCTGACATACACCAACTACACATGTTAGAACAACATTTAGCCACTGTACAGAAACAGTAAAATTGCAAACGCGTCGCAGGACGCCCTTGCATTGAGATCACCTGCAGTAGCGAGACTTCCCCACTGAAACATTTCAACTACTTGACCACTTGAGAACCTATAAAATCTGCAGTTAATACCATCTAGAGGATCTTAAAAATGAAATTTAGGTATCTCAGCAAATCTATACCGCTTCAAAAGCCAAGCTGCAATCTCGTTGGCACCTTGGGCTCCAAGCTAGGGCATTGAAACATTTTCAACTTACATCAACCCAATGCACGACCTCTAGGATCCTGTCAAGCTGATGTAAGCACCACTCCATCAGTTTCATGGACAATGCAACGTATGTTTCTTGGCGCATGATCTTATCGAGTAGTATGCCATCAGCTGCCTGAACTGTAGCTAAACCCTAGCAAAACTTACCCTTGCAGTAAATTACATTGCACGTCTTCCGGTATATCAATAAGCATCATTTGCTTTGGACATGATTTAGATCGACCAAGTCGTGGCATTATGCAACAGCAAGGTCAGTCGCCCTTCAAACTGTTTTAACTGAAGATGATATCTGATTGAAGTTTGATTGCACAACACTAAATGAACACTCCACAACATAAATAGTCAAATTTTTTTGATCAGCTGGAATCAGCTACACTCCAAACAAAGTTGTGCAAAATGGCAGTTGATCTTCATTTCGTTCTATGTCGAAGCAACAATCTCACAAATGTTATAAAGTTGCTTGATCTAGGTCGTTTTAAATCGCTGTAGTGCACTGAGATAAAAATTCCCTTATTTCACTTTGAAGCTTTTAATCTGTCCATTGTTTCGTTGTTACTGTGTTTCTATCCATCCTATTGTCTAATTGAGATTAGCTCAGTTTGAATGTGTTCAAGTACCATTTAAAATTTAAATTTATTCAAATCGTTTTTTAGTTTCAAGATAATAGAGCGAATTTGTAGAATTTTTGTAACTGAGGAATAGCACGGGAAAACCGAAAACTGTGAAAGAAATGGGGTATTTAGATTGCCAGCCATTGTCTGATTATTTTGAGAAATCAGCTACTTTGGGGAACAAAACGCCCCACCCGTTGTCTTACAAACTTCTAAAAACGGCGGTTTAACGAAAGCAGAAACCCTGAGCTGTGCTCTATATGGGAGCAAGTGATAGCGAAGCATTGTAAAATTGTTTTGGGAAACCAGTCATTTTTAAACAAAAACAGTGACAGTTTTTTTCAGTAAATCTTATAATCTCGTGACTGGTTTTGTAACGGACTGAGAAAGCTGTTGGCACATTTTATATCTTTATGTCGGTACTAAAAACTGTCTTCTTTGTTGATCAATAAAACATCGCGGTCTAAATCTGATCAACTTGGACTTTCATTTCAAGCTGAGAATGTAAAAACATAAAAAGCATCTCCGCCCACCCCATCGCTGCTAGCGGCGGCTGAAAAATCAGAGTTTAGATAGCACGAAACCCTGAACCAGTTGCAGCCGAAACTGATCGCACTGCACCAAAACCCCTAGAAACAATATCACAAGATCCACATAGCTTTGTTTGCGAACGTTCTAGGAAAGGCAACATTATGCTGCCACATTCCTCAAAACAATCCACCTTCTTATAGCGTAACTGCAAGATCTTACGGGGCAGCGAAAGCGTCAGAGTGAAGAAAGGTTTACTAAGTTGAAACTAAGGGGAGCCAATAGATCAAATTCCAGCAACATCTGTCTAAACGTTGAAACGAACCTTAAATTACTCTTAACCAAATCTATTTGAAATAGCTAGAACATGATTTTGACGTTTGCTGCGGTTAAAAGATACCAGTTTTCAGGGACGGATGCGTCTCAATGAAAGGATGTATTGATAATCCAGATACACATCTGGCGATTTAACTCCGAGCCCCTCATATATATTTCAAGTTGAATTCACCTTCGAACTGTTCTTAGGCTTCATGTCTTAAGACATCATGCTAAAGTCGAATGCGAAGGCACTGTTTGTGTTGCATCTCGGAATTACATGGCCAATGCAGACTGGGATTCGAGCTGGAAACTTCCCTTCGATTCGCGGAGAGCAACTCTCCATTTTCCATTCGACTGCGGAATTGCCTGTTGAGCTTTACTGTCCCCAATGCTTTGCTTCATTATGCCCATGAATGATATGGGAATCAATAATTCTCCAAACAACACAGCTAAATAAGCTGTTGGTGTCCAATCCTACTTTTGCTTGCTTAAAGGGGTCTTTGCAACCAGCATGCTTTGTGAAAAATAGCCTTTTGTATTCTCTTTGTTGTCACAATTTCTATGGTCCAAGAAAATGGCTGCCATAACAAAGAGATGCCATGTGCAAGGTATTCTGGTTGCAAGGGCACTTTAAGTGACCAGAGATTTTGAAGCTCGGATAAGAAAAATTTTTTAGAAGTACCTTGTGCTTTCAAATGAAGAGTTGCTACTTTTCTTCTTTTTGCGAGGTGATGTTGGGTAGAATGATCCTGAAAAGATAAAAATCGTCCTACTCAAAAGGAAAGTAAAGCCAAGTAATCGAAACACAGTATCAGTTTTGTATTTCAAGTTATGCATATCATTCTGAGTATCGTGTTTGCTTTGTTTATGAGCGAACCTTTGCTCTCATTTCTACATGCTAATGCATCATTATAGTAACTAATGCATTATTATAGTAACTGAATGCATTATAATGCAACAAATCTAGTACTCTAAAACACAGTTAGTTTTATTCTGAAATATTCAAGTCCTAGTTACTTTTGAGAAACTGTAAAAAGTTCTGACAATTTGTCAATATCAGCATTTCATTCATTTTCTTAACAACTTACTTCTTGCTTGCAATATTCCAAACTGAAATTGTTGAATCAACTCGCGAAGCTCTTTCACCCAAGTCTGTTTGATAATAACTGACTCAGCCTAAAAAGAAAGTTGATGTCCATGAAAAGATAGAGGAAAGGTTAATCTATCGAAAGAAAATTTTCTCAACTCAACAGATTTCAAAGCATCAAAGCAACACATGGCCGCTATCAAACGGATACCTTTATAAACGTGGAATATTTTTTGAAAAAGAACCAACAGATCTTTATCATTTCATTTCTGTCTTTGTAAAGCTGTTTAACCATTCCCTTTAGACCATTCCATCATCATGAATATCTCATATCCGTCCAAATGTCTCATGAAGGATTGGGATCGCAAAAAAATCACATAATATTGGCTGTATCCACGACATGTCTCTAACCAATGAAACCAATTAGAAATTCAAGTATCAATGTATGAAAATTCCTAAAACTTAGTCATCTGACGAAATTAGAAAAATACTAGCGGCAAACATTGATGTAGATTGGTTGCCGATTCAGCAGTGGGAAATTTTGGCAGACGCAACTGGCAATCAATGAAGGTTCAAGGCTTTCTAAAACCAAGGTCTATTTTCTTCCAAAATCTATGATTCACAGCCAAGCAGCGCATTCCACCTGATCAGTGACGTTTCTCACCTTATCAACCTGTTATGCCGATGGTGAAATAATCCACAAACACAGGTACCGCTGACCTCTTTTGCTAACGTAATGTGTACGAGATCTCTCGTGTCAAGGCTTTCTTTTCTAAGAACAACTGACGTGGGATATAAACCCGGAAGTGGTTACGACAGAATGGCTGGATGCTCAGGATAACTGGACCATTAATTATGTAATAGCAAATCCTACTTGTTGGCAACTTCTTAATCATCCTCTGGTTATTGGACAATGTCCCAAAAGTTGTTATGGTAACAAAACAAAACTTTTGGGTTTTAGTTATTTTAGCATCTGGATTATTTTGATTAATGTAAAAGGGAGTTTTTATGTGAACAAAGATTCCGTTAACTGGACCCATAAATTCAGGGTCAGCTTGACACTAAACCACTTTACGTCAATAACTGCAAGATAAATGATAGAGTTATGACTATCTTTGACAGGGGCCTGGGCAGTGGAGTTATATCATCATCATCATCATCATCATCATCATCATCATCATCATCATCATCATCATCATCATCATCATCATCATCATCATCATCATCATCATCATCATCATCATCATCATCATCATCATCATCATCATCATCATCCCCTTTAAAGCCGTTGTTCCCATGTAAGGTTGGCCGTTTGGATCCTCCATGCCCATCTCTCCCTGTTGCTCCCTATTGTATTGGATGTTCTGCATGAATGAATGAGCAATGGGGCAAAGAAAAGGTTTATGGTCCTCCTTATTTCTGCTGTTCAACAAGGTCATAACCCCGAGCATCTCAAAAAGACGGTTGCTCTGCGCAATAAATGGAATGTTGGGATAGTTTGTAAAGGCTTTACATTACGACAGTACCATCTGTTTAGCAAAGCAGGTTTGGATAATATCTTGCCTCTCTACAAAGGGGGTGATTCTATCCATGGAAGCCTTCCGAAGTCCTTCCAATATATCTCCTCATAGTACCAGTCTCTGTTTTCCGAATTTTGACAACTAATCCGTATTTAATTCTATTTGCTTTTCAATATTTGTCACATCTATCCTACCTTCACTTGTCAATTTTTTGTGACAAAGCACCAACCATACCTTAAATCATTGGTTGTGAAGAGATATCAATCCTTCTCAGAATTCATTTCTATAAGCTTGAAATAAAAGCTTTTTGACTTTTTGACTGTGGAGAACTAATTGAAAGATGATACATTAGACAAAGCTGTTATGGAGAACAAGCGAGGAACTCAATGTAGCCATCTTATTTAAAGTCAAACTTCTGCTAAAACTGAATAACAATACTTTACAAACCTTGATTATTCGTTTATCATCACAAAATGGTGGCTCTCCAGTCCAAACTGCAAATTTACATGGATCTTCTGCGATATGTTCCGTAATTCCCAACTCGCTTGTCTGAAAAAGAACATTCGATACCAAGACGTGACAATCTTATCTTTCAAAGTATCCGTTGATATGTCTAATCACCAAAACCGCAAAGACGTAAAAATGTCCTGTTCATCAGGAAACTGCGAGTATCACACCAAAAGAAACAGGACTCGTGAGAATTTCTGGCAACGATTTTACTGAAGATTTACGAACAGCACGAAAAGTGAACCCTACAATATCAGGCTGTTATCTCCACGCTTTGCCATACAAATATTGCCAAATTCTAGAAGAAATCTCGTTGTCTTTCTTCATTTGAATAGAATAAATTTATGAATAAACAAATCTTTTTCACTATATTCTGAATAGCCTGGAAAGATTTTAGGCTATTTCTAGCTGATTTAGCATGCTGCATCAAGGCATGGGACCCCTACTTTAATGGAACCCTACTTCAACCTTCCAAACGACGGCGCAATGAGTTCCTACATCTCACAAGTTGCCCCTTCGGTTTTTGACTTCAAACAACCGAGCATAACTTCAATCTCCCAATGGAACCTGTGTGAGCCGCTCGGCCACTCATCCAGCTTTGTGCGACAAGACCCCTCAGCTGGACATTAGGAGCTGCCCCGAATAATTGAGCTCACTGAAATTCACATCTATGTTTGCACATGATTTTTGCTGAGGGACAGAGTCTCTACAAATCACTTCCACCAATGGTGGCAAAGATTTTTGTTTCTACCACTGGTGATAAATCCCGTCCGTTTTGGAAGATATATCTGGTCCCTGATTGTTGTTTGATTTACTAGGTTCGAGTGGTAAGCTGAAAAAGAAATTGGAATTGGAAATTGTAGAAATTGGAAACTTCAGCATTAGCATGCTTACGTTATTGGTTGAATAACAAATCTTTTGTCATCCACCGCGAAATTCTTTCGTTACTTCGAAGATTGGGGCACAACAGAGACCCAGTGACCCTTAGAAACCCAAGGTTGAAGACCTTCATACATACTGGTCATCCACCTTCACTACTTTGCGGTGTGAGGAAATAAGGTCAACTCGATCTTTTAATGCTATCCCTGCCACTATAATTAAGGGTGTTTTTAACTAGTTTTTATCAATCGTGTTATGTAAACTGTATTGTTACTATCATATTTATATATATAGCTTTTAACCATCGTAAATATTCTAATATGTTTGGCGAATTTCACATACATACAAACATTGTGTTTCATTTGATGATGGCAAACGTTAGCTTATCAAGAGAGCTGATACGCAGCCAGACAAGAGAAAATAGCTGTTATACAATGGTAAAAAACGCTACAATAAAAACACTTTATTTGAAGTTGCTTCATCCAAGTGAAAGGATACAGGTTAGAAGGAACTAAGATCTACCAAACGTAAGACAGACCTCCTTTCTACGTGCCATAGTGCACTTATCATGATTATTATGCTGGTAATCCTAGTGTGCTTAAACTCTGAATGAGAAACTGGCAGATCAGAAGGAACTTAAATTTTCAGAACGAAAAGAAGCTCATCCGATACATCAGCAATGATAAAAAAGTTTGAAGTTACCTTTAATTTATTTTTGAAGAGATATCTGACTTTTCCGTAACTGTCCTTCTGTTCTTTACTAAACAGTAATGCTTGTTCAAACAGGAAAACATGTCGCTCTTTGCCTTTTCGTCGATTTTTCGTATCACTAACAACAAATGAGTCTTGTAGTAATATTTTACCAAGTGTTTCAAGGCTTCCCTCCTGTAAATAAGCAAACAAGGTGTCAATAATTTTGTTTTGTATTGTTTTTCGATTTGTTTTGAGTGGGCTTGTCAGGATTTCTAGCTACTGAAAGCTAATTCAGGCCCACTGTGTATGCCGCACCCAGGCATGGGACCCATAGTTTAACGTCCCTTCCAAAGGACGACGAGGTGAGTTGTGAGGTCAGGCCTCCGAAGTCACCCATCCGGAGTTTGACCTCACTCGGCCAAGCTTAACTTCAGTCACCTGACCAAGGCTGTATAACCCACTCGGTCACTCACCCCGTAACATGGGCTCTTACAAAGGAGCTGACAGGCGGCTGCATCTGCTAGAGGCAAATTTTACAGATTCAAAGTCTTTAAGGAAACCCAAATATGTAGACAAGCCTAAAGTTATCTTTCATTGCTAGGATTAAAACATGGATTAGAAACAGCGATTGAACGCTAATTCCAAAGGTATGACAGACTGATAAATAGACTTTTGTTGTTTAAATGACTGATTACTAACAACTGCTTGCTACTTTGAAAAAGACAGTAAACATGCCAAATACAAGTGAATAGAGACCATTTTGCTTTTCTACGAAAGAGCCGAGATCGAGCGTTATTTTTATACATTTTTATACACGAGGTTCGATCGAGTGGCGTTAGGGCTTCTATCACTATCGTGCACATTCGAAAATTCATCAAAATGTTACAAAGTATCGTTCAATGGAGATTCTTATTCAGAATAGCTAAAAGGTCTATTATCTTCATACATCAAATAGCTAATGTCTCGTGGAAGTTCAAAAATGATTGAAAAACTTTAGCAAAGGAAGGTATGAAAATATTGTTGGAAATGATCAGAAGGTATGCTCAAGCAAAACAAAGGATAAGGGAGTGCCTTGACTAAGCTAGGAGGGCTCAACGTGAAAATCAAGATACACGTAGGAAGTAAGGCTAAAGATTGTAACTTAAAATAGACATAAAGGCTTAGCAGCTGCGATTAAAAAAGCATAACTATGGAAAGAAGCTGTACTTAAAGAGATGCACTGCGATTCAAAATATGCTAGGAAGGCTCTATAAACTAGACGAGATGAAGAAATATAATTTGTATGCAGCATTGGCTTGCGAGTACACAGGAAGGGTAGAAAGATAAGCAAGGACGGCTAAAAAATATCCACACACAACTTGCAGAAATGTGGTAGGAAGGCTCTATAAACTAAGCAAGATAAATAAATCCGAATTTGTTTACAGTACTAGCTTGCGAGTACACAGGAAGGGTTAAAAGATTAGCAACAAGGACAAGAAAAGAATATCTGCAAAACTTTTATACTTTAATTCCTCACTATGCAATATGGCAGGAAGGCGTGACAGAATTCAAGGATACGGAGATTAAGCCTCGAATCAAAATACTTACATTAAATCCTTCAATCATGCAAATATACATGGTGTCATTGGCTTGCCGAGGAACGCTTAGCATCACATCAAGGCCAGCCTGTGGAAGAGAAAAGAAGATATTCTTAATGGATATCCATTCGAAAGTATACAAGAAATATGAGGCAGCAAGGGCTTTGAAACTTTATAAATACACAAAATAGGCCAAGGTTTGCTTTGCAATCAATCTCTTGATAAAACATCCTTTGATTTCTCTAACATATTTCGCGCCATGCAAAGTTGTGCTATGAGTGCAAAAAGCAGCGTGACACTTAAACTTCCCAAGAGTATGGCCACATGACTTGAAATGAGTAACAAACCTTGGCCGATTAGGTCTTTGGAGACTAGAAATATACGAATAACTTTTTACCATTTGTGATTGCCGAATTCAGTTTTCCATTCCATTAAGCCACCTATTTTGAGTGTTATTTAAATCCATCAAGTAATGCCGCCAGTCAAAGTCGTTGTTTTCAATGTCATTAACAGTGAATTTCAAGGATCGTTTAAAAAGTCAACTAATTAACTAAAAGGAAACAGTTTTTACAAATACGCGGGGAATTTTTCAGCAATATTTTGCATACTGCAACTAAATCATAGAATAAAGTATCATCATTGTAACTATTTTGTAACTATTTATGTATTATAAATGCTGTGTCAAAAGACGCGTCACAAAAAACATACCTGAAGTGTTCCACGGGAATCGTCGCAACAGGAAATGAGTTCCTTTAAGAACAGAAAGAAAAATATTAGCGATCCTTGAATACTTCAACGAACTGGCCTGGTAAGTAACTGGAGAACAATAAAAAGACAACACCAACAACAGCAAAAAGAAAAACAACATTAAGGAACAAATAAATAACTATAAACAACATTGACGTGGGTACATCATGTCAAGGGTGGATGCAGCTTTGAAAGACTAAGCTACTGGTAGGAAATCATACAACGCCACACCACTTCTCAGTACAGACCTCTCGTTGACCTCTATCACTAAGCTGTCAAGATGTGGTACACGAGAGGGGGCGTGGACATACTCTAAAAGCCGCCAGATACTCTTTATGATAGGTTTCCTTGAGACTCCCTTTGACAGTGCTAACTTTATCAGCAAATTTTTGTATATTTTCTTCAAACAATCTCGTAAAACCACAGGCCTTTCTCAAACAAAAAAAACTCCGGAGAAGAGTTTAAATTATCACTAACACAACGCTTGAAAAAGGATGATTATTGAATAAGATGCTACGATATTAATGATAGATAATGAACTGGTTCCAACAGTCGGCCTTACCCGTCCTATCTGCAACCTAACTGACAGCAATGTTACACATTCTGGTTGCTGCGGTTGTGCTTGCTCGATATATGTGATGCAGCGAAAGTTATCCTTCCCAGACTGTCATCTAACAGTACTTGACTTTTAAAACCGGCAACACAATATACAGCAAGCGCGAAGCGAGTAGGCAGTGTTGAACGTATATTAGTGTCATGAGTAACAAATGGATAACGTTTATTTAGGCCAGTTGTCACAGCAAGCGTGAATATGACAGCATGGCTGAACAGGTTTTCCTATTCAAACATCTGCTCACGTGCAAACACCGGGGCTCAAGGAAAACTTCATGGAATATTCATTGTTTGCATGCTTGCGAAGTTGCAACGTCAAAACCATCCCGGGGGGAGCAGGTAAAACAAAAGAAATGCCAGTCCCCTATTATCATAAAAGTCACACTTCGCTTATCATAACTTGCTACTTTGTATAAACTGTTTTAAAAGGTGTAAGTCTCTTGGCAATAAATGGAAGAAGAGGAGAAACCATAGAAATAGCAGAAACAGACCAACGAACTCCTAACAACTGTTTTTGTAGTATATAGCGGAAGTGAATTCAAATCACGAAAATTGAAACTGAGAAAAGGACACATATGTCGCCAAATAATAAGGGAACGCAAACTTTGCCCCAAAAGCCACAGCCACTACTAATTGCGCTTTACCGACATCAAGAAATACCTGACTGACCCCCTCTTAGGAAACTTTCGTGGCGGTATGTAGAATATTCAGATACAAGCATTGAATCCACAATAGAAACAGATCATTGTTTACTTGTTTGTATGGTTGTTTGTATGTTTGTTTGTATGTTTACAGCGCCCTATGACGAATAAAGAGCAATAGCAAATACGATGTGCGATTGTTTGCTCTCTTCACTGGTTATTAAGTGCTAAATTCAACACATTCTGTTTTATCATTCTTCACTTTGTCCGACTTGGCAAGTTTGCAATGACAATGAATATACTTGTTTACATCCGCTAACAGACTACCACGGAAATTTACTAGCTGCACCTCTTTACAAGATTACTTTTCTATACAGCTATATAATACTACTGGAACGATACCCGATGAGCAAAAGACTATGACTAGCCCGAGGCCACTGGAACATAGAGATTAAAACTACTGTCTGTCTCAAATTACATACCATGGGTCCGCGATCGAAACAACTTTAACTACTTATGCCAAAGACAGAGGGCTTTTGCTTTACGGAGAAACGGGGAACAGATAAAAAAGAAAAAGAAACGACGCAGATGTTTTGAGGTTAGATTACCCAAGACCCGACTCCACTGACGCATCAATTAGATCATAATTAGATACAGAAGATACAGATGTGTACATGAGCAGAAATATTGTATGAAAAATGTTTGTACAGAAGTAAACAACACACATATCACAGGCAAAGAACATGCAGAAAATTAAACGATACACGATAACACTTCCTCTGGCCTACAAACTAACGATTATCAACGAAGACCATTAAGTTCTTGGCAATATCGAAAGTTTCTTTTTGGTGTGAAGCAACACGGTGAAAATGTATAAGTTTGCATATAACCACAGGTCATCAGTTTGCAAGTGGCTAGGCGCATGCAGTTTTCTTTCTCTATGAGATCTAAAACCGAGCAAGCTTCGCACAGCAAAAGGACACTGTTGTACTGATGATGTGTTAGGCCTACACGTGCTTGCCTGTTTTTGCCATGTGCAGCCCCACCTTTGTTCCGCTTCCAACATTACGTAAACAGTGAAAGATAACATGTGCCGTCAAAAATGACTAAACTGCTTCGTAGCAAGGAGGATTTGAAAACGATGAGAGCCTAAATGATTCCTGATTCCTTACCTTCAGAAGCAATTGATACTTGGTGATCCTTTGAACAGGTTTTATGAGATAAGCAGCAATCGAAAGTGCGAGGCCACGCTTTACCTGCAAATCCTGAAAGAAACCGAATGTGAAAATTTCACCAACGACTCCTCAATAATTTGAATAATTCAGCGATCCCAGCATGCACGCAATAGACACTCAGAGCTACGGGGCTTTCGAAATCTGGTATTGACAGGTATGAAGCTTATACCTGAATAAATAAATTCGGTATTTACAATATCCTGTGTACTTTCCGCATTCTTATTGATTGGCTATCAATAGAGGATGCAGCGAAATATCACGTCTTCCGTTCAAGACATTCAAATCCCATGGTAACAAAGCGTTACTGTCTGTGGAATTTCTCACAAAATATTATCGCAAAAAAGGTACCAAGAACGAAGTCTGAGAAAATTAAATTAACTGCAAAGGTGAAGTCTGATGAAGCTGAGTGACTAGAAGGCCTTTGCCCCCTTTAATAAACAGAGGTCTTGTAATTCTTTTACGTGCTTGGTCTAGGACAGCGTTACGGTTGCATCGTCATCCAAAAGAAAGTATAATAAAAAAATTGCTAATTTACAGTGAAATTCTACGGCAATCAAAATTTATGCCACACCCACGCAACACCCAATATCTTACTGATGAAACATCTTCTAGAAATTTTGGTCGTTTAAGATACAAGATTTTTCTGAATTCAGAGACTGCAGCATGAACCAAGTTAGTCTGCTTTCACACAACGTTACATGAGCGAGGGCAAGGAAATCTACAGGCGTTCTTTCATCGCCACTTCGTTTTAAAATATATCTCACACACTGACGAGTTTCATAAATGAAGCTTTTAATTAGTTTAGTACGATCAATCAACCACAGCAAAGTCTTGCCGTTCAGAAGCCCACTTCTGACCTCAGCCTATTTTCTCCCTTAATTAATTTATTTTTTTCCTGTTGTTTTTGGAAACTTCAGGGCTTGAATTGAAGTAGTTCCTTAGAAATATTTTCCCAAAGTATGAGAGCGGTGAGGGAAATGTAAAAATATGGAAAATCCTTTTCGTGAAAACAAGCTGAAAATGAATGACCTAAAAACTCATACCTCAAAGAAGTTGTCTCCATGCTCAATGAGTAGAGAATTTGATTCTGGCTTGTTTGCACAGTAATCTACATACATCTGGAATTTGTCAGCCTAAGAAAGAGAATTGCAGTCACGCGGTTACAACATGAAAGTTTCATGTGGTTTCTGCTTCTGCAGCTCTGCACACTATTTCAGAAATTTTTCTCCAAGCTGTGCGATCTTGAGCTTTCAACACATGTAAACAATAATTCAGACACATGTAAACAATAATTTACGACGAAGACTTCTGAAGTAACATCACACTTTCAGAACATATGACAAAATACCCGCTAAAACAAATGATCAGTCTAACACAGTTTACGAGTAATGTAGGCTGTATTCCTTCATAAACGTGAAAAACAAATAACGATACGAAAGCAGCAAAAAGGAATCAATGCAAACAAAATTTCGATAAAAGTGGTCACAATTTGGTAGAAAGAGAAAGGGGTTATTGACATGCATTTGGGACAAAAAATATGGAGCAGCCTATCTTCTGATCTACAATCTACAAATAATATTAACTCACTTAGCACAAGATCAAAGACAATTTTTTCCAAAATATGCAGGGAAAGGAAAACGATGTGTATGTGTGCTACTAAAACCGCACGTACTCTCTCACATGCATGATTCGGCCTTACTGAATTATGCTATATCCGAAAGCACATAAAACATGTTGTTCATAACTTTTGCAACCACTGCATCAAGGGGGCCATTATAGATATAAGGTCAACTCAATCTTTCAATGCTATTCTTGCCACTATAATTAGGGGTGTTTTAACTTGTATTTATCAAAGTTGTTTATGTAATTTGTATTGTAGCTTTCTGAAGGCTGATTTCCAGTCAGTGGAATTTTCCGAGCGGGCGGAAATTCTTTTGTTTGTTAGAGAAAATGTCGCTCTGAAATTCAATAGATAGTTACGGCTGAGCAACTTTTTATTGTCTAAAATTCCGCCCGCTCGGAAAATTCCGCTGACTGGAAATTGGCCTTTCTATATGAGTATTTTTTAATCACTGTAAATATCTAATTCTGTGGCGAACTTTGACATACATACATAGCATAACTAGCATAACATATTCTCAAAATATGCTTTAATCATATGGAATTTAATGTACGAGTTACAGCGACCCGAAAAAGTTCCTATATTGCAATTCTCGGAAGAAAAAGCAAGGGTTACCTTTTCAAGTATTACACTCACATCCTAGCTGCAATGCATTCATGGAAAAAACTTCTTTCCATTTTGTAAAGTAATCTTTAAGAACAAAAACTCACCCAATCACAAAAGCAATCGCCAACATCTTCAGGCCTTGTTTCGTACTTCTCAAGTGCTTGTAGAAATATCCTTTGAAAGAATAATGAGCAATAGAGACTTGGGTTTTGCCTGGAGGGATTATGACCACTTGAAGAGAGGCTTCTAATATGACCACTATGCAAATGACATTACACATAGAGAAATGATTGTACTTTGAGTTCCTGTAGGCAAGAATATTGAACACAAGTGGCAGCTAATAATGTTTGCACACGACATTCATGCAGTTCTCAGAATGGTGGAACGAAGAAACGAAGATTTCATGGGCAAAAATATTCTTCAACAGAATCAACTACTTCCTCCACAAAATATCCATGCATCATCTCGTTTCTTAACTCCTTTTTGGTTTAAGTCTTTCAAAGGACAGTAAAATTTCACTCTCTTATAGACTACAGCAAGATATGGCACAATTCTGGACAACATTTACAACATTTCAGCAAGATTGCTCTTAAGGACCAGGAGAAACTTCAATTGGTCTCTGTGTCGTAAAGGTAAACGTTAAGGAGGAAACTTACGTGTTATGGAATTCGTAGATTTCTTCAATGTTTCCAAAAATGATTTCATGCTTGCCAATCAAAGGATCTGGAACATCAGGACTATCGAGCATTGGATACAAGAAGTTCTGAAACGAAAAACAAATAACTGATTGCTTATAAATAAACTTTGCTGTGAACAATGAACCCTTTTCTGAAGTAGCATAAATAAAGTGACGAACATCTTGGACATAAAACTATTGAATCCACCGAAACTGTATTCAAATTCATTGAAAAATCATCTTTAAAAATATATCTTCAAGTTGATCCATGCATGACTTAGAAGGAATAAACATGATTCAGAGAAAGCCAATGGCAGCGCCAAAGGCGCAATGGCGAGACCATTCGCTCAAACATTGTTTTAAGGTCGGTTGTCTAATTCATCAAAATACAAGAAGTTCTGAAACGATAAACAAGTAACTGATTGCAAATAAATAAACTTTGCTGTGAACAATGAACCCTTTTCTGAAGTAGCATCAATAAAGTGACGAATATCTTGGACCTAAACTATGGAGTCCTCTGACACTGTATTCAAGCTCACTGAATGATAGTCTTTAAACATATATTTTTAAGTTGATCCATGCGTGACTTAGAAGGAATAAAACATGATTGTGATTCAGAGAAAAACAATGGCAGCGCCGAAGGGGCACTGGCGAGACATTTCTCCTGAACTTTTCTCAATTCGGTTGTCCATTTCGTGAAAGTCTGTGGAGAAAATGTCAAGAAATGGAGTACGTGGCTGGGTTTCGAAATTTGCAGACAAATAATGGTTTTCACAAAGCCAAAGGGGCGTTGTACTGAATTCTCCCTGAAGCCATGAGATAAACCTTTCCTGAATGAACTCCCCCTAAAAAGTCTTGTGATCTATTTCATATGCATCTACTTTTGCCAAAATGAGCATCAAAGAACTGGGACCCCAGGAAAATGTATCAACCCCCGCCAGCGATGATATAGACGCCCTACTCGACAGCCTCCTTTGTGGGGGGGCACGGGTGATGCATTTGTCTGGAGCCAATGTGATCAAAGTTACTGGGATAAGTAAACCAACCTTCCTATTTTCAAGCTAATATTCACGCCAATGGTCTTGATGGGAACTCTCTGGCTACAGCACAAACAATGACTAACTGCAATTCCCGAAGAACGAAAAAAAGTAGGTAGTTCGCTGTCAGAATATTACGTGATGTTATATGACCTTGAAGAAAGTAGAGAATGAAAGAATGAATGAATATTTGAATGAAACTTACCTCAATACTACATTTCAAATCGTTACAATAAGCTCTTTCTGTTTGTAAGAGTTCATTCATGATAAATCTGTAGAAGATTAAAAAATTAGATCATGCAAACACTGGAAGTATGAATCATCGCGAACAAAGCATTTCAATCTGTTACTACTCTCTGTTTACTTGTAAAGATACACCTTGCCACAAAGTACTTATTCAAATACAGACTTATGACCTGGAGTCCCATGTTTCCCTGTGCTTCCTTGACCTGATGATGGCGCTTCGAGCAACTGAGACTCATAACATTACTCTGAAAAACCTGACCCTATTTAGGCCCAGACTTCAGGCTTCCTAGATTATACAAATCAGCTTGCAAGATTTGTGAAATACCATTGTTACGGCAAATGTGACTTAAATTTTTGTTTCCATTGAAGAACTGATAAGATACCAACGGGATTCGAGATTTTAAGCCGTGATTCCATTATAATTCGATTGATGAGGGCAAAAATTGGGGCAGCTTTTTCACTGTTTCATTTATGAGTTGCTGTTAAGCAAGGTTTAGCGCATGAATACGAGGGACTCGTAGCAACCTCTCAACTATCCACGTATTCTTTAATTTCCAAGAGTTTCTTAAGAGTTTCTTAAGAGTTTCTTACGAGTTTCTTACGAGTTTCTTACGAGTTTGTGGAAGGTTCAACAACAAACTTCATATCCACTTACGGTAGAATCCTGAACATTTTGAAACAAAGTTTTTTGAAGCCTTTACAATTTGTCGACATTACTCAAGTACCTTTCCAGCAATATGAGACAGGAAAAAGGTGAAATAATGTAAAAATGCGCAAGATACCCCTAACATGAATTAAACAGTTTCTTTCGCTGTATTTTCTAAGGATTGGAGGCAAGTTTTTATAAGTAATTTTATACATAAAATACGTGTAGTTGAAACTTTTATTCAATAGAATCAACAATAATACATACTCGATTCTTTTTGCTGATCTCCTCTTCTCTTCTGTCATTTCATGAATCCCACTGTCACTTGATATTTCCCTCCTTGTGACTGATGACAATTCATTGACTTTAGCTTGCAACCCAGATATACTAGGCCATTCACTTTCATCCTGCAAATAATGAAAGAGTGATTTCATTCTCTGAAAATAAAAGCTTTTCACGTTCAGACCGCATCAATGATCTCCAGGTCGTGTGGGTACATTTAGTGAAAAGGAAGTAGTTTCTATCAATATATCACACACTCTCAGTGAAGTGTTTTCCCGATAGATCTTGAAATTCAAATATCACTGAATATGTAAATCTTTCAAATGGCGTCATGCCAAGTGATATAGTATGCAACAGTACCCTTCAAAACATCAAAAGCTACTGAAATGAAATAAAAGTTCACATAGCGCACTTCGTGGTAGCCAAGCAAAATCCCTGCGCAACAATACAGGATTTCTGGGATTCAAAGCAAGACTTCCTTTATCGTAAAATAAGACTGAATTCCCCTAATCGCAAAGTACAACTGCATAGCCCACTCTTAATACTCAGCAAACAACCACTGCCCATAAAAGATTAACGTTAAGCATACGGTTAAGGATACGTAATAAAATGGTCGAAATTGAGTTGTTTCTTTCGGTGGGAAAGGTGTCACCTTGCTTTGCGAAAACAGTAGAACTATCGTTGCCCCAATGTTTGAATCGAGTGGAGGCATCTAAATCAAGGGGGAGAGCAATAGCTTTTCGTTTTTGTATAAAATGACAGTCTTCTACGTGTCTGTACATCTACGTATGCGTTTGAATATTTCCTTGAAAAAACCAGTTAACGACCGATCCTATTTAAACTGGAAAACGTCTGAGGAGAGAATTCTGAAGAATTTGTTTCCACTAAACGAAAGGCTTTGAACATTGGAGCGATAACTGAACAAACAATAGCCTGTCTCAAACAAGACGTCTCGTGAAAATGCCCGAGAATAACAAAGCTAAAGTGTTTTGAATGACTAATTTTGCGTTATCGCAAATCTCACGTGACATCTAACCTCACAAATTAAAAGCTTTTGATCCGAAATTCACCAGATTAAAAAACATCAGAAGTAGATCAATTCTGGTATATCATACGCTGTGATGAGTGTCAGACGAAAAGATTTAGTGCCGCTCCACCTAAAGAGCATTACTATTCTGTGCTGCAATAGTCTGAGTGCCACCTTCTTCATGTAATCTGACGTTTGCAGGCTCTGCTCAATACATTCTTGCAAACTATTTGGTGAACTAAATCGAAATATGCTGCAAAATTAAAAGGCAGCAGTCACGTGATAGATCTAAAAATGCAAAAGACACGCCGAGGTAACTTTATGAAATAAGTATGGATTTCTAAACATACATCTTGACCATTACATTGATCCAAGCAGCTGTGTTCAAAATAGTGATGCACCAAAGGGTCGTGAAAAACGTCATCCAAAATAGCCATTCTTGGTATTACCATCATCGAGAATCAAGATAATTGTTCCATAAAATCATACAAAATAAAATATCCTTCGTTTTTTGGCCAGCTCTTGCTTGTATATAATTTCAGCTTTTCTATGTCAAAGCGTAAAGTCGTAGCCTCTAAGTGAAAGCATCTCGATATAACAAAGACAAAACAGCAAATGGCAAATAACAAACGCCAAGTTTTTTTACTTGTTGCTGCTTGTTTATCACCTCAAGTCTTCAACAGCTACAGCTTCAAATCCCAGGCTCTGTGCGAAACCACCCCAATATAACCATACACAAAACAACAATAACCACGATGACTTCGTGTGCTGTACAACTGTGGAAGCAGCAACCTCTATCCATAAACTTGTAACCCTTTGCGGTCAAACATCCTAAGTGTTATCCCACGGTCATTAATCTATGAAGCATCTTGCGGAGAATGACAACAATGAACAACTTGCAGCAGGAAAACAAACACAACTTGCAACCAGAGAGAATCTCGTAGGACTATCTTCGTAATGCAAAAGCTCTTCTTTATTTGAAATGGTAAAGTTCTTCTTTATTTGAACGATGACAACTAAATGATGATATCTTCTTCACAGGAAATAGGCTGGAAACAACGCAGCAGCAACCAACGAGAAGATATCAACTCGTGCAATTAGCATCCATTCAGAAGCGTGTAGGCCTAAGAACACGTCTCACAAAGCGTGATATGCCTACTTTTTTAACGATGAGAAATTTTATGCAGTTGCGATTAATGCTTACTTTAGCAACTATCATGAGGTCATAAAACGACATGAAATTGACTTTAACAAAAGGACAATACCCAGATTAATATTCTTGAACAGTTAAAATAAACAATCTTCACGAAAGTGCTTGCTATCTGTCTTCCCAAAGGGATTAGGCGCAACTGTCTTAACATGGCACCAAGAGAAATAGGAAATTGGATATAAACTTCGCAGCAAGCCAACCACTCCCAAGGGAAATAATTCAAATTCATCTTTTAAAAACTATACATTTGCCGCCCTTGGGATTAAACTGTTATTCTTAAGTAGCCGAAGTTTCGGATTAACTGGGGAGATGCCCTTGTTTCTGACATTCGCTTAACAGCTTCTAGCTGTCCAGACTCGAAGCAATGACAGTCTCTGTGTGTTTGAACTTTGGCTGAACTAGCTAGCAATTTAATTCAAAGAAATTCATCCAAATTTTTACTGTAATCCAGCGAACACTGGGCGCGTTTTCTGGAGGCAATATTTCTCTCAGATACATCTCAAAAATAGATGTCTGTCAAGTGAAACTCGACGAGCAACGACAATTAATGATTTTATCTGAAATATTCTGGTTATCGAAACGGGGTCGGAGTCAGCCTTGAAAAAGTGAGATGGACAAAGGATAGGATTGACTGCCTGAAGGTATACCCAACGTTTTGTGCATCATTTTGCCTAAGAATAACTAACGACCAGAGAAAAGTGGGGTAGACATGTCCACCTTAGTCCATCCCCTGGCGCCGGCTTGATCACTAATATTTCGAGACTGACTTCAATGATATCTGTTGCAAGCAAAGGGGCTTCATATGGACCTATAAACAACGTAGACAACTTACTTCAAGTTCTGGAATAGAGCAGCCCAGTTTGATTTCCAACGATTGACGGTATTTCTTCATATGGCATGCGAAATCATTATATCTTTTATCAATAGAGACTGCCCATTCTTTCACTCCTTCCGAGTGAAAAAATGTCTTTGTGATGAGCGTCTGAGCTTGATGGAGAAGTAACTTCACTTTCTCTCTTATTTCCTGTAATGCAAACAACATGAATAATTCTTAATGTTCGCAGAGCGAAATCTCGACAGCAAGAAACTCGTTGCTCAAGGCGGAACCTGCCCTGTTACTTGTTATCATTTCCTTGGGCGTTTAAAAATGGAATCCACGACACATCATGTTTTTCCGAAGTTAATAAAACTTGTCTGAAATATCTGTTTTTAGTACTAAGAGCCCAGGAGAAGTGCTGGCACCTATTGTGAAACTAATGCAGGAAAAGGGTATGACCATGTCTGGTTTCTGAACGCTTGGTATATTACTGTAAATATGGAAAGGGATAGGACTAGTTCAAGGCTATATGTTCGTGGGGGAAAGGGGCACCGGAGGGCATCTCACGGGATGGGAGTCTTGAGTGAAGCACAAAAGGAGATAACGACTAAAAAATCAGGGATAAAGTATGCTCTCTGCAGTTCGCAGGTTGGAGATTCGCAGTTGTATTGATGCCTTTAGATGAATTACCTCGAATACTTCCTTGAAATCATTTTGCTGTGATGGATCAGGGTGTGTCCTCTTAGGGCTACTCGGTCCATTTTCGGGGTTTTCATCGGCCTGATTCCAAGCGTCTAATTCAGCAGCCATTACGCTGCCGTGGTCTTGTATCCACTGCAATGCCTAAAATGAAAATATGGGGATACCTAAAATTACCTGTAATAAAAGGAAAGAAATGGCTGAAGTCAAGAAAGGGAGAAAATAAATATTATGCAGGTTTGGTACCTAAAATTGCAACAAAAGAAGTTCCCCTTAAATCAAGGGAATGTAATGCCTAAAATGAAGAAAGAGAGATACCTAAAATTACAGAAGATTGGTACCTAATATTGCAAAAATGTCACCTATAATCAATTGTAGATAACGCCGAAGAATCGAGAAAAGAGATTACTTAAAATCACGCAAGTTTCATATATAACACTGCAAAGATGATACCTGAAAGCAACGGAAGATAATGCCTAAAGTCAAGAACGAGAGATGCTTAAAGTCCGCGAGTCCGATACCTAGCCCTGCAAAAGTTATCAAAAGTCAAGGGAACATGATGCTGGCAATCAACTACAGTAAAAACCGGTGTATATGCACGAACAATTTAGTAAGTCAGTCAGACTAGGTTCTTAGTTATTGGGTATTTAGAGGGAAATGGGGCTGTTCAGGTTCTTACATTGGTTCTTATTTCATTCAGGGCTTTCAGGTATTTCTTTTGTTCCGATTCACAAAACTTCAAGCCTATTATTTACTATCAGTTCACAGCACCCGAGTTCATGAGGCCTTATTCACAACAGAAGTTTGTGGAAGAACCAGAAATTTAATAGAATACAAGAAAACCTTTCAAAACATCTTTAGAGTTCCTTGGAATATGCGCATATGGTATGATCAGTCTGTCAATCTGTCAATCTGTTCAATGACCAAGCAACTGCAGTTTTAATCTGATTTCATGATCTCCACAAATAAGAACCCAAATCAAACTTCACGCTGAATGGGTTCTTATATAAACGGGGCCAAATTCCAAAAGTTCAGCATGTAGGTTCTTAATAACTTGGTTCTTGTACGCGGGTTTTTACAGCAAGTCAGCTGGCTAAATCAGAAGTTTGATGCATAAATACCAAGAGCACACGATGCCAGCATCAAAACAAGTATGATGCCATACCTGTTTAATCTTATGGTCATTAATGTGTTTGCCACTTTCAAACACTAAAGATGACACATTGCAAATAAGGCGCTCAGCCTTTTGTTAAACATAAATTATTCAGTGAGAAACTTGCGTCAATCGTTAACGAACTTGCAGAGGCTGTACGCAACGCTTTCGGTCATATTCATCTGAACAGTTTGGTATTGCGAGCTGAAAGTCTACAGCTTATGACAAAGAAGCAAACTGGTGCAAGATGAAAAATGGCGTGGAACAGAACAGCCAGAGGAAACAGCAGAAGAAATGGGATAATTTCCACCCATTATCTAAAAGTCCAACGTCTTAACAAATGACTAACGAAGAAACGAGCTAATATTTTCTTCTATTGCCAGTTGTAGCTTGGCTTTTTCTCTTCTTCAGAATCAGCAGTTAGATTACGATCTTTTCAGGCCGGTTTCCAATACAAGATGAAATATCATTACTTTTCTTCATCGCCTGATTTTGAAATGCGATGAAAGTCCATCTTGCACTGGGAGCGACATCCAATTGCAAGTCTTGACATTGAGGGCCAATCAGGCTTTCAATTCAAAGGTCGTTCCCAGTGCAATACAGTGCAATACCAACATTCATTGCATTTCATTCAAAAACTGGCGATTATGAATGAGATAATACTTCATCGCACAGTGAAAAGCAGCATTTACTAAAATGTAGCTCGAAGACTCCAATGGTATACCAGGATATTTGCCGCCTTTCGAATATTTGGATTTGTTCTAAAATTGGACATCAATGAGGACCTGGACAATATCAAACCATACATACTTCTTTGGCACTCTCTTCAAATCGTGCATACTCTAAGCATCCCTGCAATACATTTTTCTTCAATTGCATCTGCTTGAGTACAGGTATTTCTTGTGACGTTGCCTGTTCTACCAAATCATTCACCAGTATCTCAAGACGGCCAAATTGCCCATCAAGAACTGGGGGATGATCTCCGTCGCCTTGTGGCAGGACCAAGCGTAAAAATCGTTCAGAGAATTCTCTTACTTCACGACACCCTTGCTCAACGGCAATCTTTTCTTTATCTAACTGATTAATTGTTAACGCAATCTTCTCCTGCTTCTGAGCCAGTTCATATTCTATGAATTCGATGCATGGGTCTTCATCTCCACGGCAATCTTTGCTGAATTTTTCAAGCAGCTTGCTAACCTGTGAACAGATGGAGATAAAAGTGAATCGTCGGGTTTCCACTTGTGGCAATTACGACGTAAGGTCATCACATTGCAGCTCACTTAAGACGATCAATTGCATTACACATTAGGAGATAAGGTCATCACATTGCAGCTCACTTCAGACGACCCATTGCATTAAACATCAGGAGATACTTCTTTATAGTGGATTTACTCCATCTCGGTGAATGGGGAGAATCCACAATAAAGATACTCTATGAAATCCACCGATACCGCTGTAATCTTAAAATGCATGAAAATTTTGTTTGCTTCTCTGTGAAATTCTAGAGTCCATCTTCAAAAAAATCACTTTTATCCTGGAAAAATAGTGAACAATCTACGCAATATGGCCTATCAAAAACTGCAAAGTCATCAGTTCGAGACAGATTTGATTATAGTTCCGTGACCCTGCCCCTTTAAGGATATAGAGAGGCAATTTATATTCATGTGGAGAAAACAATATTTTTTGCAAGGACATTTGGTTATACCTTCATCTAAATCAAAATAAACTTTTTGACATCTTATCTCTCAGTACTTTGATAAAATGATCAACGATTAACAACACATTTACAATGTACCAGTGAAAATGCAGATTCGTAACAAAAGTGTAGTGAATCAGCCTCCCATTTACACTGTTCCTATCCTGCCAATCCGTAAACACTTTTGGTTCCTTCTCATCTTACTGAGTTACTGTTTCAAACTTGAAAAAACTTGTTTGATTGCATCCAAACAAAAGTGCTGATGGAATCTCAATATTAAGAGAAAACTACTTTTGATGCATTTTACGTTGCACTTTCGAGGCAGTTCTAACGGAGTTTACTATGGTGGCATCATGACTTGTAATTAAACATTTGCAAAGAAACGGCCGTCTGCTGTTCAGCTCTAAAATTCAAGAGTTGACCCACTTACAGTTAAACCCAATTAGTCAAAGGCTTGCAACGAATCCAACAAAATCAATCAACTTTCTTGCGATTTCCACCGTATTCAGATTAATAGAAGCTATAGGGACAAAATAAAGAAATTTTTAAATTTGATAAACCAAATTAACTGAGTGTGGGCAACGACTTGAAATATAAAGACAAGTACCTGTTCACTCGCTCGATAAAAATTGTAAGATGTGAAAACAACAGCTCTTCTTTGTTCGGCCATTTTCATGAGACGTTCCCATTTCCGCTCAACTGCATCAGCACATGATGAAATCGTTTCTGATTCGAAATGTCCATCTCTCAGATATTCATCGGCCGTCTCTCGAACTTCCATCACTCCAAGGCGTGTTTTCTGAAAATATAAACAAAACGATGGTTACAGCAACATCTTCAACAGCTCTCAACACTACTAAGTCAGGTGAAACAACATCTAAGCACAAATCGCTTGAGTCTTCACTCTACAAAGCAGCTAACTTACAATGTCTGTGCCTTCAAACACTCACTGAAGATCTCCCGAACCTCCGTCACATCTAAGCGTCTTTTCTGCAAACGCAAACAAAACAACGCTCACAATAACAATAACAATGACATTCACAGTAACAGAGTCATCATATTCCACATCCTCTACTCTACATTTGCTTCAAACGACACTTTTCGTGACTCGTTCAAGCCTACACTCCAGAAGCTAACAGCAAATGTCTGCATTTCTAACATCTCAATCAATCTAAACCGTATCTTCTGCGCACACGCAAAGAGAACAACGCTGCTATCAACAAACCTACTAGCAGTAACAGATTCAAGCGATTTCCTCACCCATCCAATTGGCTTGAAAGACAGCGTTCTAAGATTAATCTAATCATACACTCTAGAAATTTACTCCAAATGTCAGTATCTCGAATCTAAACCGTATTTTCTTTACACACTGACGACACGATGCTTTTATTAATTATAGCAATTACAGTAACAGATTCCTGCGATTTCTACACCTACCAAATTGGTTTAAAGCCACTTTTCTAACATTCGTTTACGTCTACACTCTAGCATATAACTTTAGCAACTACCTTCATCGTCTGTCTATCTGTCGCAATTCAAAGAAATATTGTACTTCAATTTAATTGGCTCAATGGTTTTGTGCAAAGACAGCCTGGTCCACTTGAGTTATCAATCAAGACGATTCAATTCAATATCAAAGAGATTGCACACGAAAACGTAAACATGATATTTTTGTAGAATTTGCTTCGCAACACCTTGACTGCAAGCAAGCTGTTGATGCAATCCTGACAGCTATAAATATTAAAGGTATAAAATTAATTCAACGTAAAAACACATAAGGTCGCATAATTTTGAAGGCCTAGTTTATAAAGTTCTGTCCACAATGGTAAACGATAGAACCACATTTTCATCAATTATTCATTTCATTAAATCAGACAAAAATCTGCTCAAAACAAAATGGAAGGTTTGCAAACACAAAAAGTTTTATTAACAATATCTTTCCAAAGCAAACTACAGCAGTATTTCCAATAATCATGGCAGGTTTCTTTTAGATTGATAGCGACTCTTATATGCATAAAAGGATTAAAAATATTTAGGGAGGATCCAAGTCTGATTACTTGAGAACCAAACAGGTTATCTAAGCTAATCAGACGAGAGGGGTTATGCTCAGGCACGTTAAACTGGGTGTTACCAGAATTCTTAGTTGAAAGCTTGAGACTTTGATTTATTGCACACGATTTTATAGACATTAGCGAGGACCAAGTGAGGAAAAATTACACATACAATAAAGACTTTTCATGGCAAACTATGCTTTCCATTAAAAATAAGTTACAGTTCAGAACCATTGACACCACCCTAACACGATAGTATTAATTACATTGCATTACACCTAACTTGCTGCAGGCACCCCCCGTCTGCAGGCACTCATCCATGCTTAAACGCTTTCGTTGAGTTGGCTACTTACGCTGTGCTGCCCATCTCTGATAAGACCTCAGCTCAGGCCGCTATACCTCGCTGTCTACTACTGCAAAAACCGTGTATAAGCAGGGTTCTTAAGAAAGGAAACGCTCTGCCAGAACTCCAACGTCTACGTGAGACAAATTAATCAGCCAGTACTCAAAATTCTTAGATCTAATTACGCAATATGAAACAATTCCATTCGCTTAATAGGTAAGTGATTTGTAAGCTACAACATTTCTGAAGTTCGCATGAGTTGCAATCAAACAAGTTTTCGCAACCTAACAGCCATGCTTTAAATTTCTTATTTGCGTTGCAGATCTTTCTTTGAGACAGCGCATGCTGGCGTGATCATGGTCTGCAAATCAACTGTTTATCAGGGTGCATGACTTACAATTTAAACCGTTACAACTTACGCCTTCTGAGTCAGTTTCGACCATGAACTTTCGATTGTCCATTATAAATATCCCTCGCGGTCGGTCGTAAATTCGTTAAGGCTTCAGGAGCGAAGCTGCGAACTACTCATCAGATCTTTGCGTAACCAGATTTTCCAATCCTCAAAACTTTCGTAACATCGTTTGCGGTTGAAACTGCGTTTATCTATTTATTCGTAGCAGCATAGCAAAATCCAGCCGGCCCAGTCTGGTTCTTAGAACATTTATGTTTCCAATCATGACTACCATGAATGATTCCAGGCGGTTCGTATTGACACTGGGCCACCTAGGGAGACTTGATTCTTCTTTTGAAGAATATTTGGCCATCTGCTGAAAACAAGGCTCTCCCGGATGAGAAGGAAAACAATCTCCGATTGAAAAGCCACAGTTTCCTGGATATCAAGGCAATGTTGCTAGCAAGTACATCGTTCAATAGTTAGTAGTTTCAAACATATATCAAATTTCACAGGACATAGCTAAATCAGACACTCCATTTTGAAATCACGAGAGAATTTCTCAAGAAATCCCCTTAAAGAAACCTTCAAAACAGGCCACCAAGGGCTGCGCACTTATCTTTTAACTATGTTATTCCTGCGCATCTTTTTGGGGATTTTCAACGAAGAATCATACGGCACGATTCACATCAAAACATAAAACTTGTTGTCGAATCAAAAAGAAGTGCTGCCGTATATTATAAATGTTATGCCATCAAACATCTGCTCAAAACAGATTGTGTCTTCCTTCTTATTCTCAAAAACAACTTCTTAAAACGGCTTCTCAGTTTTGATGCTATACCGCCAACAATCATCTGAAAACAACTATAACTTCTATTTAATCTTAAGCGATGTTATCCTTTACAAACATCATGCAAATGACCATGAAGTGGACAGCCCAAACACTTGCGATGTTTGCAAAATCACTAAAAACAAAACCGTGAAGCTCCGACACAGTTATCTGCTCATGACGCATCAGAACAACTGAATGGCTCTCATTGCAAGAATGGTAAATAGCATTTAAAGGTACACGAGGCCTCGGAACAAGCATCATTGCTCCCAGAAGCTTGGTTTCTATATTATCGCAAGAATCACAAGTGACGCAAAATTCGCTGATCCTGGTGATTTGCGATTCTTGAGACTATTCCGACAAATCGGTTTCCATCTAAACAGAGTCTGACGCAAGAATCACAGGAACTGCAGTGGCAGAATTCTTTCTATCTCAATCGCAAGGATCGCAAACGATTTCTGAAAGTAGTTTTCAGTAAGAAATGGTAAGGATCGCATCACAAGTCGTAATTTTCAGGGATCCTGGCATCATTGGCAATCCTTGCAATCATATGGAAACCAGGCTTGACTCTCCCGTAAAAGCAGCATACCCCTTTTAAAAGTGGACGGGAATGAGGATTTCAGAAAAGTCCAACGCCAGAATGATAGCAAAGTAGCTAAAATATAATCTTTCTAGTCATTGAGCTTAATGAAATGGTTCATAGAATTGAACACAAACTTGTTTAAAGATCTGCAGCATGTGTTTCTCATTTGGAGTAGATTTATTAAGCCTATGATTCGCGTAGTATCTGATGAAGCTAATCAATTTTGTCAGTTTTCCCACATTTGGCATATTATAATTATACCCCGGTAATGTGGTTTATAACAATTAGGCCAATGACAGATGTCTACAAGTCAACCAAGGCCACATGCTCACATCTGTTGGTAAACAAAGAGCTCTATTTAAAGTATCACCAGAAGCGTCTATACACAAAAAATTGCTACTCTGGTATAAAATTATCTGCGTTTCTAACTCTGTTGTCCTTCTACGTGAAGCTGAATCACATGTAAGATTTTTGATAAGATGATTTGTAAACGTCCTTCATTAATTAATCAATTCCTTTAATCATTAATTAATTCGATTATTTCCCATTAATCTCGATTAAAAATGGGTAAAAGATGATTTGTTTTCAGAGAGTTGAGGAATCTATCAGGTCGAGAAATGACACAAGTTTTCAGAATTACTTCCCGCTCTCACAAATATGACTTGTTAACACTAATATTGATAAATTGACTCTTTTCATGAAATCCTTTATTTTTTGCAAAATTACATTTCAAAAAAGGCTCTGAGCAGCACTTACTTAACTTCATTAACAACTACTCAGTACTACAGTTAGTTAATCAAAAGGCTTTAATGTATGGATAAATTCAAACTTCGCCCCAAAATTTATTCTTTGAAAGATTTGCACAATTTTTAAACAAGGCTATGAGCAGCATAAACTTAACTTCATTAACAGCTAGTTCTGCTATAATTGGTCCACCGCGGGGCTATGTATGGATAGATTAAACCTCCGCTCTGACATTTATTCTTTGAAAGATCTGCAGAATTATTAAACAAGGCTTTGAGCAGCAAACACTTAACTTCATTAACAGCTAATTGTGCTATATTTGGTCCACCAAGGGGCAAAATTTATTTTTTGAAAGATCAGCTGGATTACACTTTAAACAAAGCTATGGGCAGTACTCATTTAACTTTATTAACATGTAGTTAGTACAAGTCCATCAAGGGGCTACTGAGTATGGATAAATGAAGCGCCTTGATGATTTAACCCTTTCACGCCCGGCTAAAATTAAGCTGCACAGCAAAACCGAATGTAGATTGTGGTTTTCCAGGGGGTATCATAATCAGTGATTCAGTAAGCAATAGATAAATGCAATGTGCATAACCTTTCAAAAATCAATTAAAATTCCAAATGCTTTACCCCCTGAAAAATTTGCAGTTCTCAATGAATATTGTTGGGCCATATGGCCCTTCCGGGGGTGAAAGGGTTAAGATTCAATTAGTTAATACGTCTTCAATAAACAGATGCAGCTTCCCACATTAAGCATGAAATTTATGTAACTGCAATAAATATCATCTGCCATTTGCAATAACACTTTAATCTAGTAAACTCTCAGACTCCTCTTACAAGGCAGATGTGAAGTCGATGAGCAAAATGGCGCCAGATTTGCAAAAACTTGTTGAATCTTTTAAAAGTGTTGGTATTGTTTCGCAATAACTGATCGACTTCATAGGCATCTATTCTTTCATGCATAGGATCAGAAATGAAGTAAGAGGCAGAGTCTAATAAGGGTTAATTTCGTAAAGTAAAGATTTAGTCTGCGGATCTGAAAAAGTGATTCACATTTCTCATGAGAAGACTTCGCAGCTTCGGTGCAGTCAACTACAGGGCATCTTAAAAATAACTCCATCCCGTTTGTATGGCTACTGTGGAGGAGTTATAGATTCAATCATCTCGGTTTTTACACAGTTGCATAGGTCAAGCTTCAACTGAGAGTTCGAGACCTTGTTTGTGTAAATCGGACACGAGGTTGCTGATTAATGGCAGAGGAAAGAAAACATCAGTGGTTGCTTCAAAGACAGCACTTCTATTGTTCTCGAGCAATGTCAAAATAAAGCGAGTTTTTAAGGAAAAGGTTCTGGCATCGCATTGAAATTTTCACTACTTTTTTAAAAAGACTAAAGACTATTCAAAATTGTTTGCACTTCAGACGGGCCCCTAAATAAGTGAAATTTCAAGGTAAAACAAAATGTAAACAAACCTACCTCAATTGCAATTTGGAATTGCTCATATTCCCTCAGCAATGCCTCAGCTTCAACCAGTGAGCTACCAGCCTCAAGGCTCGCCTGAAGAATATTCTCACCGTGTCGTATCCATCCAGAAACACGTTTTGCATCGAACTCCAGTCGTCGCAATTGTACACATTGTTGTAATTTTTTATGAAGTTTTTCTCTCGATTCAAGCAATTCATGTTTCTGTTCTCCTAACGATCGTAAAGTATTTTTCATATATGTGATGGAATCAACTTTAGCTCCTTTATCATCTGTCAAAGAAACTTCAACACCACATTCTTGCAAAACTTTCAAGACTTGCTCTCCTTTTAAGAGCACTCCTTTCATTCCTTTATCCATTTCTTGGCTCTCTTTCGTAAATCTTTGCAACAAAATCTGAGATTTGGTTACATCAGTGGCTAACTCTCGAATTTGCCAATTTCGCGTCCATTCAGTGAATTGCTTTGTGACATGATTTAAATCGCGTTCGTAATTTTTAATTTGAACCCAGTAATCCAATTTTTGCTTTTTACCATGCCACAGTTTCTCCAATTGCGATTTACTAACATTCAATTTATCGAGAAATCCTTCAACTGCTTTTTGCGAAGTCAATGGATTATTTGAATTTTCTTCTACCCAAGAAGTCCTCTGCTGTAATTGCGAAGATTCTTGTAATAGTCTCTGTGATAATTCCTCTCCTTCTCGTACCGTATTCAACAACTGATCTAAAGTACTTTCACATTGATGTCTATGTTTCTCTAAAACTGCGTCGATACTTTCGCTGTTAAGGGACGTTTTCTCATCAAGATTTAACTCTTCCTTTAGTTTTTCCACCCAAGAAGACAGCTTTGAAAAAATGAAAGAGGATGATAAAACATGTTGTTTCTTCACAGGTTGAGCATATAAATTCTAAATAATTGTTGTTTATTGCAAAACAAATCTCGTTGTTTATTATCTGTGTGCACAATGTGAGACCATAGAATTCCTGGTAACTTTCCTGGCAAGGCAACCGCCAACTCTGCTTGTTCACATTACAGATTATTAACAAAGTGACAACAGATGGATACAGGATTAACTTTGATATTTCGTGCACAAGTTTAGAATCTCGATTAAACTTTAGAATCCCCATTTTTTTAATAATACTTTACTGACGTTGATCACAGAAAATCGCCAGATAATATCCGAAAAGAAGAACTTAGAAAACATTAACCGTGGACTTATTTGACCTTATAAATCAGATTTTCAACTCCAGAATGTTTAAAGGAAACTTTCTCTTTAAAGAACTATGGACGATTGACGCGTGGTAAAATATTGTCCCATGGAGGCAGACCACATGCACCTCTTAACTTTCCAAAAGAGTTAGCACAAATTGAAATATAGATTACCATATTCTACTAACGGTATAGGCAAGGATAATCGCACAACTTTATTTTATAAAAATCAACGATCAGTTTCTGAGAATGAAATTGAAAAAGTGCGAGAAATGAGAGAAAGCGACTTAATCTTCAGAAAAAAATAATAAAGAATGCCATGACTAGCAATGTCCTACCCAACCTATTTACGTATTTACCTGTTTATCTATTTGCCTGTATACCATTCATTCATCTATTTGTTTACAAGTTTGCTTATGTGCCTATTTGCCTATTTACCAAGTGTATTGGGATCAATTCAATTTCTTGTACTGCACGATCAGTAATGTTCAGTCACACTGCATTATGGTCCAGACATTCGAAATCAACTTCATCACAGCAGCATGCCCTATATTCTAAATTAACTTCACTCGAAGTGTAATATGAAAATGTGACGTTGAATTTAACGACGATGAACACGATACCTAAACAAGGAATACATTAATAAATATTTCGTGGAATTCGATTGCCCCCTCCCCTTCCCATGAGGGCTTATTTCAGAGTAAGGCTGATTTGTAAACATTACTGCTGATTTGAGGGAGCTTTCTCGATGTCAAGGGTGGCGCTTATGCAAATGGGGAAGGGGAGGGGGTTAATCTAGGATACTCTGCTCAAGATGCAAAGGAATTTTTGCCGCACACAGTATTTTAGATGCAGCTTCACAACAGTTCGACATACTTTTATTTACAAGAATCCAGCCGGTATTAAAGCAAAATTGACTGGAAAACAAAAAGCTTTTCTAGGTTTTACGAGACACCGACGAGCAAAACTGGTCATCTGGCTTAGTTTTGATGAGTTAAACTCCTTTCGCATGCAAAGAACATCCTTAACAATCCTTAATTTTTGAATAAAAAGTCGGGAATAATCTGTCCTCTAACACGACAACATAGATCAAAACGTGAAGCTACGATATTGGCGGTTGAATCTACAAAAAGAATTTTGTGTTGATCCTGTTTCATCGAAAAGCAAAGCGCAGGCAGATAGCCTAGGTTGATGTAAAGCCTTCTGAAGAGATAGCTAGATATATTTGAAGTCTCTCAAATTCAACAGAAAACACGCGGTAAAGATGAGAGTAAAATCGTGGCCTTATCTTATCAGTGACATACAAGGACGTAGGAAGCATCTCAAACTTGGGGGGCACGACACTTTGAGGAAATTTTTTCCTTAAGAAAAAGGGGGAACTTTGTAATAGTAAATAGGGAACTTCTTCGTTTCTTGCAGTTCCTTGGGGGGAGGGGGCACGTGACCCCAGTTTCCCCGGTTCCTACGACTATGGTGACATACAAAGCGTCCTTAAAATGGTTCGAGATTCTTCGACAAAAAACAGGGGTCAGTGATAACAAAACCCTCTCCCTGGGACTTTGCATTAATTTTAGACTGTTCAATTTTGCAGATCCGGTCAAAATCAAGCAAGACACAAATTTTCGAAGTTCAAGATTTCGCGAAAGTAGAAACGAGAGGCTTCTCGATAGCCTAACCTTACGCAGGAATGAGATTCTGCCAAATAAGGCGGAATAAATACAAAAAACGTCGCTAGCCAAAGCATTGAAGATGTCTGAAGTGACAGATCCCGAACTGATCGTAAAAGGTAAAATGGAAAAACTTCAAGTGGAACATTCGGCACATTTTACATCCCTTTTCTTTCACCATTTTGGGAATTATTTTGTCTCCTTTTGGGCATCTTTGGACAACTTTCGTCCGCATTTGACAAAGAAACCTAGGATCTTAGTTCCACTTGCCGTTCTTGCAAACTTTACTTCTGAGGTGTGCTCCGCAAGGTTTATTCTTCCGGCCATTTTATCATCACTGAATAAAGGTGAATTAGCAAATCGCTCGGTTTTCTTAATCTATTATGATTCCAGTTAACTTTGGCAATTAAAAACATAAACCTCAGATCAAAGTCCAACTCCCAAATCCCCTTCTGCGATGTTTTATATACTGTTGAAACCAGCTTTGAAATTCCTGCAATTCAATTTCTCGAATACGACCTTTTTTACAGCAAAATGGGATAATAAATAAAAACGGTAGGCCACTTCGATGAAAACTGAAAACTAATTCACACAAAGAAGTTTAACACAACCATATTATTCAAAACGAACAGAACCATTCATTCGTATGTTTTTCGGTACAATACTTTTATCGTATATTTACATTTACCAATTGTGAATTCAGACGTAGTTTGACTGCTTTTAATCCCTACATTTAATTCACATCATTCATAATTCATACTATAACAGCTTGAGTCATAAGTCTTCCAATACTACGCCTAGATTATTCTTTCTTGGTCAAGAATAAAAGTTAAATTACTCACACAAGTGGCAAACCACGGCCTTTGCTCCTTATTTTCTCATCGTAAAATAGCCATGTTGGGCTCGATATAAACAATAAATTTCGATCAAACAAAGTGTTCAACAGAATTCATTTTTGCTGCAAAATCAATAGTGATCATTTTGACAGCAGCAATCAAAGCGAGCAGGTACATATAACCCTGAGTGCTTGATTTCTCATCATGAAAGCTAAAAGGGTGTTTCCTCAATTTTGATGAAATGGGACGACAAGCACCGGCATTTCCAACATCAATCCACAAAAAATGAGCAAAACATGACTGATCTTAAAGGCACAATCTTTCCTTAACCTTCAACTAAGTAGCATAATTTTGCAAACAAAAAAATTAACATGAATATCAACACCCAAAGGTCGTGCGAAAGCTGTCCTAATTTCTGATATCCAGACAATAACCTGCATTATAAAATACATTGGTAGGTAAGGTACTTAACGAAAAATTTTAAAGAGTTTCGAATGAAAATAATCTCGGAAAATAAATGAAAATAAATGACAATAAATGGAAATAAAGCAAAACAAAATGAGCAAACGACAAATAATAATATCTTGATACCGCAACACTGATTTTTTATGATAACATAAATAAATGCATATAATGCAATAAATGCATAAAACACTTTTAAAGGTTCCTTTGCTGCAAACTCCCATACACTAGCACCTACTTTTTGTCAGTTTACTACTTCGTATTCGTAATTAGTTTACCTACTTTAGTTAGATTTTATTCTATCTTTGTTTAATGATATGCGTCTTTATGTATTGGCCATGGGGTAGTCATTGTCTTTTGCCCCTTTAATGTTGTCGTCCCTGTAGTGCAGTACAGTAATTAGGGTAGTAAAGTACAATGTAAATAAGATATGTACTGTAGCTATTCTATATGAATAGAAAAAACTAATGTATGGACAAAAGCATTATTGCAGTTGTTGCTGATTTAACAAATTAACACTGACAGTAGGTTATAAATAATATTCAAGGCAATATATGGTTATATCTATAATCAATATCTTCGTTGAAAAACACTGACTTACCCTTCTGACTCGAAAAAGATTCAACCAAGTTAAAACAATGCAAACAACAACAAATAACAAATATCCTAGAAGCCTCGTAGCTACCTGTTGATGCAGCCAAAAAGGCAAACTCAGATTGTTTATTGAGTTATATATCCTGGAGATAGATATCCACAGTGAAGCTTGTCAGCAGGCTGTGACAGAAATCAGAGTTTGAAGGAATTCCTGGCCAAAAAACCCACGATAATCATTCATAAAAAAGCTATAAGAATTTTGCTTACGAAACGAAAAATGTCTGTTGCACCTGGAGGCTCAAATATTACGATACAAAGTGATGAAGTCTTTACTGTATATCAAACAATTCTTGGTCGTTTTAATTTAAAAAAATGTCGATTCAAACCTGACAGAATCTTTACTTTTTTTTCCAAACAATTTTTGCTTTGTTAGCTTGTTCATCAATCAAACATATAGACCTAATCGGCCAAGGTTTGTTTTACCCATTTCAAGTCATGTGACCGTACTCTTGGGAAGTTTTAGTATTGTCCTACTATTGCATTAGTGGCACAATTTTGCATTGTATGAAACATGTTAGCCAAATCAAAAGATGTTTTGTCAAGAGATTGATCAAAACGCTAGTAATGGGTTTAAACAAACCTCAGCCGATTTCGTCTATTGGTCAACATACAAACAAACTATTCAATGTTCACAAAACAGTGTCTGACTTGTTTTGACATCCACAAACATTGCTTCTGGTACAAGTATATCATCCAATTCTTATCAAACAATGTTTGATCGTTTGGCTGTCAATCAGACGTTGTTTCACATGCAAGCATACAGTCTAATTCTTTCCAAGAATGTTTGCTTGTCTGGTTATTCATCGAGCATTCTTTTATGTAACAAATAAGAAGTTTTTTGTGTGGATATCAATGAAACATTGTTCCAAAAACAATTACATTGTCCAAGTCTCCTGAAACAATGGTTATCCGCTTAGTCATCGACGAAACATTTCTTTTTGAAACATAAGTACAATATCTAATTCTTACCAAGCAAAGCTTTCTCGCTTGCATTGCATAACCAAACAAGAAGTATTGCTTGGTGAGTACTCAAAATTTTCAGTCGTGGCTCAAGCATCCAAACAACAATTAATTCAATCGTTTGTTGAATGAAATGCAGGAAATATGCCGAGCTCTGTATCTGCAATATCGATGTAGAAACAACACCCTAGTAGCAACTGAACATTCATTTACACAAAGAAAGGTTGGCTAACATCTAGCTAAGCAACAATTTGGAAAGTAGTGTCTTCAAAGCTTGTAAAATGATAGAGATTGAATTGGAGCTGCGGCATAAACAATTTTAAGCCCACAATCAATTACTAATTATGAACGCATCCAAAAGAACTGAAGCAGCAGGAGGAAACATCTCTCGTCGGGACGTAACGTTTGGAATTTCTTCGAAATATTTAAGCAGAGAATGAAACAAAGTGTACCATTGCCAAAATGTTTGTTTACATTTTTATATAGATCTTCTTTTGCAATACGAAGAGACAAAACATAGCATTTAGCTACAAGAAGATTAAGATAAGACCACAAACACAAGTAGTGAAAGTTGCTTCAAAGATGTCTATGAAAAGAAATCCGTACTCAGACACATACTAAGCTTTATGTCGCTTGTTAATACCGAACACGTCCATCATTCACACATTTCACAAAGATAAACATCTTTAGGCGAAATGAAGAATTCAATAAAATAGCCATTCACATGAAAACACGCAGAGTTCGACAAGAGTTTGGTTTACAGGATTCTTGCAACAGAGAAGTAAAATTGCTCATTCATACCAACAGAACGTTCACCTTTTGCAGAAAATACATAACACATTATGCAAGTCACCACACAAAGAAACAGACTATTACTATAAATTTACTTTTGGGTATTCAACAAATTCTGCTTTGCTTATTTCAATATTCTTGCTCAGAGCAGCACATGAAATGGGACAGTCTACTCACTGTTAGAGATGATGAATTTACGCACAACATGCATTAAGTCAGCAGCAAAGCAAAGCGATGCTAAAAGCCAACACAGACAAACATTGACTTGTAATTCAAATTTACCTTCTCAAGTTTAATTGATAATGAAATCCTGCTGTGAGAGCAGCAAACTAAATGGCATACTGCTGAAATCTATAGACACTGAAATAGTCCTTGACTTCTTGTGAAGGTAATACGATGCAGCAATACAGTGTTTTAAAACGTCAGCACACGCATAGAAAGTGGATTTACAATTCAAATTTGCTTTGTTGAGTGCTGTGAATGACGGGATGCTTCGGTTAACAGCAAACCAAATGGCACATTCATTCAAATATACAAGCATTTAAAAAGTACCTAATTTCTTCTGGAGCGAATGTGATGCATCAATAGAGTGTTTTAAAAAGTCATCACACACAGAGAGTGGACTTGTGATTCAAAGTTAACTTCTTAAACGTAATAGATCTTTCTGAGAGCGGCAATCCGTATGGCACACCAAGCAGACATATACAGTCACTATAACATACCTTGATTTCTTCTGAAGAGAATAAGATGCAGCGATGGAGTGTTTTAAAATGTTATCACACACACAGAAAGGGGACTTGTCCAGTCTCGAAGAACGACGAATACGAACCGGTGTTGGAAGAATTCAAAAAAGAGTATAAATTATTCAAGAAGAGATAAAATTAATCCCATCTGTTTTTATTTTATTCGGCAGCCTAAGTGTAAACACAGATAGAGTGATTGGTGTTGGAAACACAGCTGGTTTTATGACTAACATCACCTTAATGCAAAATGTCTTTAAAAGATGGAGATTGTATTGGTGAAGGAGGAGACAATTCATGTGAAAAAGAGAAGCTTAACTACCAGAAGGCTTACGCTGCATTTATTTGATATGAGAAACGCAACGTCACCTCAGTGCAGAATGGCTTGAATGATTCTCAAAACTTGCATAGCTATCCGATATCAAAGGCAAGCTCAACTTTCATGGGAAACATCAAAATGCAGATAGGCACTGAAGTAGTGTGAATGTTTGCAAAGGCATCTGAGATCACAACGGCAAGACTCTAAACACGGCAGATTTTCACAACTAAAAGAGTCAATTAAGCATGTTAGTTTATAAATATGTGTGCCGGTATGAAGCAAGGTACGTCGGTCCCAGTTAGGTTATTTGGCAAAATTAAGCTGCATGTCCGCAGCCGTGATCCACGAGAGATCCTCCACGCGAATGCGTGTAGAGAAAGAGCTATCCTACCGAAACAAAAAGCCAGTTTGTGGCGTAAATGCAGGATAAATTATGTGGATGCGCACATTTTTTCCAGGTACAAGCAATATCGAAAATATGACTCCAAATTAAAATGTTCCAAAGTTGATCAGAATAAGACTTCGTTTCAGGCTTTAGGAAAATGTAGGTGAACGTTTTCCCTAAATCATGAAGGTGCCACTCTTGACAACCCTGCTATGGATGTTTGTTAAACAATGTATGCAAACAGGGGTTGGTTAAATAAATACGTGATGATGTATCGAAGGAAGATGAGCATGAAACACTTGCACATGCACGACGAGTTAGTTAGCTGTCACCATCTTTTGCGGGCCTAACCTGTTCACATTTTCAACTTGCCTTGTTCGCCGTAGAAGTGCTTGCGTTGTTACAGAGACTGAATTCGCGTAAGATTTCAGTTTGTATCAAATTTACATAAAAACGTGCAAATAAACTTGAACAGAATACACGCGTAAACGACTTTCAGTTTCTCGATAAATGAATAAATGGAACACATGTAAGAAATGAAAACAGTGAGATATTAGACTTTCATATCTCTAGAGAGGATTAGCTTTTTTCTCTTCGTTGATTCGAAAAAAGCATATTTTCAGCGTTTTTGATAGCTTTCTGATTACGTATTTTGAGAAAGTCACATTTTGAAAGTGATTCAATCTATCAAGTAGAATGCTAGATAATGTTAGATAGATATCAATTTTCCACGTCAATCTATTGATGAAGTGAGTCGGATTAAAATTTCAAACCGTGAAAATCCCTTTTCCCGCTGCAGATAAGCAAACATGTGCAGTTTCCTGAATCAGTTTTTTTCTAAAAAGGATTTTTGAAGTCAAAGAAATGTCAACAATATTGGAGGCAAAAATCCTGAAGATAACCCCTGTTAATGAAGTATTTCACGTGTCCTTGTCTTTGAAAATTAGGCACTAAGATCATTGTTTTTCTCTCTCTTTAATTCATACACTTAATTTTCAGCACCTGAGTCATTGACAAACACTTTCCTTTATACACGGGCGGGGCGGGGCGGGGCGGGGCGGGGCTACGGTTCAAATAAAATGCATCGTCTTCCACTTTCGTTTTTTAAAAAGGTCATTGTTTTTCTAAACATTGGGAAAAACACCTCGCTCCCTTGTGTCCACCACTGTTCTGAACAAAACAGCATAAGGCACATACATAGATCTGTCTTTCGATATTCAATTTCTTCTTTAAAAACAACATTTTTCTGCATGCACATCGAGTTACTTAGCCATCCAGGATTCGGGACACATTATGCTGTTACAGCCATTTAACAATGCCAATTAGTAAGTACAACAGCACCATCGGCGAACACATAGATAAATCAAAATCCTATCCTTAATATGTTATTGTAAAATAAAGAGCAGATGGTTTATGCAGAAGTATACTAAGATCAATTATTATTTCGCAGTCTGGTCTCCGATACATCAATAATGTTACCGTGAGAACCATGGGTTTTGGTAGAAATTCATACTTGTACAGAGGAACTATTCAAATAGATCATAACAAAATAAGCTGTTGTTGGTCTTAGATAGATCAATGATGTTGCGAGGATTAAAGATTCTTCGATCGATAAAACTCCAGCAAACAAATTAATCGGCAGATGTCGAGCTCAGTCCTTCTTTCTTTCTATATAATCATGAGTGGGTCACCACAATCAGGAAATTAAAACGTGCTTTCGCCAGGAAATCCGAGCTAACTGAACTTTGTTGATAGGAAATACTAAATTCGACAGGAAACTTTTGCAACTCAGAAAAAATAGCCTATCCTGTCTGCGCCTAATCCCAAGGAACGGTCGATGGATCTTCAAAACAGTTACTGTGCAACATTTCTTTGAACTCTATGAAACATCTAAAATCGTGCAAGCAAAAATCTGTTGATAACATCCCAGTGACTCCTTTAAACAACGGAACAAACTCTAAATCATATTGCAGTCACACTGATACAGTTAAACAAGTTTTGTCTGCACCAGGTTACGTTTCAACCAATCAAATGCATTAGACTTGCAGAACTGACCAATTACAACGGCCCATTCGATAACCTGTTTTAGTTTAGGCAGGTCTAAATTGCAATGTGAATGGGGTATTAGCTCCATTTGCAATGATGTGGCTACATGACAGCTCGATGTCTGTCCAACATTTGACACGCGAAAATGACTGCGAATAAAAACAATTTGAGTCCTTACAGAACTATTTATGCGACATCGCAAATCTCGATATATGCTTTGAGACAGACTTTAGTGATGTAGATACCAAGGCTGTAGGTGTCCTGTCTGGCCTACTTTAATTGTATTTACAATTTGCCTAATGAGCCATATAATACATTCCTTTGTGAAATGAAAATGCTTTGGGCATCCAAGATTAATAGAAAGAGTTTCGTACATAATTCCTTCAACGACTCAAGTTTCTAAATTTTTGCTGATCCAAGAGTTTTGTTCCTCATATAAGAGTCTTTGTACCGTAAGCAATGAGCAGCTTTTAGCAGATTACTCTAATTTATTAGATAGAAGTGTTTTTTACAAAGGACCCTCACAATATTCCGCAGAAGGTTACCGACCAGTTAAGAGGGACGACTTATGCAATGCCTTCAACAGGGGAGCAACATGCCCCCACTACTGCAAGTATATTCACAAGTGCAACAGGGATGGCTGCCTTGGACCCCACCCTGGGATCTCATGTCCAAAACCAGGCAGTTCCACCACGGGTATTAGCCAAAGGGCAGGAGAAAGGGGGGCTGGACCAGCTGGGAAGGGACCTAGAGGCCAAGGCAGTTACCCCAATTAATATAGATCGCTTAGAAAAGGAGCTGGTTGATTACCCGGATCAAAGTTTTGCTAGAAACCTCTGCCTCCAGCTTAGAACTGGAGCAAAGATTGGGTACAATGGCCCAAGAATTTTTCGGTTTTCCAAGAACCTCCCTACCGCGTTAAAAAACCCGGAAAAAATTACAGAAAATCTCGAAAAGGAGCTTCAGTTAGGCAGGGTGGCTGGCCCTTTCTCATCCCCACCTTTCCCAAATTTTCAAGTATCTCCCCTGGGGATAATTCCGAAAAAACATTCGGATAACTTTCGGACAATTTTTCATCTCTCTTTTCCAAAATCTGGGGACTCAATCAACTCCTTTATTGACAAAGAGGATTATTCATTATCTTACGTAACTATCGATGATGCTATTGAAACATTGAATGAGTTTGGAATAGGCTCTTTCATGGCAAAAACAGACATAGAATCTGCTTTTAGACTTTTCCCAGTTCATCCTGGGGACTGGGAACTACTGGGGATGTATTGGCAGGGCTATTATTACTATGATAAGGTCCTACCATTCGGCTTACGCAGTGCTCCGTTTTTATTCAATCAGCTGTCTGTCGCAGTGGAATGGATTCTTAGCAAAAAATGCGCCATTTCTTATGTAACTCATTTCCTGGACGATTTTCTCATCATTGAGCCACCTTGCACGGTAGGGCCAAAATCGACAACGTGCGAAAACAGCCTTAAGAGCATGCTACTCAGTTTTCAAGCTTTGAGTATCCCTTTATCCCCTTGCAAAACTCAAGGGCCCTCAACATGTTTGGAATTTCTTGGCATCGTCCTGGACTCACTTGCAATGGAAGCCAGGCTACCTTCGGACAAAATACAGCGAATCATGGATGAACTAACGCAATGGAGGGGCAGAAAGTCTGCAACACTTGTTGAGTTGCAATCCCTGATTGGCACTCTAAACTTTGCTTGCCGGGTAGTCCCACCTGGGAGGGCATTCCTGCAGCGCATTATAAATTTGACTGTAGGGCTAAAGAAGGCACATCATCGCACGCGTCTTTCCAAGGCTTTCTTTGACGACCTGGCAATGTGGGAAATTTTCGTGCGGGGCTGGAACGGCAAAAGTTTCTTCCTAAATAAGGCATGGGAGACTTCCTTCAACCTGCATCTGTTCACTGATGCCTCAGGATCCCTGGGTTATGGGGGAATCTATGGATCTCAGTGGTTCCAAGGAACTTGGCTCGCACACCAAACCCTTTCCTCCCCAGGAGTCTCTATTGCCTGGCAGGAACTCTATGCAATTGTCGTAGCATGCGCAATTTGGGGGCCCAGATGGACTAGGAAACGCATTCTGTTCCACTGTGACAACTCAGCTGTTGTTTCTATAATAAACACAAAAAGGTCTAAATCCGAACGAGTAATGTCACTGGTCCGTAAATTAACCTTGCTCACACTGCGGTGCAACTTCTATTTTAAAGCTGTGCATGTTCCGGGTGCTATGAATGAGGTTGCTGACTCTCTCTCTCGTTTTCAGGGAGACCGCTTCCGACGACTAGCTCCAGGAGCAGATCAACAGCCACGCTCTGTCCCAACGGAACTTTCCGACCTTTGAGAACAGAATTACAGAAATTCCTGGACATGTCTCTAGCCAAAAATACCCAAAAAGCTTATTCAGCAGGCGAAATCCAATACCTAAATTTTTGCCGCGGTTTTCAAGTCAACCCAGTTATCCCAGCAACAGAAAACGTGCTGAGTCACTTCGCAGTCTTCTTAGCACGAACTGTCAAACACACGACTATCAAAAGCTACCTCTTTGGAGTCAGACATTTTCATTTGAAAAACAACGTTCACTTGGAACTTTCCAACTTCCACCGGCTTCAATACCTCCTACGTGGTATAAAAAGATCTCAAGGCAATGTGCTAGCTAGACCTCGCCTCCCAATTACAGTCACACATTTGCGGTTATTCAAAGAGTTTCTGCAGCCAGAAACAACGAAAAATTACAATAGCATCATGTTATGGGCAGCCATCTGCACAGCCTTCTTTGGCTTCTTACGCATATCTGAATTTACCTATCAGCAGCTTCATTCTACCACCTTGAACGATAACGATATAACATTCTATCCCTCGTTGGCTACAGCCACATCAGTCAGTATCAACATAAAAACGTCCAAAACAGACCCATTTAGGAAAGGAATGCAACTAATCTTGGGTGCAACAGACGCTGAAATTTGCCCCGTAAAAGCTCTCCAGATTTACTTCAAAATAAAGAACTCGCCAATCAATAGCCCGCTCTTTTCGTACCAAAACGGAAAACCTCTCAGCCGCAAGTGTTTCACGGAAGATGTGCGCAACCTTCTGTCAATAGGTGGATTGGACCCAACTCACTATGCCGGCCACAGCTTTCGAATAGGAGCTGCAACTACCGCAGGGGCTGCCAAGCTCCCGGCTTGGCTTATCAAGACATTGGGGCGGTGGTCCTCTGACTGCTTTGAAACATACATTCGCACGCCAAGAGAAACACTCATTCAAGCCTCCCAAAGATTAGCGAGGCAAATTTGATTCGTCTATGGGGAATCACACCATGGTGTAATTTGTGGCGTAAGTGTCCTTCGCAGCACACCTTTCCCATAGACTCTCTAAATGCTACAGTATATTCAATAGACTTAACTCCAGATTTGGAAATATAGAATCGCAATTTCCCGATGCTTACCTAACTCCTGTCTGGGTCGCTTGCCTGGATCGGTAGGAGTTAGGCTTTAAATAGTATAGGCTAGGAAAACGTCACTATTTCCTTTTTCCAAGTTGCTCAACTTCTGTCCGGGTCGTTTGCCTGGATCGGTGGGAGTTGGGTTTCAAAGTTACAGTCTATGGAAGTTTCACTGAGGCCGGGCTCGCTCCTGTCTGCGTCGCTTGCGTGGATCGTTTAGGAGCCCCCGTGTTTCAGTTACGACTCCGACGCGTAGGAGCTCGTTTTCAAAAGCACTTGAGGACATTCCTTACGCCACAGGATACATCTCCATTCCCCATTTATCCTTATGGTTGATAGTAGATGTATGTAACCTCTTTTGTTCGGGTTTGAGAGAAGCTTTATGTCCAGTTTTACGAGTGTCTTTCATCGGCCTAAGAATTCTGTTTTGAACGACCGAGCAAAATAACAGACTCTCGCATTTTGGGCCTAAACAACCCGAGAGCCCCTGATCTTTCTGAGCACATGAATACGAGGGGGCGCTTCACAAAAATAACAAAAACAACAAACAAAAAGGGGAAATGTCGTACACTTTTGCAAAAAGTCCTTCTATTTTCGTGAAAAACCTACCACAATCCGTAAGAATCCTTTTGTTCTGAAAATCTCGTATAGTTTCTCAAATGAGTGACATGCCCCTCGTCAAAATATCTTCAAAAGCCAATGTTCGGTATAAAAGCGGAACGGAGAGTATTAATTCAAAATTTGATGAAGTTTTCATCAAATGCGGTTAATAGTCTCCTGCAGCCACTGTGCAAGGCCTTAGAAACCTCGTCCCTTCGCTTTAGAGTAGTTGGAAACCTAAAAGACCTGAAGCTCTTACCCAGACTCCCACTGCGGGAAATTTAACAGAGATCTGCAATCTACAGATCATCTCTTTTCGCCAAATATTAGGTATTCCCTGAAGAAAGACCAAGGAAACTGAGACCACTCTCAATGGGGATTATAGGACCAAATTAACACCTAACTAGTGAATGGCTAACAACCCAAGAGCGGCTCGGTCGGGGCAATTAACGCGGTCTCCTGCGAAGCTAACGAGGTGCGATTTTGTGTAGCTATGAGAACAAGGGCAGTAGGTCACGGTCTTTCAAAGCGCTGTTTACAAACGATACAAATGACATTAGAAGCGTTAATTACAGATGTTATTTGTAACGACAGCAAAGAAAAATGCTGTGGGGAAAATACTGCCAAGAAAGTCAGGTGACTTTACCGCGCCAAAATAGGATGCGAGATAGCCAATGGGATCATTTTTCTTACCAACGTGACTTTAGTCGGCCAATGACACACAAGGTCATTGTATGTTTTCACCCAATCAGGGGAAGCGAGAGTAAGCGATATGATCGCATGAAAATAACCAGCCCCACCTCATTCTCTTGCAACGTACACGAAGCCAGTAAGAAATTTTCGAAGTCCCACCCAAACCCTCCCAGAAAACTTACCAAGTAGTAGCAACCTAAATCCGCCTAAATCGATATATCGGTAACACTCACTCTTCAGGATGCACTATGATTATTGCGTATTGTTAAATAGTCAGGCTTCGTCTGCTGACTCAGGAAGAAACCTTTTCACTTAATGGACATTTGGACATTTCTGGTTTCAGTAGCAATGATTTGCATTAGTGTTTATTATAAATCGTTTCTACATAAATTATATGTAGCGTGAGATGCTCTCATTTTGTGGCGTAAGTGTCCTTCGCAGCACACCTTTCCCATAGACTCTCTAAATGCTACAGTATATTCAATAGACTTAACTCCAGATTTGGAAATATAGAATCGCAATTTCCCGATGCTTACCTAACTCCTGTCTGGGTCGCTTGCCTGGATCGGTAGGAGTTAGGCTTTAAATAGTATAGGCTAGGAAAACGTCACTATTTCCTTTTTCCAAGTTGCTCAACTTCTGTCCGGGTCGTTTGCCTGGATCGGTGGGAGTTGGGTTTCAAAGTTACAGTCTATGGAAGTTTCACTGAGGCCGGGCTCGCTCCTGTCTGCGTCGCTTGCGTGGATCGTTTAGGAGCCCCCGTGTTTCAGTTACGACTCCGACGCGTAGGAGCTCGTTTTCAAAAGCACTTGAGGACATTCCTTACGCCACAGGATACATCTCCATTCCCCATTTATCCTTATGGTTGATAGTAGATGTATGTAACCTCTTTTGTTCGGGTTTGAGAGAAGCTTTATGTCCAGTTTTACGAGTGTCTTTCATCGGCCTAAGAATTCTGTTTTTGAACGACCGAGCAAAATAACAGACTCTCGCATTTTGGGCCTAAACAACCCGAGAGCCCCTGATCTTTCTGAGCACATGAATACGAGGGGGCGCTTCACAAAAATAACAAAAACAACAAACAAAAAGGGGAAATGTCGTACACTTTTGCAAAAAGTCCTTCTATTTTCGTGAAAAACCTACCACAATCCGTAAGAATCCTTTTGTTCTGAAAATCTCGTATAGTTTCTCAAATGAGTGACATGCCCCTCGTCAAAATATCTTCAAAAGCCAATGTTCGGTATAAAAGCGGAACGGAGAGTATTAAGCGAAAATGACTGCGAATAAAAACAATTTGAGTCCTTACAGAACTATTTATGCGACATCGCAAATCTCGATATATGCTTTGAGACAGACTTTAGTGATGTAGATACCAAGGCTGTAGGTGTCCTGTCTGGCCTACTTTAATTGTATTTACAATTTGCCTAATGAGCCATATAATACATTCCTTTGTGAAATGAAAATGCTTTGGGCATCCAAGATTAATAGAAAGAGTTTCGTACATAATTCCTTCAACGACTCAAGTTTCTAAATTTTTGCTGATCCAAGAGTTTTGTTTCTCATATAAGATTTCCAGCAAAGAAAAACATTTCCAGATTGACTAAGAAAAAACCAATTATGCACAATCCAGGCCGGTACCGTGTTCCTAATGATATATTCTTATTGTAACTGTTCACCCATAGATTATGCTGATTACAGCCACAGAACGAGGAATGTGAATTTGTGGGGCCTTAGGGAGTTGTCATTACAATGAAGAACGGTTTTATGGGCAATTTACATGAATATAATTTGCGTTCACTGAGATAAGCTCCAATTACTTTCAACTTATTTGAGGTCGTGACGTCTTCAAATTTAGCAATTGTCAAAACATGTTTTGCGTGTTGCTACTCTATCAACTTCTTCAAAGGCCTCAACGTCCTAAGTTTATCCTTTGACTTTGGTCATCCAAATCTCTCTACATTAAGTTTACTGCTGACAAGTTTCTGATAATAAACAATTTTGGATAAATACCTGGTCAGTGCATTTGAAGAAATTCGTAGCCATTTCTAACAATTCTTTTCTTGTGGTTATTGTATTTGTAAATTCAGTGAGCTCCTTTTCAAACTCAGATGCCAGGGCATCAATTTCTTCTGGATTACACTCCTTGGTCTCTGACAGCTGTGCAGCTGAGTCTGTTAGGTTCTTTCCTCTCGTAAAGATATCCTGAAAAGGAATATTTCAATTCATTCAATTCAATTTAACATCATGACATGTATAATGGATCTTCTGGCCATTTTTCAAAAGAGCCTGGATCGAGTGACGATTATTACGTCTTTATACCAAAATGTTTGATTGAGTTGTGCTAGAGCTTCTGTCACCAATGGCATATGCGAATATTTTAGTTACAGCATGTAGTGGGTGTCTCAAAAATATTGTGACCCGTATGTAAGGCTACTGTGGAGGAGCTATAATTTCCATTATCTCGGTTTTTAAACAGTTGCATTGTTCAGGCTTCAACTTAGAGTTTGCGACCTTGTTTGCGGAAATCTGACACGTGGTTGCTGATGTACGGCATAGAAAAAGCCAGAAAAGTGGTTCCTTCAAAAACAGCACTCATGTTGTTCTCCAGCAATGTCAAAATAAAGTAAGTTTTCAACGAAAGGGTTCTGACATCGTAATAAAATTTTCACACAATGTATTTTCGATAGACAACTGCAACAACACAACACAATGTACCGTATGGCCTAACGAGTATAGATAGAAGTCTGTGTAACTAACAGAGGATTCACGAGAAATTAAAACACAGTTAAAGGGTCTGTTTCATCCAGCATCCTTGCACGTGTCGTTACTTGACTGGCCTTTGTTTGTCGCCATGTTCATGGGCCATGAAAATGGCGACAACAAAGGAAAAGCAGGAGACGACACGTGCAAGGCATGCTGGATGAAACAGACCCTTTAACTGGCAGGTACATGATTACAACTTTTTCTCTCTTTTTTCTTCAGCATTCATTTGCAGCAAAACCAAAATGGAAATTGACTCGGCTTCAAATACAATGCTCTACCGCAATTCATCGCTTACCCCCGTAAATGACAAACACTCGAATCTTTGATGAAACAAATTGTTTTGTAATTTCAAAATGATTACTGCATATTAAAACTTTTCTGAATACAGGAAATAAATAATAATACCATTAACTGCCATTACGGCTCGTTGTACACTTACAGCGGAAATGATCTCGTGAAAAATTTTGAATTAGTTTGTGCAGTGCAAGAATAATGACGTCATTAACAAAGTAAATGGATTGGTCACGAGTAGGCACGTTGAATTTTATGGCAATGCATTCAGTGCCTCCATGGTGCCTCTTTTCTTCAAGATAACCATTATGACACACACTGCCTGCGTGTCCGTGACGTACTTTTGCGTCATTTGAGATCTTGATTTGTTTATTTGTCTGCTTCAACGAGGTCTTGTTTGTTTGTTTATTTCTTGTTTACTTCCATTGGTTCTTGGTTTGCTTGATGTTTCTGATTGTCAAATGTATAGATTTCGAACACAAAAACAAGAATTTGACAAGTTCCTTGGATCCTTGAACTACCCCCTTTTTATTTCAACGCAGAGATCTGTTCGATCACCTTGGCGATAGATATCCCGCTGCTATGCTAGATGATACAAATTTTGACTCGATCAAAGACTACTGTGGTTCTTCGAGCAACAAATTGTGGTTCTTCGAGCAACAAATTTCGTCTTACAAATGAAAGGAAATAAGGCAATGTCTGCCCCTTTGCTTGAAGGCGGTTTCTCTGTGCCTCTGTCTTTTCCTTTCAGTGACGAATTTACCCATGAGCCCAGCCCACTTGGCTCGGGCCCAGGGGCCCCCTTAAATTCTTTAACATGAAAGGCCCCCAGCAGAAGTTTAAAAAACCAATGAAGTGCTGTTGATTTTAGCCTGGTGTTTGAATTGAGTAGTAACGTCTTCAGATAACAAAATGGCTTCATTATTTGGCAATAGGCTTTGCTAGCATTTTTAACAAACTTGTACCAAAAACCCTACATTTTTACATTTTTTTAAATAAATAACGAAGCTTTGCACCTTTGTGAACCAAATTGCTATCGTGAGCTTCAAAACTACACATAAAAGCCTTTGCCTTGTTTGAAAAGCGGGTACAGAAAGGGGGATGGCGTGCGCAAAAAAACCAAAAAATAGCTATGCTCTAAGTGAAAATTAGCCTTTCGGTCATCCAGTGCTTTGGGAATTGTCACATTCGGTTTGTACTACCTCTTATTCTTACAAAAAGGGTGCTGAGTATTATGAATATTTTAGGAGGGCCCCAATCAGTTATAGGACCCAAACGGACTTAAAGGCGGCCCAACGCCCCTTTATCATATTCATTGTAAATATGGAATAGCGCACGTGAGTATTGTTTAAGTGCCATTCATGGTGGTGTGATGGGGACCAGATGACTTTGTGTCTTTCCTGCCATGAATGGGAGGGTAACCATTTGTGATCTTAAGGGGGCAGGGTTTGCTGTTATACGAAAGCACCTGATGACGCTTCATAATTCCAGAAAAGGTGTCAGGGTAGGATCTTAACCTACGTATAACTCAAGCATCTGAAGCCTAATTATCCACGTTTTCAAGAAATTTGCAAACTGGATGGTAGGTGTCAGACCTAGATCCTCAAGTTGAGCCAGAATTTCAGTTATTTCTAAGTTAGCAGTGAGTGGTAAAACCCAGAAAGGCGATCAAAAATATCTGCCAGCCATCACTGACCACATTTGCTCGATCTTTCTTACCATTCAAAACCAAATACCATGAATTTCTTCGCAAATCCTAGACTGCCATTCTTCCTTGTACTAATCTTCAAGTCCATTAGTAAAAGTAGTAACAGGTGAATAGTATTTAGCTATCAGGAAAAATGGGCATGAGGCTTTAAAGCTGTACCACAACAAATGCCACAACGGAAACCAAGAGAAAATATTATTAAACATATGACGGCCATACCGTTATAAAAAGACTTGGTTATTTCAAGACCTGGGTACATAGCCAATTGTTCGCATAGCTGACACCAATAAGGCCAGCGACGTAAGAACTGAGGGGAAGCATTGGGGGGGGGGGAGTACCTCCATTATTTTGCAACAAACCAAAGTGCTCTTTCTGTTTCAGGATGTGTCCCTTTTAAAGACCCATGCAGACCGAACGTCGTTTAGAGTTGTTACTGTCTACTTTGAGATTTAGCTATCTTTACTACTCCTTTTTATTTGTTTTGAAGGAAATAGATTATCAATCAGGATTCAAACTTTTTCCTCTATATTTCACATTCGTAACGTAAACGTCCAACTCTTCTCAAGAAAAAGTGCCGACTGAGATGCTAATCTAACAAAAGGCTACTTAGTCTTTGCGTAGTATTTCATATTCAGCATGTTTGCAATATTGACTTGATGGAGATGAATGGAGATGTCGACTCCCATCTCTCTTTTCGGTATTTCAAGATTTTAACATTCCTTTCTTTGGTTATTTTCGGACCTTTGCAATCTCTCTCAATAGATAAATACAAAAAAACGTCTTAGTTTTACCATAAAACTTATCCTCACAAATCAAAGTTGAATTATTTACCAGTCAGCATACCAGTTAGCTCTCTAATCTCCCCTTGGTCATATTCAAGACTTGGTATAGCACTCCAAAGCAAACTTGATTAAATATCTCTGTATTGGCGTTAAATTCGTTGGCAAATAGCACATTAGTTTGTGTTAAAAGTTTACGAAATGCTGCAATCTGGAAGAAGCCCATGACTTGACAGTTTTCTCTCCACCTTTAAAAAGTGCAACATTGTTGTACAATGTTTATGCCACCACAGACTCAGCTTTACGTTGTAGCAGGATTTTTAACTCAAACTGAACTAAACTATGTTTTGCCAAAGACACCATCTCTGTCTGTTATCATGAAATAATACTTGCTACCGCAGTAACGGTGCTTAAAGTCGAAAAAAGTGTTTTTTGAGGATTTCAAACAGTTGGTTCGTCAACTGATGTATCCTAAGTACAAATGCTTTACAATGAAGATACCCTCACACCACAGTACGACTACCCACTGTGAAATCACACGAAAAATATGCTCTTCCATGTTGGAGGTGTTCCCTGAAGAGAATTTCAACGAAAATCTCAGCTGTTTCGAAAATATTTGGAGCAATTTGACCTAAAAGATTGATGAAATTCTTCAATTTGATGTTAATTTCAGCTTTCAAGAAACCTGCTTAAAAGAATCTCCTGTTAGGATTGACATTTCGAAACCAAACCAAAACCCTCATGACTACTGCATCCAACTTTTCTCCCATTCAAGGAACAAGGATAGGCCTTTTAGCTACTCTCCAACAACGTCTGAATCGAGCGACTGCTCTACAATTTTACTCAAAAAGCTCCTTGCTTAAAACTACTTTGACGTCAATGCAGATTCAAAAATCTGTTAGATTTCTGTAAAACGTAATTAATATTGATTGATCAATAATGGCTGAACGGTATACTCTTAAAGCAACAATCTTGGTCAAAATACATGGGACAAGTCATGAAATGTAAAAATCAAATGAGACATATCTGTAGGTTGAAGTTTGATTAGAATTCTTCCCTATGATCAGCAGCATGAACGGAGGTCGGTCATTTATTACGTGCCCCCGCTCCCCCCCCCCCCGTTTCAATGTTGCTTGAATGAAACGCCATTCGACCATCTAAACATTGAATTAGGGGGGAAGGGGGATCAGAAGGTCCTAAACGTATGTTTTCGCCTCGATATTGAGGAAACATCACGAAAACATGGAAATCTGCCTCCTGTGTCCCATCTAAATTTGACCAGGATTGCAGGCCCTGTTTTCAAGAAACGCATCTTTCACACATTAGCCTAAGATGTTTCCAATATCTATAGTAATTTTCCATTGCAGAGGCTGAAAGTTCTTAAGTACCAGACGTCCTTTCTCAAAAGTCTCGGAAAAATAGGTCGCAACTGACGCGGGGCAAATCACTCCTAAGAACCTAAACTCTCAGATTTTTCAAAGATTTTTGAGATTTTTTCCTTGCCTTTCGAAGATCTTTGACTTGAGATTTCTACTAAGACTTTTTCCAATTCTTAGACTTTTGAGACTTTCAAAATTCTATATAGTGTCTTGTGATATGTTTTGTATTGTGGTGCGTGATCTTCAACTTTTGCCCAGCACTGCCTCTTTACTCCGACTCCTTTGACTGAATTCGTGAATCAAGAAGCTTATTCAAAACAATCCGGAAACAAAGAAACTTCAAAAAAACCGCGAAAAAGTGTAAACAAAGATTGGGCTCTAGGATCGTACTCCAAAAACTGCAATTCTTCATGACAACAAGCAAAATACCAGCGTATCTCTGCTCACTTAACTTGATGTTTACAGAAAACTTTTGATTGATTTAAGAGGAAGCAACTTAGGCCAAGACAGGGGAATATCCATGCCGCGATCAACAAAAGCTTCATCAATGAATCTATAAATTCAAAGACTTTCCTTTGACGTTTCTCTTTCACTTCATCAGAAAACGGAAAGAGAAACGTCGAAGCAAGTATCTGTATTTTTGAAAATGCCCACCATAATGTAGCTATAGAAGAATAAAGCAGTGATATTCAAAAGGTGTTCAAATTACCTCGAAAATAGCTGAGAATTCTTCGTGTTTAGTGTAAAAATCTTCACTGTCAGCAAGACATACGCCAACACCAGTATTTTCTGCTGTATACTGATGACCAACTGATCGAACCCACTGAAGAACCTTAAATAAATAAATAAAACTAAGTCTACAATCGAGGGTTGGTAAATCTCTTCTACCACAATGCATTGAACAATTGAGTACCGTTAAATTGCTTCTCTATTCATCTTACACGTTAATCAATTTCTATCAACACGGGGGTCGGTTATGCGGAAAGTAACCTGTGTGATGTCGTCCAGACTTGCTCCAAGTCTATTCCGAGATATATCAGCACTAAGGAACATAGTTACTTCTGCGGGGGCGTAAGACTTGGAGCAAGTCTAGATGTCGTCTGGCTCGAATCGGCAAAAATTCGTACGCCACAGATCCGTGGTGTGACGTACGCCGATTCCAGACTGGTCTCGAAAGTCGAAATACCCGGAGAGGACACAGGGGAAAGGTGGGCATGTTCGTATGCGGCCTGTGAACAGCAGTCGCCTGCATCACCGAGACTGTATGTTTTATGCCATAAATCTTGGTTTTCGGAAAGTCATTCTCCAGGTGGCCGGTCAGAGTCCTTATTGCATCACATTGTCATTAGTCTGAATTGTGCTTAGAGAATCTAAACCGCAATCTGTGCAAATTATGCTTATAACATGAAAGATGAAACATTTGCAATTGCTACTCAAAGGCAACCGACATTTGACTACCAAAATTTCATACACCTTAGGAAACTCAATTTCTTTTTCAAGAAAAATCCATAACAAATTCTGCAAAAACCTTGCAAAAATGTCGTTCGCCTTTTCGAATAAGTGAGATGCCCCCTTGCAGAGACCTTATCACTGTTCAGGCCAGACTGTAGGGTATCCGAAAGAATTTGTCATGGCCTAGAAATTTTGGTATTATTTGTCCTTGCATTGGCTAAAAGACCTGAAAATCTGGACCGTGGCGCGAATGACATTTATGTCTAACTCTCAAAACTATTACTAACGATAAATTGTAATTTTTTAGGGTTCACAAATGGTAAGAATTCAAAGGAACAAGAATGCCTTCAGACCATGGCGGAATATTTGATACAAGTGAACGAAAACGTTACGGAACAGAATAGTACTGGCTTGGTTCCATACCCACGATTTGGTTAAGACGAACACGTTTCGCAATGGCATTCACCTCGTTACGATTTCCACTGACGTTCATACCAGCAGCAAAGAACAAACGAAAGGCCTGTCAGTGACGTTTTCATCGCATTTATTGCATCGAGTATGAATGTTGAGACAGGTTCCCACTGCAATAACGCATGTAAAAAAGTTTTGTCAACTGCAACCCCTCCTGGATGAGAATGCTTTCGAGAGCAACTTCCAGGGCTGAATAATTAATAAAAAACAAAACAAGTGAATGAAGTTACATTGATAATATTCATAGATGTGAAAGCAAACACCATGTATTTGTGAATGCTACAGTAATCTGGCTACCCGCTGATTGTCTGTCCGCTTGCGAAGGAGCGAGAAACCCAACCTGAAATAATCATTTGCAGTACTAAAATTTGATTCCTGTGTTCAATCATGCCTAAATTCATAACGTCGCAAAGTAACTTGACAAAGTCACAGAAAAAACAGGAAAACGACAGTCAAGTAATATTTGGGAGGAAGGAGCGATGATGACATCTTTGACCTGCTTCATTAAAGTTTTCAAATGAGTCTTGTTCCTCTGTGCATAACCAATCCAAAATGCACAGTTACAAAGTAACATCCAGACGGCAAATAACCACTGCGAGCCAAAATATCACAGGGAAACAAGGAGCACGGTCACAGAACGAGTCACTTCCGTGTTCTTCCGTATCGCTGTGGGATTGCTTCCGCATTGTCTCGATCTACTCTCTTCCTACTTCTCTTACCCTTAGTTCTCCTGCCCCATCTTGTAGCATAGCTTTAATTCCAAGAAACATGACACAATACAGTTCCCAGAATATTTATGACTATGAGTAGTGTGTCTGAGGTGATGGCATGGCATATTTTAAAAATTGATTCATTTTCTTGCAGTCTAAAGACTCACTAAGGATAAAAAGATGCGCTGACGTTCTGAAAATTTGTAGCTAGGCCAATGTAGATATATTACAGGCAAAACAAATCCACAGTACTAGCACTTGACAACTATCGCAAAAATTCTTGTGCTGATATGAAAAGATCTTACCAAGTCCATTGTTGCTGCAAGCCAACTAAAAAAATCAGATTCTGCCTCTCGTTTTGCTTAAAAGTTTCATAAAACACAGGTCGAATGGATAATGGAGCTTGAAAGGCCGAACTGTGGAATTCAAAATCCTTGACCAACACAATGAACTGTTCCGAGATAGCTCAATCTGCTATGAAATTACTCAAGCTTCATACAGTTTATGAATTTCACTCAAAAGTCATTCGCCCGAGTAACAAGATCAGGTCATTTCAGCTTTGTATCAAAAAAGAAATAAGTGTTTTAGAATTGGCAAAGAAAACCGATCTATTAGTATCATTTTGAAAGTATCAGATGGAGTATAATATGTGGGGATAGGATCTTTGTTTTTCTCATTCCACAGATCCCAAAGGATCTCCTAGCTAACAAAGGATTCACAGACAGGAATGACGTCGAACAGTACAAGTGTCCAATACTCCTTTGCAGCGTCTCAATGGTTTCTGGTTCCAACACTCAGAACTTGAGTATATTCTTGTCATCTCTCCTACAATCCCTTTTACCTGCACAATGCGACAGTTGGCTAAACTGGTTCCAGGGCATCTTTTGCAGCTTCGCTTCGCGATCGCTGATTCCTTTCAAATCGTTAGTCATTCAAAAGGAACAGTAGCTGAGATTCACGTTGTTCAAAGTTTACAATCAACATTTTCAGACAGATTATCTTAATTCAAAATATCGATATTTCTGTTAAAGAGATAAGCTACTGGTAGAACTCTTCACGTTGCAGAATACGTCAGACAGTTTTAGCTTTCCACACACAGGAACAACCCTCAAAGACAAACCCAAAGCTAGAAGAAGCTATCATAACCATTGCTCTTCCGTTCTGTACCACTGTCGTTTTGATCTTTTTCGACTTCTTTAAAATATGCTGTGACAAACCCCGGGGGGGGGCACTCAGCACATGCAAATACGGGGAGGTAAGTCCGATATTTTTGGTTAAGATATTGCCAAAAGTGATATTTTTGGGTCCAAATAAACTGAAATTAAGTTCATAATATTTTTTGACATCATATCTTGTTGAACAGATATTTCTGGGGTCGCAAGAGGCAATCCTGACCTCTATTTGCAATGTTTCAGGATATCTCATGTTCATTTACAGGTTTTAGAGTATAAAACGAGCTGATATTTTTGGGTTGCAATGAAGCTGAAGTGATATTTTTGGCTTGTTTGAAAATTTCTTAGACTGACCCCTCCCCGTATGGTTATGTCCTTAGTGTCCCCCTGGGTGACAAACGAAGGTGGATGCAAACTGACTTTGGCCTATGTCATCAAAGAAGCAAACGCAATCAAAATGACAACATTAGACCATGGAAGAGCTGTGGTCATGAAAGCTTCACATAAGTTTGCTCTTGCTTTTGAAATGTATGAAGGCTGTCACTGAATGTTGAATGATGAAAATGTCTGATGAAATGGTACGTCTACAAAAATATTTGAAACAAACACACCTTAAAGAAACAACACTATCACCGAATGGGTAACCATGACTATGATCAATTAATATGGCATACCGAAGAATGGGCGCTGTATGACCACATCTTGTAATTAAAAAAACATTCAAATTCATCTGTGAGACTTGCAGATGCGGATTTTCAGATTTGCTGCATATGTTACAAACGAGCTCAACATTTGCAACAAATCATTCCATAGTCAGTTATGAATGCGATTTTCGGGCTTGAGCCTTGGGATAGCATGGAAGTTTCGAAGTAAGATTCAAACTCGACTTCGAATTCGAAATTCCCATGCGATACCGAAATGCAACGCGAAAAGTACCTGACTGCAGAACTGTCTATTGATCTATTTGTTTGTCAGAATTTTTTATCAAAGCAAAGCCAGTCTCAGGCAAAGCCAAAGGCGTTATCCAGACCATTCTTGTGGGGCCATGTTGAAGGCATCATACAGAGTCAGTACTTAAAAGGATGCCTAACAATCTACAAATACCGCAACGGTACCTAAAAAAGGATGAATCTCTTTCAATATTTTCTCCTTGCTAAAGATGAAGTAATAAAAAGAAAGTTCGGTTATTTTCATTCATTAATTTCTCTCTGAAAAATCACAACACTTAACCACCCTCAGTCATGTCCTTCTGGAATTCTCACAATTTGCAGGCAGAGCTGATCTTGTCATTTGTTTTTGAATTTTTAAGCAAATGATTTGTGGTACAAAATTTTGAACTAACCATAAATAGCGGGCTCATCATAGTAAATCCATGGACGAACAATAAATTGTAATCTATAGACATTTGACATAAAGTTGTTGGTAAGTGATTACTCGATTTTCTTGCAGGTTTAACAGTTTTCTCTCTAGTTACAGGTTTATCTTATATTTTGATTGTTGTTCCTTTGCAGGAATTGATAGTATCCTCTCTACGATTAACAATTTTATTGTGCTTCCATGAGTTTATTATGATGAGTACGGTATTTTAGGCTGTTTTGAATCACTAAATTTAGCTCTATTTACGGCTGCCTGATTTTTGATGCATACTGCAAAACGCACTGACGATAACCAGACTGATTTCTTTTCGTACAAAGTTTGATCACATCTCTGGCTAGGCAAAGCCCTCTTCTCCTCCAATTAAATCATTAACCGTCCGTTTTGCTTGTTAAGTTACAAAAATACCATGATCTAAAAATTATCAACCATATTTTGTAACTTACCTCACTGCTGTCCTTCTGGAATTCACACAATTTATATCTCTGGCTAAGCAGAACTCGTTGCTTCTCCCATAAAATCGTCAACTGTCTATTTTGCTCATGAATCTCCAAAATTACATCCATAACATGTGAAACAGCTTCTGAGTAATCGGATATCCGCGACCTCGCTTTCGCCGACCTTCCATCCTCTAGAGGCTTTTGTAAAGCACTTAACAGATTTTTGCCTTCTTCACTGACTATTGTGTACGCTTCCGTCATTTCTTGCTTCAAATCTGCGTGGACTTTCAAGAGCTCTGCTCCTTCTTCTAGAGAAGAGAATCCTTGTTGATCGAATTCCATAAGTTGGTCGATCCATTTTCGTCCGATTTGCATGTACTATAAGAATCAAAACAGAAACTACTATAGCTTAAGTGTCCCAAAAGCATTTCATCGGCTATCGATCTAAAATCAAACATAAAAACACAGCCGGCGTAGAGACGCAAATATTTTTAAAAACAATTAGACAATAAATACGATGTTTCAGTTTCATTTCGTCATGTCAAAAAGACACTGTTAGAAACTGCGCAATGACTTGAGAGAACACGATTCCTTCATCGAATTCGTCTTTACGGATAATGATTCTATGATACTACTGAGACAAACATGTCTGAAAATTCTTCGTAAAAATTCGAATTTTCGAGAAAACAAAGAATATCTTTGGTTGCAGGAGAGAAATGTCAAATGCATAGTCAACATAAATGGCTGTCAGCACAATCCTGAGGCGCAAGAATAGGTCTCGTTTCCTTCAGAAAAGCTATGCGGTCACCCTCTGGTTTTGAAATGCCATAAGATGGAGTGATATCACTCCTATAGTTAATATATTTTTAAAAAACCATCCGCAAGAAAGATGCTTGACCAAATAAACTCTCACAAAGACTACGCTCACAAGATGCCGGGGAAATTAGAAAACAGTGGAAAATTTGAAGGTGAATAGTATGAACAAAGTCTATTCAAACTTGCTATTCTGAAAGGACTTTATAGTCTTATCATAAACAAACGCCATGATACCTATTCAGGTAGCTTAGCTCCACATTATATGATGATGAAGGCCGTTGTTTCCATAAGGGACCATACTGATATTTTTGGCCAATAATTTGCCAGAAGGATGATTTATACAATGTGGGTGATGAGCTTGCTTTAAAAACTTGACACTTTGGGAAATGATGTCAGAACTTGGCAGCCATATGTGAAACTGTGGGCATACAGTAGTCAGCTACATGTCTGAGTTCCCGTTTACACTATAACGGATAGCGATCGTCGCGTCTCGTTGCGAGTGACCTTTATCGGATAGGGCAACTGTTTACATTATACCGGATAGCTATCGTTGCGTCTTAAATTCTGTGCCAATTAGGCCTTGTGTTTACGTCACGACGGAGAAATTCAGTATTGTTTCTTAATCCTTTGTTTTCAATTTTATTGTTTCTCACTGTTCTAAAAAAAAGAAATGTGGTTGCAAAACGAAATCGGATACCAACATCTCCATCATGCCAAAACCATGCTGGAGTGATTTTCTTATCACCTACGAAGCGAAGTGATTTTCACTCCGATTTGTGGAGCGTTATGTATCGGACAGCTCTGGTGTGATGTAAACAGCACACCTACCCGATACGAAAGTTGTCAGTCACGAGTTCCAAACTGAGTCTTTCATATGTCCGAGTCTGTCGTTTTCTGGACATTGCTGGACATTGTCTGTTGAAAATGGCGGAAATTCTTGTGCGCAGTAAAGCTCTAATGTGCAGTTGTATAACAGATATGTCAAATAACATAGGACTCAAATCATTAAAATCTTTAAAAAAGGGATGCAAGATTCCATTACAATCTCACAGAAAACATCTATTATGACGGTCTACAATAAAATGGCAGGCACAAGTCTGAAGTTGTTCTCGTCAAGGATCTAGAAAGTTGATGACGTGAGAGCCTGAAATATGATGAGTGCCACCATTTCCAAACTTCTTTCATTCACATAAATTATTACAATAACAATATTACGTTCTTCTGTACAAGATCTAATTACATTTCTACGCGACAGGAACGATACCATGGGGACCGAAGAGACAATGACTACCCCATGGCCAATAAAGAAGACACGAAACATTAAAAGAACATACAACTTACACTACGATATAAAAACCAATCGATACTATATACTATATAGTATATACTATATATTATATACTATATAGTATGCACTATACTATACTATACTATACTATACTATACTATACTATACTATACTATACTATACTATACTATACTATACTATACTATACTATACTATACTATACTATACTATACTATACTATACTATACTATACTATACTATACTATACTTTACTATACTATACTATACTATACTATACTATACTATACTATACTATACTATACTATACTATACTATACTATACTATACTATACTATACTATACTATACTATACTATACTATACTATACTATACTATACTATACTATACTATACTATACTATACTATACTATACTATACTATACTATACTATACTATACTATACTATACTATACTATACTATACTATACTATACTATACTATACTATACTATACTATACTATACTATACTATACTATACTATACTATACTATACTATACTATACTATACTATACTATACTATACTATACTATACTATACTATACTATACTATACTATACTATACTATACTATACTATACTATACTATACTATACTATACTATACTATACTATACTATACTATACTATACTATACTATACTATACTATACTATACTATACTATACTATACTATACTATACTATACTATACTATACTATATACGATACTGTACTATGCTTGACTCTGTCTGACATTAAATGTCTGGTCTGGGTTCCAAAGAAATAAAATGTAATCACGAGTGCAACTCCCTGATTTCTAATGTGACACAGAATTACATGGAAAAGGAACATTTAAATTAAGGGATTTGGTGGTTGCTTCAGAATGACGTTGTAAAAGATTTGAATCAAGCCGACCTTGATTTCGAAACTGATCGAAGTATCAAACATCTCCCATGACAGTCTCACAACAAAGTAACTTAAGCTTCTTTCAAGACATCTAATTTAAAGAGAAATGTAATCGAAGTTTACAACCACATTTTCAAATATCTGAAGCTGGAAAATTGAAACATGAACTGTTCAGTCCCTTGAAAATGTTCTAGTGGCTTTAAGGAAAGAAGAATACGGTGTAAATCTTGATAAAAATTCCTCATTCAAAAAAATCATGACAAAGTGTTACTGCTTGTAAATGGGGTTACAACTAAATGGCTCCATTACTTCTTGCAATCCACCTTTTCGAGGTAAGAGGCGCGAAAGCGGAAGTATTTTGTTGATAGAGATTTTGAATTTTTGAGTTTAAAATCTTATTCTGCGTACAAGCTTTGGCATAGGAGCAAATTTTCACTTTCATATCTGTCACCGTTTGGAAATTTTGGCGATTTAAAGAATTTGAATTCATAAGACCTTTGACCGCGAAATCAGATGTTTGGACAAATTTTTGTCCAAATTTTGATTTCACGGTCAAAGCCCTTATGAGTTCAAATTATTCATAATGCCATAATTTCGAAATGAAGACAGATATGAAAGTGAAAATTTGCGGCTACACTAAACTTTGTACGTAGAACAGGAATTGGGACTCAAAAATGTAATATTTCTAACAACAAACTATTTCCGCTTTCGCGCCTCTAACCTTGAAAAGGTGGATTTTCAATCATATTATTTCATGGACTTTATCAGTTCAATTAGGCCCAACAGAAATGCGGAAATTCTAATACCTGATCACTACTATGATGAAATGAGTTGGACGATGCCAGTAAGGTACTTCTTCTTTCGACTGCCATCAGAAGCTTTTTCCACTCGTTCTCCAGTTTTTGAATCAATGCGTCAATCACTTCGAAATCATAAAATTCAACGTCTTTAAGTCTTTGTGCAACTTGACGAATTCTATCGATGTTTACTTGTACTTCCTGATGAAAATAAAAGGAATTCGATTTAAAGACTAATGTACTAAAGGTCACTCATTCATGCAAACTAACAGCTGTTTTTAGACGAGAAAATCAAAGATATCACGACATCTTTAAACTTTAACAAGATAATAAACTTTGAGACATTCTACCGTAAATCAGTCACAATTTGAAGCTGGCACATGAACAACTTGTTGTATATGTGTTACACAATGCTTCTTCAAAAATAAACAAATTAAGTATAAATAATTTTGCTATGAACAGAGTTTTGTCTCAAACTAACGTTGACTGAAGACACTACAACTTTTCACTTATCTGATCGGTGACAGTAATCTTTTTCAAGAACATCCAAGTAATTCACGGCCAACAGCTTCAAAAATAAAAAAAGTTGTTGTTCTCTATGTTGTTTTACTTTGCTTTTTCACCTAATAAATCAACGAATTAGTTACTTAACAGACAACATCTAAGCAATGCAAAGGTGCAACTTACTTCTAATAACCAAAATGCAATTATCACGACTACATTTCCTTTGTTGAAAATCGCTATATATAACCAAATATGACAGCATTACAGTATCGCTAAATGTGACAGTATTAGAAAACAAAACATTCCCTTTATTCCACAATTCCATGTGACAAATGACGCAAGGCAATTTTGAGTTAACGCGCATCAATAGGATTTACGTTGCTATCTTTTCCTGGTTATGACTTAAAAGATATTGATTTAACATGATTTTATTTGGTAAATGACCTCAAAACATGTCCTTTCTTGACTGGCCATGTGGTTTATACACTGCAACCAATGGAACAGAACCTAACTGTGGAGTAGTTATAAAAAGCGTTTAAGTTAGTCAACACAAAGAAGCAAACAAAAATAGAGGCTTTCAGGTTGCGGTTTGCCAGTGGATGTACTCAGCAACGTCATTGTTCGGGATACTATCAGCGAAAGTCTTTTGGATTTTCCCCTGAGGAGCCAGACGCCAGTCGAAGCGCTTTGGATTCTGCGCAGTATCGATCTGAGGGTCATCGCCCTTCATCCTTCCTTTGTTAACTCGCGCATGCCCCAAAACGCTTCGCTTATCCCATTGATCAGCGAGCCAATCAGAGTTAACGTCTTTCCTTTGTCATTCACAAAAGGGGGAATTCACTGTCATGTGTTCTGAATTCTCCCCACTTACCACCTCGGAATAAGTTCCAATGAAAACAGTATGAAATAAAACACTGCTAGAGACTTTCCTTCAGATGGACTTAGTAAAGCAACATGTCCTGCTTACTGCTCAATTCAATTTCATAATTATAGCTTTGTTACACTACAGGGGCGTCGTAACTAAGAAAGTAACATAACAAATGGATTACAACTTGACAGACAGAACTATATCAATAAACTAAAACTAATATCAAAGAAATAGACCAGCATCAAAGGCATGAGACTGACTTTGACTATAATGGTGTTCATTTGACTCCATATTTAAATTGGAATCAGAAGGAAATGGGATGTTTACCAGATCAAGTGGAATCGAAATTGCTTACTCTTCTCACAACTTCCTGCTTCTGTACGACTTTCAACACCCTTGAGATATTACCACAAAGAAATAAGGTCTTCTTTAAGCTGAACTGAGGCGAAATACTAAGGCTTTTTAGGTAATATACTCTGGAATGCGATGACCTCACACTACTGCCTCTGCACAACATTTATACCGCTGAGCTATGATGTAACAACAATCTAGAGCCTTCTCATTCCAACGTGAAACGAGATTGCGGCTTTCTAGAAAATGTACTCTGCGATGCAACATAATCAACAGTTTCTTGTACTACTGCTTCTGGCAAACTTTTATCATCGATGAGCTAGTGAAATGACAAACAGAGGTCTTGTCATTCCAAGCAGATATGAGAATGAAACACTGACCGAGGCTTCAAAAATCAATAGCCAAGTAGCAAGGAAACAAATTCGGCCTTATCTTCTCTATGTACTTCTTTCACATCAGTCAATGCGTAAACACAGGTAGCCATGACCAAAGGATCACGACTGTCGGACAAATAACATAAACGAAGCACTGGGTGAGACTTTTCAGTAGTTGTACGTAGCAATCCAATATGTTCTGCCTCCTCTCTTGCTACTTCTTCTGTACCATTCCAAACAGTTACACTATCCACTGTGGCAGAATTAATCCAAAACAATGCATTATGGTTTTCCTGCGTTTGTACTCAGCTCAGCATGCTCTCGTAATACAGCATTGTTTCTGCACAAACGTCAGTACCATCGAACTAATAAACCTTACTCTAAACCATCAATAGGTTTACTTCTCTTCTCTCTAAAATATGACCTAAAAGCAGCAACATCACATAGATAAGGGATCAAACTAGCGCGCAATCACCCTGATCCAATGATATAGACAACGCAGTGATTGAGGCTTTCCAGTTAGTTTACGTAGCAATGTTATAAGGTCTAGCACTGCCGTCGTCAAATCGTCAATAGGTTTAATTCTCTTCTCTCTAAAATATGACCTAAAAGCAGCAACATCACAGAGATAAGGCATTAAATTAGCTCACATTCACCTTAATCCAATGATATAAACAAAGCTGTGATTGAGGCTTTCCGATCGGTTTTCGCAGCAATGAACCAAGAGAACCAGCAACACTTACGCTTAATTGTAGATAGGCCCTGTTCTGAACTCTCCAAAATTCGACTGCTAAACGAAGATATCAGATAGATACGGCATCAAACTACCCGCCTTTATTCTTATCCAGCAATATAAACAAGGCTGTGATTGAGGCTTTCCAATCGGTTTACGCGACAATGAAACAAGGCTACGTAGCCATGAAATAAGAGGACCAGTAATACTACCGTCAAATCGTATGCAGGACAACTTCTGTGCTCTCCAAAATATAGCTTAAAACAATGATATCAGAAAGAAACGCAGAACATTAACTCAAAATCACACTCAACCTTCGCGGTGACACTGAGCAAGGCAAGTGCCAACAACGCTTAATCATTCAAAGCACGTGCAGTAGCTACTCTTTGACCACATTTTCCGCGACAATTTCAACTGGCTCGCACAATCTCGTATCAAAATGAAGCTCGAATTCAATTATTTTGCGAGTGAGATGAGCAAAAGCAAAAAGATAAGAACTGGAGAGAGGAAAATTGGGTATTAGATAAGAGAAAAATAAACAAAAACCCCTTATTATCGGATTAAAAGAGTAGCAGGTTGCATTTTGGTTCTGTACATGTGTTTAGAAGATCATGATAAGATAAAATCTTTAAATAATCGTTGTCATTGCGAAGGAAAACATGTCATCGCAGCGGCAGATTTCCTGGTACCGTGAAAAGAATTTTTGGTGGAAAGCAAACAAGTTTACATCACAAGTATGGAGATTAAGAAAGGGGGCGGGGAATGGCGAATCCTATGAGATATAACTTTCTGTGTCCTCATGATCATGAACATTACAAGACAGAGTCTTTCAAATGTCCCACCAACATTACCTTCCGAGTAATATGATACAGGAAACAAGCGAAAATAAAGTAAACATATGCTGAGGATTTAGTTCAATCAAAAAAGTGGCTTCATAAGTTATACCGTCCCAGCACTGGAGTTTCTTTGTTCTTTGACGATCTGAGAGCTGAGTTTCCTATAAGCAGTTTTTCACTTTCAATCAAAACAGTTCATATCGAAAGCAAAACAGGCAACACGATGCAGTTTCAAAGTCACACGATATTTATCTGGACAACGATAGTATCTACCTGGGAAGTAAAGTTTAATGGAGAATCAAAAATTTTCCTCTTCCCTGCATACTTAATAACTTCCAGTTTTTACATAATGGCAGTTGGCAGAATAAGTCGTGTAACAATAAATACTTCTGTCATTGTCAAGACTTCTGTTAACTAAATGCACGGGAGAATTATTGGTAGCAACATCAGTGAAAATACAAGAAGAATAACATAGAGTATAGAGCTACGTATGCCACTTTATGCTTTCCACAACCAGTCTAACTTTGGATTTATAAATCTCAGAAAATTTACAATCATATGTTAGCTTTATAAACCTGAGAAAATTTATCAGCATGTTACAGTTGGTAGCAGCAAAATCAGTGAAAAATCAGAAACTCCACCATGAGCAAAACACAGAGTCAGCAATCAATTACCTTTTGCTTGCATAAATCTCAGAATATCTGCAACCGGACACAAAATTGCAACAACAAAACGAAATACCAGAATACAACATTCCGAAATTATCATAAAATTACCGTCTTCCAGCGCAACACATCTCTGCAAAAACTTGCTGTCACGATCCACCCAAAACTGGATCAAGTCTCTCCAAACGGTCATCTAACTGAGTAAATGATTAAGCCAGCAAAATGAAACAAAGCTTCATGTAAAGAACAACGTATTTACAATTGCTTTCGACACACAATGGATTTTCGGATTCCAGAGGACTGACAGCAACTGTGCATTCGAATAATAACTTCTTGAAACAAGGAGATAAAGGATTTTTATGCCACTACTCAAATTGATCTTTTTAAACGAAGACTTAGGGTTTTCTTTCCAAAGCGAAAACGGAATAAAGTGCATTCCCCGAAAAATAAGGACAAAACGAGACGTTCTACAGCGTTGCTTACCACTTTAAACTACCTTCTACGAACAGAAATGCCATTTACTTGCATTTTCTTGGGTGCGAATCCAGCAAGTATTGGAGAATAACAGTACTATTTGAACCAAAAAGATACTCGTATTGACATCGCTTCATTTGCTACTGCAAATAATTATTTTGCTTAAAAAATCAAAAACATCTCAACTGTCTGCATATGGGTGGTGAGACACCACACATATACGCTTGAATGCTGCAGCTGTATACTTCTGTGGAGGAATTCTTTAAGTAATTCTACGGAAGAGGTAGCGATTGAAACTTCTTCCTCAGCACAATATAAATATTCTTTTGTAAAAGCATAAAAAGGTGAAGGGACCGCACAAGCTCTATTAAGCCCCGGGGGGGCTTATTTTATTTTTGATACTCCAGAGGGGGGGCTTAAAAGAGAGGGGGTTTATTAGAGAGGGAGGCTTAGTCATCAAATCAAACGACAATGGTATATCCAAAGATGATGGAAAAAGAGACTGGATAGGACATTGTGTCGAAAACAATAGACGATTGGTCTCATCTTCGAAATGCGAGGTAGCGCGAAAGTTGTAGGGTATCCTCACTTCCGGTCTACAGCAATTTTATGTGAGCGTGAGCCGTGCAGCGGAGATTCATCATGGAATTTGACTATTTTGGTCCCGAAATAGACGAAGAAATGCTCGAAGATGCAGCAGAGGTAAGATTAATGTGTTATCGTTCATATTCGTCTATCTGATATCTTCTCAGAAATATTTGAGCGTAGAAAACGGATATAGTAATGATATGTCGTAACATTGCTTAGGCCCGATCTGCAAGAAAAGACAACACATCGTTTTGACAATTTCAATGCTTCAAAATCCTTCTATATTTGAACTAAGGTACTCTGTTTTTCAGGTGACTACGATTACATTTTGCAACGAAGAGAATACAGTAGTCATTCAAGGGAAACCTGAGAGAAAGCGGCAAAGAACAGTGAAGGAGAAGAGCACATCCCGTCCGCGGGATCAACTTTGTTACGCCGTGAATATTGAAGAATTGCTGAAGCGTGCGCTGGAAGTCATGGCAAAAAATGAAATGATGATCGAAATGTTTGGGGGTACAGTTAACCGTCTGTTGCAGCTTTCCTTGGGAAGCTTTTCAGAATTAAGTTTCCTCAGTGAAGTCTTTGAGAAGACTGTAGAAATGAAAACTTTCTCCATCGAAAGGATGTGGACGAACTTCAACTCAGTGTGGGTGAATGAGGCCATTACTTCACGTTTGATTAGATGTTTGGACGTGCCGAAAGAGTTTTGTTCATGGCTGTTGTTGTATTGCCAAGAAGAAATTGCCAAGGATCGTTGTCATACAAGTATTGCTGAAGTGAAACACGTGCAAATAGAGCTGTCAGAACATGATAAAGAGACTGTAACATACATCTGTGGGGCAGTATTATCAAAATTGATCAGAAAGGCTCATGACAACATGAGGAAACCAGGCATCCAAGCAGCTGCCAAAGTTGTGTTGGAGAAGAGAATCGATGCCCTAAATTGCTGCAAAAGCAGCCAGTCTGCAAGAATATTTACAGGGCAGTTGATAGAAACTCTGGACCGTGGGGGCCTTACTTACCCTAAGGCCACATTTGCTGAGCTGTTCCATAGAACAGAGAAAGTTTTTCGAGTATCGGTTTCTGGAAGTGTTAACAAAATCAATGTGGCCTCTTTTGTTTCAAGAGTTTTTACTCAGGAAGCAAGTATGATCGAGAGATCAAAATCAATGTTTGATTCAGCTTTGCCTAACAGTATTAAGGACATTGTGTTAAAGGATAGCATCAAGATTTATGTGAAGTTAAGGGCCTATGCCCATGCAAAGCACCTAATTGAGAATCACAAGTCAGGATCAAGGAAGCAAAAGAAGGAAAAAGCACTACGTAAAAAATTAAAACTTTCTTCCAAAGACAAACAGTAGTGTATTGCACTAACTTTTATAAGGGAAGGAAACTTGGCTTTGGGGTTTAACGGATTTGGGGTTTGGCCAATCTTAGCTATTGGGTTTTGGGTCTTACGTTTAAACTTCACAGGTTTTTGGGTTTTGAGATTTGCCAAGGGTTGCAGGTTGTTCCATCTTTTAAGCCCGGGTTTCGGGTATTTAAATCCAAAATTCGTATTTTGCCTGGTTTTTGAAGTCATGCAGTCAAAAAACCAACTTTTTAATACTTAAAACGGGGTGCAGAGAGTCAGTGAAAATGCAAATGTTGGATATAATCAAAGATTGCTGACGAAAAGTGACGATTTTGCTCTGAAATGAAGTTTCTGGTTTTGATGTTTAGCGCTTGTGGGTTTTCAGGTTTTTGCTAATTTCACACGGGTTTGCAGATTCTAGTACCCCCAAAGCCCACTCCTATGGCAGAGTTTTTTAACATGGGCCTTATTCTTACGGTACTTGATAAAAAGTCATTAAGGACTGCTTTTTGAACAAATATTTAGAAAAAAGAACTTATCCTAGACAAAAATACTATTTGTGTTGATCAAGAATGTTGCTTGAAACTCTTTGCAATGCATAACTAAATTTCAAAAGTTTGACCTTAATTTTGAACTGACCTCTGATAATCTCTTACTAGACTTTGTTACTTTTTGGGAAGTTGTTGCTTTTCTTTTTGAAAAAGATTAATTGTAGTCATACTGGACTACAGTAGGCATAATAAAGAACACTTCCGACATTTTTCCAACAACCATATTAAATGATGCACTTATAATACATGACCCATTGCATGAAAAAAGAAGAGATTAAAACTGATATGTACATTTTTAACTCCTGAGCTCTCTCAGAACATTTGGATGATCCTCCATTAAGCTTATCTGCATGTAAAACTACATACAAGGCATTCACAACACAGTCGTTTACAAGCAAACAGCAAGATGTCCCTTTTGAGTCTATATGCTGAATCAATAACTGAATCAATATTACAGTGAACAAAAATAGCAAGGACAATGTAAGCAATCACAATTCACCTTCACTAACATCAATTTTTCTGATGATTGCAAAATTAAGGTGACTTTGGAAGAACCCAATCCAAGATTTTGCACTTGATGTCTGGCTCCTGAATTCTTCAAAATTCTCTTTTGGCAAAACAGTGTTTTTTTTTTAATTGATACTTCAGCATTTCAAACATCTAAATTTACAGAATTTTGTCAAAGCTACAGCCCAGGACCTACTATCAGTTCCTTAACAAAAGTACACATGTGTATACACCTGCAATGTTCTCTCACTTATGCTTAAAAAAGCCCACATGTATGTACAGCAACCACAAATATTGAAAAAATGGTAGCAAATTACTGTAAAGTGATAAAACTTAAAGTCCCTTCAACATTCAAATGTGCTTTGTTCACCAGTATATACAGCAAACCATTTGCATGTTAGCATACTTTTCTTGAGAAAGAATTATTCTGAAAAAGGAAATGACTGTAAAACGGAAATTTTTTAAGTCAGGAGGTGTTCTATTTTGTGTTTCTTTTCTTAATGATGTTTTGCATGTATGAGCTCTACTGTATACGGTCAAAAAATGGTTAACTGTGTCTGCAGTCACTTCAAATAGTCTGATCCAGATGCTAAATGTTTAACTTTCCTGGAAATTTGTTATTTCTTTCTCCTTTTCAAAGGACTTGTTGTTATCGTTATCCCCTCTCTTGGGCGCTTTGATCCCTTGGTGTTTCCTTTAGGTGTAATGCTGGTTGCAATGGTCCTTTGAAGCCTCAACTTGTTCTCCTGATGGCCAAGTGCATAAACAGTGGGATTACATGATCTTCTCCCAAGTCCCCGATGTCTCCCAAAGTGGTCCTCCAAAGGATCTTGACTGAACTTGTTGGTGAGGACATACTGAAAGCCATTTTGCAACAAGAACTGTACACATTCAACTAGAGCATGGGCTGTTGTTTGTAGACCCTCAAAAGTGGCTTTGCTTAGGAACATCTTTCCTCTGTCTGCTGGGGTAAAGTTTCCTTCTCGCTCATCTGTTGCTTTCTTCCACTTGGTCAAGTAGTTCAAAAAGTCTCCTTTGATAAATTCAAACCGCTCATCATCTATGCTGGTATAAGGCTTTAGGAATGGCTTCCTTTTCCGTTCACCTTCTGTCAATGATCTGGTGTTACAGCAATCAAAAAATTTATCTATCATCAAGATCAGTTTAGCGGTTTCTTTTCCTTTAGCTGGTCCATAAGTCAACATCACCTTCCCTAATGTTTCACTCATGACTTGGGCTGCTAAGTTGACACGCATTTTTGAGTATGGTGTCAAATATATATGCTCATTTCTTAATTTTGGTAGCTTCCTCACCCCACTCAGCCTGTCTGCCTCGTATAGCGAAATGATATGATCCCAAGTCATCTCACTTTCGTTCCAGAGCAGCCTCTTTTTTCCATGTCCTGAATTTGCAAGATTATTGCGCACTGTTTTAATCAAGTGAGGTGGGTCAGAGAACATGAAAAGAGGACGACTTTGTTCCATGGCAAACACATTGATTGCTTTATAAGCAATCCTTTCCTCAGTGCTTAGCATGCGGTATAATTTCTGGTTACTGCTGGCTTTATCTGACACCACTGCAATCACTTTAAGTCCTGCATATCCCTCACATAGCCCCACCGCTCTCCATGTCAAAGGATACAGCATACCTGAGGTTGCTGTAGTGGTTGCAAAGTAACCAAGGGAAAATTTTAATCTGGATGCTATACCACAGACCATAAACACAAGAGCATGGGTTGCAACAGTGCATGAAACATCATTTTGAAAGACTTGATTCATTTCCTCTCCAAGGTTAACAAACCCTATCAATTCATTTGTACTGCTATTGAACACAAGATCATCTTGAACGGATAGTTCATCCAACATCAAAACAACGTATTTTGCAGTCCCTTCTAATTTTGAAGCCTGATGCCTCAAGTCAGCAAAAACTTCCTTCTTGAAACCAGCTGCAGGGTGAAAGATACTGGAATAATCTCTCAATGTCCTTTCTGATGGAAGTTTGACAACAGAGCTTTCTTTCAAAGCTCTATATGCTGCTGGTGATCGAAGGTGCAGATGCAAGGCAAACCTTATCATCATAGGATGCCATCTTTGCCCTTTGCTGGAACGTGCAAATGCTTTCTTTTGCTCCTTCCAAAACAAATTCTGGAAAGAATTCTCAGGAAATTGTTTGGCACCATCTTCAAGCAATTTTGTGAAATCACTGTGTACTTCATGCTCAAGATCAACTCCCTTTGTTGCTATCTCTGCTTCAAGGACTTTCACCTTTTCCTCCAATTTTTTCTCTTTATCCCGGAGTGTACGAATAGCCAAAACAAGACGATCTTTTGCAACTCTTGTTAATGGGGCTTTCTTAGCAACAGGCCTTAATTTCTGTTTCTCTGCAGCCTTGAACTTTCTTTTCAGCAACTGAGTAGAGATTTTACATCCAGTACAAGCATCTGATTCACATAACAGCACAGAACAATCTCTGCTATGCAAATTATGCAATAACTCTGCACCATTTTTAGCATTAGCTATTATCAGTTTTGATGAATTGCCAGAGGAAGCAAGTTTCAAACCATATTCCTTTTCTACTGAATCAGTTATGCCCCGGCATTGCTTCAACTGTGAAATGTCATTAAGAAGAACATTGATCTGCTTCTTTGACACTGTGCGTTTGTATTTCTTGTATATTGGATGGTCATCTGGTAGTTCCTTGAAACCACCCTCAACAACAAATCCAAGAGATTCATCCACAGATACTTTTACTATGACATCTCCAAATGAATTAACCAGCCCAAAGATCAAACTGTTTTGAGTGTGATACAAGGTCACCCAAGGAGCTTTTACCTTTGATAGATCTTTTTCTAGTTCCTGAAAATCCCTGTACTTGTACAAAATTGGCAGGATAACATCACTTTTTCGTACAAGTTGACGTCTTTCTGCTGGCCCTTTCCTTTCATGACTCCTTGTTGCAATAAAATTTGTTGGTAAGCTACCAACAATGAGATCTTGTCTTCCTGTCTTGCCTGGAAGATAATAAGGACATTTTTGATAAATGGCCTCCAATTGTACCGTATAACTGACGATTGGGGATAAAGAAACTGTCAGCTTTAATGCTGGGAGAGGGGTGGAAATTTTAAACGAATAGGAAAATTTCACTCCCCATTCACCAAGCTGAATGAAATTTGACACCCCATATCAAGATAGTGAGAAATTTTATGCCCCACCATCTGACCATCGAGTTGTTTAGCTTGGATTTACTATAAAAACTTATGCACTAAGAAACACAATCTGAACATAAAATAAATTGAAACATCTGAAGGAGTCATCAAAACAAGAATTATTACCCATTATTTCAAGTAACTTCTGCCTGATAAATATAGCAGTAACAGCTGTAACTTTGGATTTACAAGAATAATATGTAATTTTTGCTTCAGTCTGAAACATATTCGAAAAAGTTCACAGCCCATCAGATACTTTGCAATTTTGCCAAGGTGGTTGATATCCCAATAACAATGAGGCCAAAAATTTGGTACCCCTCTAAAGATTCTTCCACCCCTGGTCATGTACCCAGCTTTCACAAATGACAGTTCACTAAAGTTTTCAGAGAAATATACAGTAGATTTCTAAAATAAATAGTTTAACTTTCAAATATAGATTTCTAACTTCAATAGTTTTTTGACATCAAATTAAACTGGTAGGGTCGAAACTGGCTGTACATGGAGGGTCCATCACAAACTTTGCAAGTACTTTGTCTTAGTTTTGCATAATTTATATATTCTGTAATCCTCTCGTTGGGGTGCAAAAATAAATACAAACTGTCTATCAATCAACTTTCATCATCTAGGAGTTTGCAACCAATACCATCTGGTGGTTTATGTGATGATTTATCAATCGTCAGAATGCTATGGCCCCTTCGGGCCTGTTCTGTTTTATTTCTTTCGAGTGGCACTGGCAGACAGGCCCAAAGGAAAGTTTGCTTAATGAAGGTTGTGAAATCAATGAAATCCAAGCTTTAGCCTGGTATCCACTTACCTGTCTTGAAGCACTGAGGATCGAAGTGTCTTGAACATATATAAGCTCTCTCAGAGTTGAAACTGTTGTCGCTTCTGTTGACTATCCTTACCAAGCGTGCTCTCCAATCCTTTTTAGCTTGGCTCTTGATTGAACTTGGTGGTATCTTGTGGAAACTTAAAAGTGGGTACCGTGCTTTATTTTCATATGTAGTACAGCCTACCATGCAACAGTTAACAACCATATTACTCTAAAAATTTGAATCTGCTCATCTTCCTCTTTCGAGAAATTCCGATGGCGTGCGTGTGCTTTCAGCCAGGCCGGAAATGATCATTCCCTACAAACTCTGAAAACCGCTGATACGTACATCGTCTTTTGTTGTGGACACAGTGTCCAATCCAGTCTTTGTTCCATGATCTTTGGTATATCTGATAGCTTTTCAGTTGTTTTACCCCATGTTCTGCAGATTCAACATACGATTCTACGGAATTCAACAATGTTTTATCCTGAAACCAAATCAAACCTGAGGTGCAAACTTGTTTGGCTAACTAAAAGATAAATATATTGTAACTTTGGCAGTTGATATGACTGAGGGGGGCTTTATAAAGAGGGGGGACTTATTTGAAATGTTGCTCAGAGGGGGGCTTTCTAGAGAGTGGGGCTTAAAGGACAAGTCCGGGGCTGATAAAACTATTGTTAAATATGACGATTAATCGTCGTAAGTTAGGCCAAATCTCGTCGCCATTTGGTATTTTGTACGAGCGTGCGAAGGCTCGAAAAGGAGGCTAGCAATGTGGGTGGTATCATATCAACAAATTTCGCAACCTCGTTCAAGTCAACGTGAAGTTACGTCACACAAAATGACGTCATTTCGCACTTAGCAGATTGAAATATGCAGTTTCGCAGATTAAAAGTCAAAACAATTGAAAAAAATTACTACACACCATTCACAACAGTTTAATCTCTTGAATAATCAACAATTACACCAACACCGGACTTGTCCTTTAATAGAGGGCGGGGGCGGGGGCGGGGGGGGGGGGCTTAATTAGAGCTTTTATGGTAACTGCAATGCCAAAATATCCATTGTCTGTCTTGCAGCTCCAGCCTGAGACATTTGAAAACCGCCATGTGATTTTACAACTTTCTTACCACACATTATCATTGCAGTCATGCTGCTTCAAACAATGGCATTATGACATGCGCAGTCCCTCCAAGTTATTTGGTTAACTATCACCATGGCTACAAGCTACAACAGTTGCTCTTAATACTTCAAACAGGCAAACAACAGTCAACGCTAACTGTTCCAGTAAGATAAACAAAGTCTGGTTTTAACCGTCGAGTTATAAAATGCTGTGGTTTATAATCTAGTGTTCTTGCTGTAATCAATGTTTTGATAAACAAAGTTACTTGAGTAAATCTGGGGACAACTTTGGGTGGCTTAAGCTGTTGGTTTGAAGAATTTTAACCGGAAAAGCAGACAACAGACCTGCTCGGTAAAATCAAAGGACCGTTGCAATGACTCACAGAGCTCTGAAATTTTCCCGCCTTTTTACAGGAAAGGGAAACATCTCGATTAACATTCACCAACATTGTCTGAATTTGCAACAAAAGGCCGAAGATTGCAAACTTCAACCTTCTCATTTGTATGTGCAAAAGAGGAAAAACTCAGCTAATCTTCAACCATAATCTTTAGAAACAAAAATCGTTGATAGGTCACTTTGATTCTATTTTGCAACGAAGGAACAAATGGACTGGCAAACAAAATGTTACTAACGAGCCAAAGTTGGCAAATTTCCAGCATGAGTTTGCAGCTTCTTCAATAATGATCTCACTTCAGATATCTTGCAAGTGGTCGATGGTACTACCACTGTTTCATTTTCATGCCCCACAATCACTCAAGCAGGAAGATGAATGTAGACTTTCCCATCATTTATAATTAGAAATTAAAAAACAAGAAACATGACACTGCCAATGGGCCAGTTATTTTTATTCTAGTCTCTGACAGAAGTATTCACACTAAGCATCATCTTCATAAATTCACTTTTGAAATAACTACATAATACTGTGGCATTTTCAGGCATCAAGAGCAAAACAAAGGACTAGAATATGAGTAAGGGTTCAGGGCAATAGACCTTTTAGCTATTCTACGAAAGAGCCTAGGTCGAGCGAAATTTTTATACAATTTCATACGCGAGGTTCGATTGAGTGACGTGACACCTTCGATCGCAATCTTGCATATTCGAAAATTCTACAAAATCTAATGAAATATCGTTCGATCCAGATTCGTTCTTAGAATAGCTAAAAGGTCTTTTGATCAAAATAGTTTCCTTGGTTACTGTCGAAACTTTGGAGGACAATACAAAAACGCCTCAACTTTTTTTCTCGCGTACTTAACATTTCTGTTCCATTTTTCAGGAGGCTAATCCATCAAAAACGTGCTTTATCTTCCTCAATCTACTTAGAAATGAAAGTATCGGTTTCAGCGTCCATTTTGGCGAGAGTTTCGTGTGATTCATCTTACTAATTCCAAAAAAACATCGGTAAAGATTCAATTTACCAGCTTAATGATAAAATTTGGAAGCCTAGCCTGCCTGGGAAAGCTAAGACAACGTTCACAAACTCACAGACATGCAAAACTGTTCTACGTTAACTGCTTCTGTTTTTAAAACTTTAAACTGCGACGAAACCACAACGAAGCTGACAAACAGGGAAACAAACTGCTGTTTTTTATTTCGTTTTCAATTCCTACTTATTTTCACACGATTTGAAGTACTGAAACCATCAAACTTGGGGAATGCTCCTTTTTGCAAGAACCTTTAATAAAGCAAATTCCTTTCATTTCACATTGGAATGAAGCTACGAAGAAAGACTTTTGTATACCTGTTCTGTTTCTTAAGAATTAAAAGCTAACAGCAGCAAATTTTCTTATAGATTCACACATTTCTAGCCTTTTAAGAATCTAAATTCAAGACTACTTATTCTCGCATTGGATTATCTTTTGTCAGTTACTCCTTTAATCATTTGCCATGGCTCAGCACAATTTCAACCAACAATTCTACCTACGCTAACATTTCAAAGCTAGATAAAAATCTCTCGTGAAAATCATGCGATTGTTTGCTCTGAATCCGCATCTCGTGTGAAATCAGATGCTAAATTTCAACGTTTTGCTGAAAAAAGATGAAAAGCTCTCGGTTTGGTGCAAACAAAAGCCAGTAAATCAAAGTCTCGGTTTAATGCAGTAGTCTCGATTTGAATAGCGGCTACTGGGAATCGTCGTTATCAAACGCAAAGTATGCCGGTTGATGCAAAAAATGTTGTATTATGCCACACCGAAGACTTGCAATTTTTTCGATTCTCTTGAAATTCATGATGACGTAAAAAAAACAGCTTGCACCCCTCCGGACACAACGGAAGGCATCAAACTCTGCGGTCTTATATTCAAACCAATACTATTCCGGTAGTCCGGTTCATGCGCCTCAATCTATTCCTAGATGGACGTGGATACACCGCAGAAACTTTTCGTAATGAATACCACCTTGTCTTAAAAACTGCTGCAATCTTTAGTAATGATATCGTTAGCACAAACAGGTCAAAACGCAGGGGGCATGGTCAAAACGCAGGCTAACTCTTAACAGACATCTCGTACCAAACTAACATATTTCAAAAGATGCTCCGTGTCAGTTTAAAATATATCTTACATTGAGAATCTCTCTTTAATCGTATCTTACTTCTAAAAACTTTATGAATGAAAAAGGTTATAGCTTCTAAAATTAATACTTTGTTGGTATAGGTTCTGCATCTGTGCTTAGTCCAAGGGAAAGCTAGCTTTTCAACTACGAATGTCAGTATCGTCGAAGGGCTACCTAAAAGTCTTGAAATGGCATGAAATGAAAGAAAATGACCATTCGCCGAAGAACAATCCAGAAACATACCTCCTTCAAAAAGATTCTTCATGCTCCAGTCTGGATAAGACAAACATCATCATCTTCAAATCTACATTCTTAACGTGTAACATGATACGGAGAATTCCGTTGTTGTGCACCACCTCTAAGAAAACAGCTAATACAAACCTCTCTGAATATCAAGGGACATATTGTAACGACACGAAACTATAGTTTACAAACAAAGGATCTATTGATCTCAATCCCTTACGCGAACGCAACATTATGGTATTTGTTTTCTTCTGTCTTTCATGTATACTACGAAACATCGAAATTCATCGAAACATCGAAAACATCGAAACATCGAAACAGCAAAAACAAGGTGATGTGTGGCAATTTAAAAAAGTTTGGACCACAGCCATAACTGCATTCCAGCGAATGTATTCGAAAGAGTTTCCGTAAGAACATCAAAGACACTATGAAGGCAGAGCAAGTGGAAGGATGGTTTACGCTCGACTACCAATCTAAGGGTTAATGGTTTGAGACCCATGAAGAGTGAGGACAGTCGCTAACTCTCTGTATCTCCAAGCTAAAGGAGCCACAAGGTGTGGTCACATCGAGAGGAAGGATCAATACTCTAAATCGATATGTTTAGCTTCCAAGAGTCTCAAAAACTATCTCCCAATACCAGGTAGAAATGTAGAAAAAGTGTGTAATGAGAGCAATTAAAACAACATCACACTTGCATTATGCATGCAAATCACATTTTATGATTTAACAACAGTACATGAAAGAGAATATAAAAACATACGTCAACTTTAGCCACTCTTAAAACACCCACTGTATCATCTGTATCAGCATTTATCCAAAATTTCAAGTTCCTTTCTGATATTTTTACCGAAATGAATACTTGTCACAACAACAAACAAAACTCCTGAACACGAATTCGTTGTATGAAGTGGGATATATTCTACAAGCACATCTGAAAGTATGCTTGCACGGAAACCCAAAATTTCAACAGGTAAATTGGTTCAAAGCCAAAGCGGGCCAAAGAAGGTCAGAAAAATATTCCGGAATAAAAGTCTAACGGGATAATAATCCAAGGTCCATTTATCAACTTCAAATAGTGACTAGATGTTGTTAGAAACGAGTGATTGGATTTGTCTGTGGCTGATTCTCCTAGACTTAGACCATACGTTCACAGGACAGTGGCAAAATTTGAAGAATGAACAAAATTGTTACGGATACGCTTCCTCGCGCTTTTCAAAAGACACTATGCAACAGAGTACGTGCTGGGTTACCATGCCTCCCAACTATACATATTACCATGTTTTTCACAAGGGCGTAAAAATGATATGAAGTAACTCATCTTCTTTTACCAAGTGATAAGTCTTGGTGCGTGCACGTTTAACAGAAATAAAGAATCTCGTGTTGTCTTGGAAAAGAGAAACAATACAAAAATGACAAAAGAATGACTTTGTTTTGCTCCACACGATTTGCTTCAATTTAAGACTCCGTTTTCACAATGCCTACGATGCCGGTAGAATTTGAAAACGGCATGAAAAAGTGCCGTTTTGGTCTCCCGTTTACACGATGCCTACGATGCCGGTAGAATTTGAAAACGGCATGAAAAAGTGCCGTTTTGGCCTCCCGTTTACACGATGCCTACGATCCCGGTAGAATTTGAAAAACGGCATCAAAAAAGTGCCGTTTTGGCCTCCCGTTTACATGATGCCTACGATCCCGGTAGAATTTGAAAACGGCATGAAAAAGTGCCGTTTTGGTCTCCCGTTTACACGATGCCTACGATAACGGTAGAATTTGAAAACGGCATGAAAAAGTGCCGTTTTGGCCTCCCGTTTACACGATGCCGGTAGAATTTTATTCTTTTTCTATAGACTATGACAACTGACGTCAATAATCAATCAATACAGATAAAACAACTACGACAATAAGGACAATAGGGAGGATTAAAAATATTAACCTCGTGACGAAAGCGACATAAAATTCTGCCGGCAATGTGCGTTTACACGATGCCGGTAGAATTTGAAAACGGCAGAATTACAAACTTTGCCGTTTTGCTAACCGAAACAAAATTCTGCCGGCATCGTGTGAACGGGAGGCCAAAACGGCACTTTTTTATGCCGTTTTCACATTCTACCGGCATCGTGTAAACGCAGTCTAAACCAAATTATCTGCAGTAACAAACGTAAAGAGTCGTGAGATAAAAGCATTGCGAGCCCAATTGAGGGCGCGGTAGACGCCTGGCAAGTCTTTCCTAAGAAATCTCCACCATTCTACTTGCAAATCTTCTCCTTTTCCTGAGAAGTCCCAAAAATTCTTAGGAAATCTCTTTGTTCTACTAATCGCGTGCTCGTTTTACAGAGTCGTACAGTTCCTCATATGCCCAAATGTTGTGCTTTGCACAGTATTTCGTTCACAATATCGATGACATGTTGAGGTGATAACAACTTGGCAGATGGCTCTTAGCCAACTGTGGGGAAGTCAATGTGCACTTATGATTAAAGGCAACTGCTAATCATCTTCAAATCACAGCAGTAATATACTGGCGAATGGCTTTCTGGGCGATGGCTTGGTACATCATCCCAACTTCTGATCGAAACCTTAAACTATTACATGAATCATATTTGAAATCCATAGCTACAAAACTTGTCTCCAGTTCTGCCTGTTAAAATCATGACTTTCTAAGAGAGACATTTCTAATCCTTTGCTGCACACATCGCCGTTCTTTAAACTGACATTTCCGCTTAACCTTCACTTGATTTTCCCACTTGTTTTCAAAAAATCTCCACGATCCAGAGAGCACTTTTTCACTGTCCTGTCCTCACCATCATCAACTCAATGCCCAGCCTTTACTAATAATTTAATGAAACTCCTTACTGCAGGTCAGTCTTTCTGTAACACAATAATAACACCATAGGAATTGATCACAATTCCAATCGAGCCTCAATTTACCTTAAGGAAGTTGCTTTCCAACAGGCATGTTGGCAACATATTTGTTGCAGAAACTTGTAGTTTGCAAAATATGGTGGCAAGATTGCTTAGTTGCTTAGCAAGGCCTGTAAAATGTGTGACTGATACTTTGGCATAAATTTAGGTGACAGACTAGCTTTTTTAATCTGACGAATCGCGAACAAATACAATATTCAATCAAGACCAAATTTACCAACGCGAAGATCTTGTTCAAGAGCACAGATCAGACAATGTTATGGTTCTGTCTAACCATTTAAATAGACAGTACTTTTCAGAATGCCTAAATCCTTACGATTTTTCCCTTTAAACAAAGTTTACACGCGGAAAGCTTTTAGGATTCCAAAAAATAGACTTTTTAGCTATTATACAAAAGAGCCTGGATCGAGCATTATTTTTATACAATATTATACGCGAGCTTCGATCGAGTGGCGTTAGAGGTTCTATCACTATTATGCACGTTCGAAAATTTTTCAAACTGCATCATAACATCGTTCGATAAAGGGTCTATTGTTTCAATCAAAATTTAGTGACTACAAGATTATCATTGTGGAATACAAGTCAGACAATTACCTTGTTCCTTCGCAAGGTGCAACTACATAAAGCGTTTCCAGGAATCTTAAGTCCTCATGAGCATATGTTACTAAATAATAAATGAAGAACTTACCACGCAGTTCGCTTCAAACTGTTTGTGATCATCGACCAAATCCTCAACTGATTCTAAATCTTCACCAATATCAGTGTAAGTCTCCAGGTACTCCGCTCTGTTCTCCTGTATCCATGCCAGCATCTAAGGCATCAAATAACACTGCATCAATTTTTGCTCTCCGCGACAGTTATCTACTTAAGATCTTCTCTGTAGATTATGTCAGAGGATGTAAAGATTTTACCGAATACGTTAACAGTAAACGAGGCTAATGAGACATATCAGTAAACTCAAGTACCACCCTTGTCTGCTAGGATATCAGAAAAACTGCATCGATTTTAGCTCCCACGACCATTATCTACATAAAATCTTCTCCGTAGATTTTGTCAGCGGATATAAAGAGTTTACCGAGGTCATGATTTCTGAACGAGGCTATAGAGAGACCACATCAAACCGAGGTAAAAAGACCTTTGTGCTACGACATCAATAACACTGCGTCAACTTTTGCTCTCCCACGACTGGGAATGGCTCATTCCTCAGCAGCATCTGGAGAGAAGATTAAAGAGCCATTGTCTCCCAGCATCCTTTGCGGGCACGCTGAAATTTAAGGCTACCTGAAAATTAAATTCAGGCTATACAGAATCATGGATCCACAATGCAGTAGTAGGAATGATGATAAACAGGTTTTACTTGATTGCATTGTTCTATCAGTTGAACCAACGCACTGTTGATCTATAGTTTCCGTTTGGCCAAATTCGATTTTCAGAGACTCCAAAGGCGTATTGCCATTCAGTACATTTTGTTGCGTGCGCGACAATTTTACGATCGATTTGCAATCTGGCTATACGTACTTTGGATTGTTTGGCGGCACGACAAGAGCGCACGATCGAACAAAGCAAAAGTTCGTCCAACTTTTTGCTGTAGATCGCCAGCACTGGAACAAAACCTCCAAGATCACGGGGAGGTTAGGCCAGATAATGTGACCATTCGATCTGGTTCGTCTTCTTCTTCTCGTTTTCCTCCTATTCTTCGTAGGCGTAGCAACGGCTCGAGTCTTCTATTAAGAGCAGCCACTTCCAATCATGTCATTATTTGAGTTTGGCGTGCTCTGGAGATGCTGTCTGTAATTTTTATGGAAACTGAGGGATACTTCTGCCATCGCTAAAAGTCGATTTCAAACTGTCGCGCTGGTGACAAAAATCATTGAATGGAAATCTGCCTTGAAATAGTAGTATGCCCGCAAAGAACCGTGGGTAAAAATGGCTTACTGTTTGGAGCCAGCAAAGCTATGAAACACGGGGGGGGGTTCTCGGCTAAATTTTGGGTAGGGGTGTGCCGCCCACAGTTTCAAAATAGGACCGTTGGCTAGACCAATTTTTGTGAAAATGATACCCTTGGCTAGACTAATTTCTCAATTAAAAGTGCCTTGAATTGGCGTTTTCTAGACAAACTTACCAAATTTTCTCATTCTCAGGACAAAATTTTTTTTTAAATTAGATTTTTTTGCAGAAATTACCAAATTTTTACAGTGCTTTGACCAAAATTGCCACAAAGCATACCGTTGCCTAGACTAAACTCGACTAAAATTGCCAAAAAGTATACCCATGGCTAGGCTAGAAGTCCGAAAAAGTATACCCTTGTGGGCGGCACATCCCCAGGTACCTTTACTATGGAAGAACCCCCCCCCCGTGCTATGAAATCAAAACTGTTCCTTCGCTAACTACTTTCAAAACGAGATTAACTACGTTTTGAAAGATCAAAGAGGTTGATAATCTGAATCAACGTTCAGCACATACAAAGGAAGGGACCTTCACAGTCCCTTTCTTTTTACATATTTTTCTTCCTCTCACGTATTGGATTTTTAAAGCTTTTTGTAATTCATTCACGTGATTACGCAAGGTAGGTCTTTAAGGATGGCACATTGTAAATCAGTATTTTTCTATATACACTGAATGTATCTAAACCCTAATAAAATAAATCAAAATGAAATGAAATGAAATGGAATGAAATGGAATGAAACTCTTTAAATATAAGCAACAAACAATAATTTATACCGTCTCAGCGTCTTGCTTGAAAATATTGAACTGCAGACATTGTTCTAATCTTATTTTCCTTCCCTGCCATAATTCCTTTAAGGTGGCTCGTTGATTGAATAGCGTCTCCATCATACTTCTTGCTTGATGAACTGCATTACGACCTTCGTCTGACAAATTATCTTCATCCTGGCAATTACATGAATCTTTTATGATCTGAACAACTTTGGAGCATTCGTCATCAAGAATTTCGATTGGTGCTTTTACAATCCATTTCTTGACATGATGATTCTGTTTCATTTGTTCTCGAATTCCTTCTGCATCTAATGCATAGTCTTCTTGTAACAATCGTCTTCTGATTTCATCAAGTTTTGTTGACAAGGCCATAGATTCAAACAGGAATTTTTCAAACGCCTGGAGAGAAATTAAGCAATTATTTACAACTGCAAAAATTTCGGGAACAACCAATGGTGAATAGACCTTCTAGCTATCTTACAACAGAGTATGGATCGCGTGAAATCTTTGTGCATATATACAAAATGTTCGATTGGGTGGCGCTATCACCTCTTTTGCACGTTCGTAAATTCCTCAGATTTCTACAAAATATCTGAAAACATCAATAGATCCTGACCCTTTTGTAGAATAAATATAGGCCTATTGCCTAAGAGCAAGGACGAACTTTGTAAAACAAAGACGAAAGACCTGAATACGGCAAAGCGATATGGCAACCTCAAGAAGAGGTTTCACACCTTCTGTGAAGCCAACAATTATGCTTCTCCTTCTCTGTTTATTCTGATTGATTAGGTACGGTCAGACGTGTGAATTCTACTTTTCAGAAAGACAAATCACTTTGCTTTCTCAGATCCTTCGCTTTGCAAAATTCGTCCTTGCTTTTTCTCAGATAAAAGATTGAGGCCCCCAAAGGGGGGTCGTTGGAGCCATCGAGTCCGCCATTATGAAAGCTTGGAGCCCTGGAGCCCACCCAAACCATTCCCATAATGGTTTTCTCGAATTTTGAGAAATGGAGCCCGTGGAGCCCTGAAAAGGAAGCAATGGAGCCCCAGAGCACAGTAAAAGTTGCCTTTGGGAGCCCGCAGCCCATTAAAATATGCCCTGGAGACTCGGAGCCCGAGATCCCTTAGCGGGCCTCAAGATTCTGGTTTATGAATACTTTGACTCGATTAAGATATTCGTCTTCTTTCTGTTCGCACTGTCATGGTGTAAAGTTCGTAACGCACCCAAGGCGCAACCAGCGCACAGCGCGAGGGCGGCAGGAGAGGGGAACCCCTTGATTTGCTACGCTCTCTGAGGTTATGCTGAGATTAAAACTGGGACTTGTAGCCATTTAAATGAATACTAAGAAACAAGGAAGCCTCACAGAAACAATTCCGGATCTTCTGTGCAGCCGATCATATGAGTTAATTCTCCCTTCGTCTGAAAATTTCATCGTTTGTAAGATGTACAAAAGTGAGTTTAAATTTGAATCCCACCTGTTTCGCCAAAATCCTTAAAGTTATTTATGACGAAATTGATCAGCAGTCAGATCAATTCGATTTTGAATGTTTTCAACTATGGATTCCTGATTTTCTCATATCTAACTACTATTTCCAAAACATTATTATGTGGTTTATACAGTGGCTATGTAGGGGACAATCATAACAATTTGGAAATTATAGGTTTGGTGACACTGTTTTTAGCTGCATTTGCATTGAGTAGAGTCTTCAGCTTTTTACAAAGAGTCTGGGTCGAGTAATATTTTATACATTTTTACACCAAAGGCTCAACTGCTTAGCGTTAGAGCTTCTTTGACCACTGTGCACATTCGAGAATTTGACCAATCTCTACAATACAAAAATATGAAAGTGCTCAAGCAAGGCTCTCCCCCTTCATCGGTCAATTAATTCTGAACTGTGTTGACGACCAAAATCAACTTCTAAAAAGAGAACCTTGCTCATTACTTTAGGCCTTCATTCGTAATTCGCAAATCGCACGCGCTCCTTTGTTAGAAATTCGCATACCAACGTTCGCAAATCGCATGCGGACGTTGGCAATGCGATTTTGATGTGTTGGAAATGCTTGATTTCATGCGAACCATTGTCCCGGATTTAAGGCAGCCAAATAGAAAATAACTTTACGAAACAAAAAGGCAAAGGCGGCAGGCGCTTATCAACAGGAGACACGTTTCATTGGCTGAATACACAATCGAAATTCGTGCGAATAACGTTGAAGTGTGTATTGAATTCGCAGGCATCTGGAATTCGGACTTCGCAAATCCTATTCTTTTTTCAGAATTGCGATTGAAGTGGAAGTAGGCCTGGCAAAATCCATGATAAGCCCCCTAAATACTGGGCACCCCCTACGCTGATCATGGGGCAACTGAATGACGTAAGAACACCATGGGAACGAGATTGACTGTCCCTTGTCACAGCAGCAGCAACAGAATAGCAGATATAGAGCACAACCAGTGTAGCATCAGCCGAAATCATAGACAAAGTAGCAAGTACTCAGTATGGCCTGAGAAGTGACAGGTGATGGAAATTCAAGCTGTTCTTCAATCAGCTTATTCATATAATTGTGAGAGGATTGCGGTACATTCCATTCAATCGAATTATAAAGAAAACAGTTCAACTAGTTTCAATCTTCAATTTCCCAGAGTTGTTACAAAATTAAGTAAGCCAAACTTGTATTATTGCGGCAGGTTTTAAAGCAGTCGCGATCAATTTTCTCGCGAGGACTAAATTTACCAGCAGATCTAACAGTTTCTACTGTTCTCAATTCATTCCTATGTCTGTGTGTCTAATATTCAAGTCATTTTATTGGTATCTGTGTCTAAAAAGATAGATCTGTTCATTTTAAATATACATGTATAGGACCTGAAATTCAAGAAAAGTCTTGGTTTTCCACCTGCCTGATAAGACTGCTATTGACAGGGCCTTACGATTAGCACTCTCTGATTATACTTCAATGTACAGAAGTCTTCTACACGTTTTTTTTTATAAGAAACTGGTTTATAAGAAACTAGTACTAAGATGGCCAAAATTTTAAGAAACTCTAGTACTATGTCTGAGAAGTACTAAGAAACTTTTCAAAGTTAAAAGCACGGATATTATAGCAAATAGATTGTGTAACCTTTATTCTTGAGCAATATTATCTAAACATTTGTGTTTTCGACATAACAGAACACTGTTTATTCCTTTATGATGTTTTAAATGTCAAGAATCATATCTGCCACAGTGTTAGCGACCACATTGATAATTCCGCATTCAAAAAATAAGAAACCAATTAAGAAACTTTTAGTACTAAAATGGACAAAATTTCGTGTGAAATTAAGAAACTTTTAGTACTATGGCCTGATCCTAGTTTCTTATGAAAAAAAACGTGTAGTTAGCGCCGAATCCATAACACATCATATCCATTCTATTAGACTGCTGGCACTTAAAATTTACAAAACTTTGGACGACTTGAATCTGGCCTTTGTGAAAAACTATTTTCTCCCAAAACCCACTAGCTATAATCTTCGAAGAAAAGATGTTCTATCCATTCCTAAAGTTAAAACTACAAATCATGGTATAAAATCCATTAGTCCTATGCTAGGCCATGCAAAATGCTCTTGGAATTAGCGATTTTTTCAACGTTTGGCAGAAATGTGACAATTTTCGAATATATGTAATCATTCATTAATTCATTCATTCATTCATTCATTCATTCATCCTTACGAGTGAAAATGGGAACATGGATTCCTCAAAAATCGTGCAGCTGGATTGAGATTCCATTTGTGTGCACTGAGATGTGATGGAGTGGGAAGCTGCCTGCAAATCGTCAGACTGAGAATTAGATTCTGACCTCTGATGGTTAAATGTCCAAAAAAATTGACTGGAATTCCCCGTAAAACTGTGGCCGGGAAACTGGAATTAATGATCCCCTTTCAAGATCCTATCAGTGGTTTAAAGGTTATTTTATTTTAGTTCATGCGTTGGTTACATAATAATGATAATAATAATGATTTAATAATAATAATGATAATAATAATAATCAACCCTAACCCTAACCCTGGGTTAACCCTTATAACATCAGTCAATAGAGTCCATAAGTACGTTTTCAAATGCAACACTGGCTTATTTGGAGGTGGGCTTGTCTAAGTAAGATGACTTGGGCAAGTATAACTTGGGGGCCAACAAAGGCCAACAACTTACGATCACAGGATTAATTACCGCAGCCATACACTACACGGCCTAAAATTGGGCGGCAACGTTGAGGAAAAGGCAACATGCCTTCTCAAGAAAAGCGCTTGTTATATCATCAATGAAAATGGGAATATGAGTGATAATGAACGCTTGATTGCATCTCTTTTAAAAACCTGTATAAGCATTAGGAATGTATAAACTTAACTGCAATCAGTTTAACATACAATCACTTCAAAAAAGATTCCTTGTGTTTTCTCTAGTCAGGTAGCCGAGAAATTTGGCAATGTGAAGAAGATGAAACCTTTTGATAGCTTCAACTATCCATCATGCTAAGGGCAGCTACTCAGAAACATCTCGACTTGTTTCCAATCCAGCAATCTTCATAAGGATCGAAAATCTTTGAACAAGTAAAACATTTGCTTATATCCGTTAAACAATGGTCTTTTTTACTTGTCACTGTTAATTGTTGTGCTGATCCCATAAAACCAGCAATGAACTGAGGTGGGAAGAGTCTTTTACCCTTTCATTTAAATGGTATCAGTTCGTTCCAACTAGCAACCCTTATGGCGATCCTATGTTGATGATTATCTGAGGTATAGTTTTCTTGAAAGACTGACAATTGGGACCAACTGGGACCCAACAATGAATTGTAAGGAGCAGGAAATTACTACCCTTTTACTTGATGGATCCGAATTAGCAAAGAACTGAACTTTTCTGACGACCATATGTTGACGATTGTCTGAGGGGAAGTTTTTTTGAAAGATTCGCAATAGGAACCAAACAATGGACAGTGGGGGTAGGAGTTTGTTACCCTTGCGCTTGACAGATGGTAATACAGTCCAAATAGCAAGAAATAAAATTTTTCGATTAACACACGTTGACAATTGTCTGCGGGGCAGTTTTCTTCAAAGACTGACAAAATAGGGTTAAGGGGACGAAGATTTTGTAGCCCAGAACGCATGACACTCGCATGACACAACCAATGGACTGAGGAGACGAGGATTTGCAACCATCTTGCCTGAAAGATGATAGTTCTAACCAAACTTAAAAAAGACAGGAAGTTTTCTCAACACCTTATGACGGGAGGATGTGCTTACTGGAACATGCAACTGGGGTTGCGCCTGCCGATAGGGGTATCAATTTCAGTAAAGAAATTTAGGGCAGGATTAAATCTTTCGCATCTTGCTTGCAAGACGGTTATGCCAATTAAGCTAATGTTCATGAAAGGGACGACAATTTTTATGAAGACACTAAAAAGCATCACTTGCAATGTTGCTGCATCTTATTCCAGACCATGAAATGTATTTTCCAATGTTATGTTCCACGACTGGTTCCGCAACTTTCCTATGGCAGGCACATTCCTGCTGTTTTTCTTCAAGGTTGTCCCGCTGACTTTACGTCGATGATTACGTGAAGGGCAGTTTCTTGGAACAGAGTCTGCAGTTTTGATAACAAAAGTCACCCCTTCATTTTTCAAAAATTCGAAACACTGGAATGTTCTATTTAAGTGCATATCACTTGCTCTGACGATCTGATTTATTATCAGTTCTGATGAGCGACTCCAACCACACAAATTTTTGACGCAATGAAATCTAATGTCTTATTCAATTCTCCTCCAAAACACTGAAACCAAATCGTTGTGCTGTAACCCCTTGTGGCTTTAAAACAAAAACAAATCATCCTTTAACAGGAAAACAGAGATAGGCCATTTTCTTTCAACAACATTTGTGGAATTTGTTCGTTAAAGTATTGGCCGAGATTCAATTTCGTGGTCCTTTATCAGAATAATTGTAAACACTAAGATATAAATCATGAGTAATAAAGGTCCAAATATACCATAAACAGAAATAACTAGCATGCTTCCTTCAACATGAGATAGATCTTTCAAAACATCTGGTTTCATGACACAAAAAATCAAGAAAGTTTACAAGACGGTTTGATCTCTGAGCACACAGAACAGTGAAGAGATGCTATCAAATAATCGAACAAAACTCACATTGGAAAACCCATCTTGATTAAGATGGCAGGTTGTTACTGCCACAATTTCGCCAGAATTTTCCTCTGCCGATCCATTTTGGTCTTGTGTAACTCCTGTTTCCATTTTCCGCATATAACAACGCAAAAATATGAGTTGTGCTTCAAGACATAGTTAGGCTCTGAATGCCAACACAGCGAAACAGACACTGACAGGCAGCAGCAAAATAATACGCAGATGTTTTCTCTATAGAAATAGTTGATCACCGCGACCAAATACTCAAATCCAACAACGCTTTAATTCAAAATTCCCCAAGTAACATCAGCAATCTTTGTCAGACCCCAAGCGCATCAAAAGTTTGTTGTTTTCATGGTAGATTTCGCAAGGAACAGCCAATAATCATAACAGCATGAACTTGGTGGAAAGTACTACAAAACCAAGGAGTTTATCTTCAAAATACAATTTGCCTAGCTCAGTTCTTGAGAGTTCTTGAGAGGCAGAGATAAGTACTACAGCATTTCCTAAATTCCATTTAACTTCAAACAATGAGGATCAGTCAGGACGGCAACCCACCAGATGTGAATAGACATTAGCACAATAGACAATGAAAACCCATAGCAAGACTCTTTCTGTCAGTCGAAATAAGCTGTTTTTACGCTTTACGAACAATAATGCTCAGAGATAGTCAGATCTTTTTTATTCTCTCGCACAATATGGGTCAACAATAATCTAACCTGCCAAGATCACAGAAAAGATGTTCAAAAATCTTGAGACATGCATATTGTCTATGAATATTTGTACAGGAAATTACGTGCCTGCAGTGGATAATTTATTTGGAGAAACACATACTAGGGGTCCACTATCAAACAATAAAAATCTAAGTTTGGTTAATGCATTCGGGAAATATACGCTGATGTTCTTGATTAAATAGCAAAATAAAGATGAAAAGACGACGAAAACCTGATGTGATATTAATCAATCTTCAGACATTACATCGAAATGTTTCATTCTAGGAGAATCCTTTTTAAAAGTTTTGATAAGGTCCAAAGAAGACGACTTTTTTGGGTTGAACGATCATCAATAGTCGGTTACGCTAAAGACGGCGGCGAGTAACTTTTTACCAAGATGCACTGCGTTCTTCAATCGAATTCCTATAGAATCGTTAAGGATTCGTAATCAGAACGCAATGTATCTTGGTAAAAAGTTCCTTGCCGCCATCTTTGGCGTAATCGTCTATTTCAACAGTTTCATGAACAAAGGCCACATTAGGCTTGGCTATCTATCTTCCCCTAGCCACAAAAACTGTAGTGTAGACCAAAAGCACATAACGAATGGTAAAGAACCAGGGTCGAGGGGATATCTCTTGTAGGAAGTGCATGTCCCTGCCCGGGTTATGGGTTAGTTTGCTACATTCTGCCGGGTTATGGGTCATGTTTTGTCAATAGACGATTACGCTAAAGATGGTGGCGAGGAGCTTTTTACCAAGATGCATTGCGTTCTAGTTTCACGATTTTAAAGGAATTCGATTTAAAGAAGGCAATGCATCTTGGTAAAGATCCTAATCTTCTATTCTGCATAGGTAATCGGTCTGCTCTACGAGCATTTGGCGTGGTGACAGGAAAATGTTCACCATTATTACAACAAC